>VZSE01000879.1:0-198660 GCA_013398275.1 Promerops cafer | reverse complement strand
CGCTCCGGGCCCGGCAGGAGCGCGCTGCCGGCCCGGGCCGCGCTCCCGAGGGGTCGAGGGGTTGCTCCTGGTGCCGAGGGTGCGGGGGTTCTGTGCTGCTGGAGCTGGGACGTTGGCTGGGGAGTTGGACACCCCGGGGGGCGTGTGAGGGAGGCCAGTGGCGATCCTCAGAACCAGCCGGGTGACAATAACAGGGGCGGTTTTCATCCTGGGCCCAGCTCAGCGAGTGTCCTCCCTCTGCGCGTCCATCCTGGCATTTCACTCGCCCTCGTCACCGTGCCTAGGCAGGGCGGATATACCTGTACACACCTCTGTTCTCTTGGGAATATTTCAATTCCTGGTTGCCTACAGAAGATTAATAATGAAACTGTAATGCGTAGGGGCTAGTATCTTTTTCAGTGCTGCAGTTAACTGCAGCACGTGCTAACGTGGTTAAAGTTGTAGAAATTATAGTGAAGGCTAGCTGTGAATGTTTGTTCTTGACTGGTAAATAAAGATGACAAATTCCTGTCTTCTGAAACCAAACCATTGTTTGGAGAGCAGTCTCACTGGCTTCTATAAATGTTATCTGCTTCTGTTGCATTGGCAACAGGAGAAGGTGACGTTAAAAGAAAGCTCGTGTAGGCCTACCCGTGTGTGTTTTGTAATGGCTCGGTAGCAGGTCAGTCTATTAGAAGGGTTTAGCTATTGGCCAGCACCAATGGAAAATCTTAGGAACAAGAATCGCAAACCACATAAAGAATTTTTCCTATTTGTTCAGGGATTTTAATTTTTGCTTTGCATTGTGAAGCCTGCTCACATCCGTGCTCAATTACTTACGTAAATCCCGGCGCAGTGCGCGTGGTTTCTCCAAAAGGGCCGGAGCAGGCACGCCGAGGAGGAGCTGGCTCTGCAGCCCTTGGTCCCTGCTGGATAATGCCCCATTCCCAGGCAGGCTGTGCATGGAGGAGACTGCCTGGGTGCTTATCCTCTGTGCAACTGCAGCGAAAGGGAGAAGAGGGCTGAGTAAGGGCAAAGAAAAAATTCCAAGCATGGTGGGAGTGGGGAAGCAAATATAAATTTCACTTTTGCTGATCTCTGTATTCTGTCCTGCCAACATCCCTGTGCTTAGAGAAGGGAAGGGAGAGGTTTAACGGGCAGTATCCTTTATTTAAACTTAGAGTCCAGTGCCCCATGGTTCTGGGATAGCAGAGATGACAGTGAACCCTGAAATTCTTCATGTACCAGCTGGGGTGAAATTCGGCTGTTCTGCTTCAAACTTGTCCTGAAGTGGAAAAGAGGCATTTTTATGAAAACATGCAGAAGCCAACAGTTGCACTGGGCTCCATTATCAAGAAATTCTTATAATCTTCTTTGATTTTGCATACAGCAAAAATCATTGCTATGTCCTGTCTATACCTATAATTTACCTCAAAGTAGCAGAGCATAATTTAGTATATTGTTTTGCTCCAAAAATGTAAAAGCTAAAGCACCTGAAAAAGGATTGAAAGATGCTTGATCTGCTTAAGTTTCATACTTGTACAGCAAAGGTGGACATGTGATACCATCTACAGAAACTGGTGCTGGATGGAGCTGCAGGCAGTGTGTCTCAGTAAGAATTAGGAGCTCTTGCAAGATAATTATTATTTTACTTCTGTTGCACTGGGAGGGAGTTCATGGCTAAAAAGACAAGCTGAAATGGATAGTCTTGGTGTTTGAAGGAACTGTCCTGTACAATGGAGAAGTGTCAGTCACCAGAGGAGGTGACAAGGCAGTGTTTGCTTTTGACAGCAACAGTGAAGCACTTCAGTAAGGATGCAGTTATTTTTGAGGACTCCAGGCTAGACATGACAAGATTTTGCTTCTGATAACCATTAAACTGATGCTCCTGGTACAGTCTGTCAGTTGCTGCTTTCATTTTCCTTGCTTTTTCAAAGGCAAGGAAGAGCAGATTAAAGGAATCCTGTGTATTTGGGGTGGGACAAAATCCCTGTTTTATGTGGTGTGTGGGCACGTACAGCTTATGGGCTGTGGTCACTCATAGGTTATGGACAGGGATTTGGTGCAGGGCAGATATTGAGTACATTGTGAAACCCCTTCCCCACACTGGAGTGATTTACAAACCCAGAATTCCTTTTCTGCAAAAACTTTATACTTTGTCTTTTAGTGTAAAATCAATTATTTGACACTTTGTTTCAGGAAAATAAACCTTTTTTTCCTCTGTGTTTATAACTCCCTGCAGTTTGGGTCTTTTACTGCGCTATGGATCAGCTGGGGCACGTGAGAAGTCCAGCTTCTGCCCAAGGTGCCAAGGAGGGACCGAGCAGGGCGGCTGCCTCCCAGAAGAACGCGTACGCCAGGCTCGTGCAGAAGCACCACAGCGGCCGCTTCCAGTCCTACCTGAACCACATTGCACAGAAGATGCAGCTGGAAGAAGGCTTCTCCAATGACCCCAGCTTGGATCTGGACCTGCCTCTGAGGAGAGGCCTGGTGAAGGATAATCCAGTCAGGAATGGGATAAACATGCACAGCTATTCACCAGTCAGAACATCTCACCTGGAACAGCCCCTGCCTGGGTTTGAGAATGATAAGCCCCAAAGTGCTCTGAACAGATGTCCTCTTAAAAAAAATGCCATTGTTAGTCCAGAGGGAGACTTGGAGGTGGAGGAAGACTATTATGTGTATCAGCGTGGAGCTGCATCTGGCTTGTTAAATGTGAGTGACGCCCTTGGTGGGAGAGCGTCAAACAGCCTGAGACACCGAGGGGCTCTGCAGAAATCTTCTGGTTCTGATGAGAGGGAGGAGGAGGAGATGTGGAGGAAGAAACATAAGAAACGAGGCAGATGTCCTGCCAACACTGATACAGCAGTTGGACACTTGTTGACTGAACAGTTTGGTGAGGATGTTCTGGCAGTGAATGCCAGAAAAAACAGTCACTTGTCTCCAGGTCAAGTCCAAGGTGAGTTCACTCTGATGAGTTGTTTGGTCCATTTGCTACAATTACTGTGGAATTGAGTGCTATGTGTTAGTCATGAATGAGTTAACAGGAGCCAGTCCTGCTCTGTCCAAGTTAGTCAGCCCTTGGTTACCTGTGGGTGGCTTTGTCCTGGTTTACAAGTAAGCCATGTGGCATGTGCAAATGCCTTCATGTGGAGCCAGCTGGGTGCTGGCAGGACCTAATTCCCTGGCCTAAACTCTGTGACTGTGGCTGTGCTGCTTCCAGGATCAGCTCAGGTCTGGAAGTGCCCAATTTCTGTGGTGAAGAGTCCACATTAATAAGACCACTGGATCTGAGCTGACTCAGGGCACAGTCATGCTTTGCTTTGCATTGCTTCTTTGAATCTGGAGTGCTGGTTTGCTTTTGGTCCAGGTAAATCCAATACTCGGGGGCTAAGATGTCTGTATAATAGCCGATTCCTGATAGAGAGTGTTGACTCCAGGAAATTTTGCTGTTAGTAACAAAGAGAACACATTTTGCAGTACTAAAGTGAATGTGCCTATAAATGTGATGTTCAAGGCAAAAAGCCTACTTAGGGACATAAGTAAAGTTTTAATAAAAAGAACCCCAGAACACAGCATGAAGAAGGAACCAAACCAGACAGTTTAAATTTCATTTCTCAGTGTAATGGGTTAAAACGTTCTCTGAGTGTTATTTATGCTGAAATACTTTGATAGCCTGATCTTATGTGCTACTGCTGAAGGAACTCATAAATGTCACCATGTTAAATTCTCTGTAACAAGTACAAAAGAGATCGATTTCTCAGCTAGGTAAGATCAGCCTGAGGCCTATCACAACTCTTGAACTGAAAATTAAGTAACTGTTTAGCTGAATCAGTCTTAAAAACTAAGCCATAAGACTCAAGAGGGGCAAGTAATATGCTTTTCTCTGGGTTATTTTTGAGATTGTGGCAATACATAATGTGCTAAAGTTGGTAAACTTCCATGAGTTCTTGTAAGACTGATCATAGATAGAGATTTAATGCAGATTATGGTAAAATTTGTTGATGAGTGTGATTTTTGTGAGGGCTTTTTTACATGGCTCATTGTAACACTATTTGTTGTGCTAGCCTGTCACAATAGACTTCACTTCCTTCAGCTTTTGAAGCATAGGAAGAGCAGATGACAGATGAAGAGTCTCAAAGGCATACAGTTTATATCTAGGAAAATTACAGGTGCCTACATGAATAAAATAAAAATAGCCTGTCTTTCAAAAGCAAACGTCCCCAGTGGCCTCCTGCTCTGGTTGGAAGTGGGGTTGCACAACCCTCTTAAAAGCCGGTTGTTTGTTTAGTGTAATCACCTAAAGCAGAGAATATTGATCCTTGTGTTTGACTTCCCAGGTGGAAAACTCACACCGTGGGAAAGATTATTGGAAAGTTATTTGCTCAGCAGTGACACCTTTCCTCTTCTTCCCTCTGCATGCCTCCCCAGCCACCCTCCTGTGTAGCTGCGACTGGTTACCCTCCAGAACACTTGCAGGGATGTGAAAACAGTTTCTTGGGGAGGAAAGAAATAGGAAAAAATAAATTTGTCACTTGTTTCAGAGAAATGTCTTTTGTACTGTTCAGTCTGAGTATTTTAGGACTCTTGTTTAAGTTAAATGAAGATTTTGTTGTAGGCAAGTGCTTAGGTATAAGAACTCACACATCACAGTATCAGATTATTACTATCAAATATTTTCTCACTTCAAAGCTTGTATTTCTTTCTTGATGCTGATATAAGTCGTTTTATTTTGCATAGGCAGGTGTCTGGTTTGATCAGTTTAAATCAAGGCTTGTGAAGCTGTGATGGCAAGAATTGCTTCTGCCACAGCAGCAAGGCGTATCATCTTTTCAGGAGTGACATTTCCTCACAAATTAGCTCTCTTCAGACTGTTGTAGGCTTTCCAAAAGGCTCTTTGAGCTAATCTCAAAGGCAAGCATCTCTCTTTATACCATTTCATTTCATTGTCCTCTTCTTAACAGCTCTTCAGCACAGGCTTAGCCATGGTCGGTTTGCAATGACCCTGAAACTGACAGAGCTAATAGTGAAGGCAGATATAATGATGTGTGAAAACCCTTTGAGTGCCCTGGGGCAGGGTGTAGGCAGCAAGGGAATGGTCCCTGCTAATGTCCTTTCAGCAGAGTGATTGCTGTGGCCTTAGAGGAAAGCAGAGTGGTTTATGGAGCCCCAAGCAGGTATCTCTGAGCCCTGGAGCTCAGTTCTGATGTGTTCCTGTCTGGAGATCCATATAGAAACTGCTTTTCCTAACTACTGGAGGCCTTGCAGTTGAGAGAGCTGAGTGTGAACACAACTTCATTGTCCCTTGTGTGAAACATGACATAGTCATGAGACTGCAGGTTGGATTCCCTCTCTGGCATCAGCACTCTTGGATTTGGGAAAGCGAGGCTGCAGGTAGAGGAATCCCACAGTGGCTCCCTTCTGCACAGTTTTAACCTCTGCGAGGAGAATCACCGTAAAACCTCCTGCTCTGAAGTTTCTTCCTAAACAAAACCCAATAAACCAGAAAATAATCCTAAAATGTCACTTTAAATTGTGATGCTTAGGGTTTTTAATCTAATACAATTTTCCTCCGTTTTTTTTTTCCCCTTGAATCTCCAACGCTCTAGATTCTTTGGCTGCTCAAATTTGGTTTAAACTTCCTTAACAGAAAATTATCAAGTCCCTTGGGTTGTTTTCTGGTTTTGATCAAAGGCTCTTAGCGTTTTTCCATTTCAATCTGTAGTTAGTAATCCAAATCTTCTTTCAGACTGACTGAAGTTACTGTTATAAAAGGGCTTAAAAGCTCCTTTTTCTTGAGGACAGAAGTGCTGACTCTTTCTGCAGCACCTGTCTGTCTCATACTAGGAGTTGAGGTTTGCATGGCTGCTATGTGGAACTTCAATATTTGTGATGCTTTGCTTTGTCAATAAGTAGTTTAGAACAAGTGCTGTGTTTTATTTCAAACAGCAAGATTTCAGTTGCATTTTGAGGACATGCACTTGCTAGCCTGTTTTTTGAGGAAGAATTGGTGTTTGATAGCACATTCCCAGGTCTGCTGGAAAGCCTAGAAATCAGACATCTTTAGAAAAGGACTGTCCTCCAAACGTGGAATACCATCTCCCAACTCCACGCTTGAATTCAGAGGACCTTGGGAGCTGAGTACCTGAGAATGAGGTGGCTTTGTCGATGTTGAAACTTGGGTGGAGCAGGATGCTGGTCAAGGCTGAATGCTCTGAAATAGGTTCAGATTTCGCAGGGCTAGATACACTGTGTCAGTCTGTATCTGCAGACAGCTTCCTTGGTGTAGAACACTGTCGGCTTCCCTAGGTATCCTCCTGAGGCTCCTCTCACTAAAAACTTCAGAGGTTTATGATGTGATGGAGCTATCTTGCCCATCTGTTAGGGTCAGCATGACCCCTGAGTAGAAGCAGACAATTCCTGGGTAATAACATGCCACATCTGAAACAGTGGAAGATTTCCACAGCCCTTTCTGATTTATCATGTGTCTGACACTTGGCATTTATTTGCCCAGCCTGTGGTACTTAACCAACTTGGGCAGCTTCCACGGAGGAGTGGTGCTGGCAAGCAGGCTGGTGTTTAGCATCAGAGCTTTAAAAACAATTGTTGCTGTTGGATGGTGTTGTTGTGCTTGTGGCTGCAGTCCTGACATTTAAAAGGTTCAGCGTAGGTAAAGGAAATACCCTGGATTGGCTTTCCCTGTGTTTGATGGGCACAGCTGCTCGAGAACTATCAGCCTTAGTAAGATGGCAAAATCTCAGGTATTTTGTCTTCCCATGGTACACTGCAGTATAATTGTGTGTTTGCCTTTGTTTCTCTGGGGGAACTTTGGAGGAAGAACCACAGCTTCTGCTTTTCCTTTCTTGTAATGCTAATTTGGGATAATGATACTTTTTAGTGGTGAGTCTTCCAATTCTTGTGTGGTGAAATTCAGTTCTCAAGAATGCTGTTATCTCCCTATCTGGCACAAGTAAACATGAGCCAGCAATCTACTAAAGGCCACGGAATCAGCTCAATAAATGGAGAATGTTGGTTGCTGTGGAAATCTTTAAAATGTAGCTAATCTTGCCAGGTTCAATGTAACGTTCCTTAGATGACGTTAATCATAGTAATAAGATATGGGAGAGAAGGGAAAACTGGATTTACTGTATGGCCCCGTCTGAGAAACACATGAAAAATAGAATGCTCCTTTCTCTAATGGTTTTAGCAATGTCATCACAAACATAAATTTCTTTTACTTTTGATAGAAAAAATGTTGCATTCCTGAATCTTGTGCAACTAATGTTTTTGGCAAACATCAGCTATATGTGAGTTAATATCTGATGTATCCTCTCTTGGGGAGATGAGATCTTGCCCTTGCAGGGACTGTGTTTTTTATATGTGATCTAATAACTGCCTTCCGTGCCCTTTACCAGAGCCCTGAGCACACCGTGCTGCAGAAGGAGCCCTTGCATTTGGCAGCAAAGCTCTCACCTCTGTGATTGAAGGAGCTCCCTTTACCTACTAGTGCTTAGGCGAAAATGTTCCTCGGTGGAAATACTTGTTGCTGTTAACCTGCTATTTTTTTAAACTTTTTTTTTACTACTCACTAGCCCCCATTATGTAGTGCAGGTAACTATGCCTGTCAGTGTGGTGTTGGTACTAGCAATATAATAGAAGTTCTCACAGAAGAACTGAATTGATTTTTAATTCATTTAAAATCTTTTCTTTCGTGTGACTTGTCATCAATTTATTTAACAAAGGTCCTGTTGAGCTCTTCAGTGTCAGTTTCTTATGAGATTAGGGTTTTGATGCCAAAGGTGTGAGTATGGATGTTAGTGTGTGAACTTAAGTCACAGCGTATGTGCAATGGTTTAAAACCTGTTTAGTTAAACTAATTAAATGCAGCAATAAATTTAGAATTATTACCAACAGGTGTGCTGGTTCTTGCAGTGTCATGTCCTGACCCTGTGCTGTTTAATACGTCTGTCGGTCATCAGGAAGAAAATATATAAGCAGCATTGAAAAGGGTTTTTTTGATGACTTGCAAAGTATTGAATAATGGGGGTAGTTACTGGCAGCCATCTGGATCACTTGGTGGACTGGGAGCAGGCAAAACAAAATCCATTTATCAAATTGGCAGCATAGAGCCATGATAGCAGTGCGAGGAACCTGGTGTGGGAAGCAACAGCTTGGAAAAAAGTTTTGAGCTCTTGGTGGATTAATCAGCTGAACATCCCCCTCCTGTGAAATGCGGCCAAAAGGGTAATGTATGAGCATGGGAATTGGAAGATGGAGTATGGACTCTGTGTGTCTTTGGCACAGCAGCAGCAGCTTCTGGAGTGTTGTATCCTGTGGGGATGCCCTCAGTTTGAGGTGGATGGTAATGAATTGATGAATACTCAGAGGACAGCTATAGGGAAGATTAAAACGCTGGGATTGTGAGTGAGTGATTTGAGGAACCCTGCTTTAGTTATCACAGAGATGCTTGGGGGAGGGGAGTTTTCAGTAAATTGCCTACATGGGGAACAGATGTTCAATAATAGGCTACTCAGTTGAGCAGATTATGATATAATGCGTTTGAGGCTAAACAAATCCAGGCTTGAAATACAGCACAATTTAGCAGTGAGGGTGAATGACCATTGGAACGGTTTTACCAAGGCTTGTGGTATGTGGGCTGTCACCAGCACGTTTAGTAGCCCTCATAATGATTTCCACCCCTGAAAAACACTGTCATTCAAACAGGAATTAATTTGTAAAAGCCCTCTGTCCTCTGCTGTCCATGAGGTCAGTCAGCCCACACACCCCAGTCAGGTCTGGCCTGTTATTCAGGTAATGTCCAAGTGTCTCCTTCACCATGGATATCCAGGTAGGTCGGACAGGTTCTTTGCAGCTGAATTCAGTGGCTGTTGTGGTTCCTCTCTAGCCTGTGGCTGCTGTGGACTTTCTCTGCTGCCTTTTTCTACAGTTCTGCTCCTGCCTCTCCTGTCCCAAATGCTGCTGCCCATCTTTTGCCCTCCCACCCCAATCCCCTGCTAACCAGCACCATGAAATGCTGTGAGCTGCATATCCCAAACTCCCTCTTGTGGGGAAATCCAAGCTACAGAGAATTGAGACTTGGCTGGGGCAGGGTGGAAAACAAAATGTTGTGATCTATTGCATAAAATAATGTCTTCTGTGACAAAAATAAAAATTTCCAGGGTGCTGAAGGAAAATGTCAACACCAGCAGCTGCAGCCCACAGATGTATGGGGCATGTCCTGCCTTGGAGAATATTCCAGGCTCTCTGCAAATAAAAGCCAGCGGCCAAAATGTGGTTTTGTTCAGTTTGTATGTTTTTAGGCATTTTCCCCCACACTACTAGGAATTGTGATTTATGTACCTACTGCACTGAGTGGATAGTATGGGGAATGGTTCATCAGCAGAACACATTCAGCAGCACCTTGGGTTACCTCAGGACATGTAGGAATCTGAAGGCAGTTCTTTGATTTCTTTAGCTATTAATGTCTTCTAGTATGTTAGCACCTCCTGTCAGGTATTTTGCTTTTCAAAGCCTCTTAGGTTCTTCTGATCTTTGAGCAACTTGCTTCTCTCAAACTACTGAAGCCCAGAAAAATCAAAAGACAAAACATCCACAATATTGTGTTTTTAAAGTGTTTTTCTTGAAGTCTTGAAGAAGCCTTTTCACAGTGTAGTTGCTGGATAAAACAAAGAGCAAAAGGCATTGTGGGAGATGTTTAGGGAAGATGGAAGGATGAGGGGGAGTGGAAGCAGCCCTGACCCACATCCCAAGGCAGGAGTGGAAGCCTGGAGGAGTGCAGTCATCAGGCGGAGTAGGTAGTGAGGAGGTCACGAGCAGGGTGGAGCAGGTTCACAGAGAGTCCTGAAAACCAAAAGAGATGTACCCCCTCCCTGACAACACCACTGCGCTGCTGCACGCAGCTGGAGCACAGTAACTATTTTGATAAACTTTTGTCTATTGCTACTAAATGAGTTTCGTCACCAGCCCTTCGTTCAGAGCCTGGAATGGTATCTTTGGCTCTTGCACTCCTGTAGTACTCCTACAACACAAACCCTGCTGAGGAATTGAATAAAACTGCAATTACTGTCTGAGTTACCAAAGTCAAAAGCCTGCAAGCATGAGGATGCTGGGAAGTGTTTTGGAAGTGGAAGCATGGTGTCGTGAGCACATGATCTTGGCGATCGGGAGCAGTTTCCACAGCATTGTTTTCAGCAGCAGAAAGAATCCATTGTGCATTTTTCTTCATTTCAGTTTTTCAAAGCCTAGGCCCTTTCTGAAAGCCAAAGTCAGCAAGAACATTTTCCCTAGTTCCATATTGAAATCTGGGGACATGCAGCACAAGAGTTTTTAATAAATATGTGCAGCTTAAAGCAAAAGAGCAGTGGCAACATGTGCCTTCCACCCTATACATGCTTCCCACCTCATTTTCATGAGTCTGGAAATGAGCGTTTGTCTCTGCTCCTGACTTGCCTTAATATCCATGGACATGCCACTTTTATGTTACCTTCATTCCTAAGTGGGAGTGTTTCTTCCTCAGTGTTTCATTCTAAGAATGTTGGATGTCTTAATCTGTTATGATCAGCTGCAGTGGCACAGTCACTTCCAGAGGCAGCTCATGGCCCTAAGAACTCCCTCACAAACCATGCCAGCCTGTGTTTCTCCACCTGGAGTCCCACTGGCTGGGAGACAGGCTGCCTGTCTGCAGCCAACTTGTTCCCCATGTGGTAAGGATTCCCTTTGTTCTTTTTTGGTTGGACGTTCAACTCTTCTGTTCAGATTTTGGCAGACTTTCTGCCAAAGCTGTTTGGAGAATCACCTCCAAAGAGGCAGGGTGAGAGCTCTCTGGGTTTGTTCCTGGATGGCTGCACCCATGGCACACAGTGTGCTGGTGCACAAACACAGCCATGCCTGTAGAGAACCTGCTGGCTGGCACAGTCAGAGCTGTGTTATGTTGTAGAGAGTTGCTGATAACCAGTTGTGCTTTTCCAGTCCTTTGAATTACTGCTGAGCTCACATTTTAGGGCTGTGTGGACAGGCCTTCACTTAACACGATGTCTTTTCATTTTATTTTGATTTATCTTCACGGTGGAAAGGTACATGTAGATTTATGCTGTGGCTGGACCCTGGTGGCCTATCGTAATGGGACAGTTAGTGAGGCTGGGGGGCCTGGGAGCTACTTCTGACAGTTGGATTTCAAGACAGCATCCACTCAGTTCAGGACATTTGCATAGAATTTGCATTTTGGCTGAGCCCATGCATGTAAATGTAGGTTTGCATTGTTTCTCTTCTTTGAAGGACTGTTTAATTAACTTTAAACTTAATTATGCAATCTGCCATCTGCCTAAACCCTACAGTGCTGTTATATCACCATTCTTTTCCAGTTCCACCAAGATATTCCCTTTCCCAGAAGTTTTCCCTACTTTTCAATGATTAAGATAATTTCAAATTGTTCACTTCCTTGGCTACTTTTGAGGAGGACTCACAACAACATTGTAGGAGCTCTCTTAGCTTTATGGTCTGGCTTGGACCAAGCAGAGGAATGTGCTGCAGAACCTCCAGTTTAAGATTCTTTGAATTTACATTTAGTGAGAGAAGAAGGATCTTCTTTTAGTTGCTTGTGATTAGGAGAACGCACTCTCAGATTTTCTCTTAGACTCCAGATTGAGCATCTGAAATACTGCCTAGCGTGTTTATCTCCTGCAGGTCTCTGTTGCAGTGAAACATCACTGAACTGATAACCTATCACCAATTCTTGCCTTACTACTCCTACATCCCTAATGAATTCTTTCCCATGACATCCTCATTTGTCTCTATTGCTTTGTCTTTAATCTTGAGCCATCTACTTTATTTAAGCTCTTGGCTTCAAGATACTGTAAAATGCATGGAGGTGGTTCTGTTCCAAGGCTGTCCAAGAACTCTGAACTCTTTTACTTCATGATTAGAGAAATGTGGAAGCACAACTGTTCCTATCATAGGCTGGAGCAGAGAGCGTGGTGGGTTTGGTCCTGTATGTGTATTATTGGGGCTCTAGTACAGAGATAGATTCCAAGGAGTGTCTTTTTAATTGCCAGTACAGAACTCCTTCCCTGAACAACTATACCAACAACAGCTGCCTTTGTTTTTTTCCTT
This sequence comes from Promerops cafer, assembly GCA_013398275.1. Classification (NCBI taxonomy): domain Eukaryota; kingdom Metazoa; phylum Chordata; class Aves; order Passeriformes; family Nectariniidae; genus Promerops; species Promerops cafer. Next base: position 186,552 of record VZSE01000879.1, on the reverse strand, counting down.
TTAAAACTAAATAGAACAAAAAAGGATTTGGCTGTTACCATTAGTGGGGCATTTAATCTCTTAAACCTGCAAACTATTTTGCAAAACATAAATAGCTTGTTACTTCTGGCCTGCCTGTGACCAGTGTTTTTGTTGACATAACTCACATTTGAGATCACTTCAATGGTGTTTGTTGGTTTCTCCTGTTGTTTTTGCCCGTGTGTGGTAATTTGATCCCGGATATTGTAGTAGTCATTTAAGTGCTTGGAGATTTTTGAGTTAGTCACTTCTATAATATGGCATCTACTGGATGTCACTGGTGCATTAGAAATTCAAAACAATCTAACAAATGCATTTTGGCTTTTAAAATTTGAGAGGGAATTATTCTAGAGGCTTCTTTGAGCTGCAGAAAATATCAAATAGCTTTGAAATTGCCTGTTTAAGTATATGAAAGGGGCAGGCAGAGGAATCCTAGCAAAACCACCCTGATGTTAATGCAGTTTGTACTGGCAAAGCATCTTCTGCTGGAAGAGTTTATTTGACTTTGGAGAATGAAAGGGGCAGTTGCCTGGTACAGCAGTGCCAACAGTAGGTCTGTGCCTGTCCAGAGCTCCCAGCCAGGAGCTGCGTCCCCCCAGCTCATCAAAGCTGTGCAGAGACAGATTCACAAAAGTACCTGAGATGAGCTGTTCAGGGGCTATGTAGGATTTTTATGTCCCAGATGTCTTTCCAAAACAAGGCAGAGTTTGTGTTGGCTGAACTTTAGTATTGAGACTATTAATACACCCTGTTACACATCAGCATCCATAGTGCCTCATAAAGTTGCAGATAGAACTTCCTGGCAGCTCTTGGAGAGTATTCATTTGCTAAAAGACCAAATTTGATGGTTTCTAAAATTTGCTTTGTCAACTCTGCCAGGAGTCAAGGGCCAACTTGAATTTACAGATCTGTGAGGTGATGCCTTGGGCTGCCTCATGGTTGGACACTAATTCATTACATCTCTAGTAAGGATGAGCAGGAACATGCTTTATTTAACTTTCTTGCTGTGTTTAACCTAGTCTGACAACTGGGAGTGTGGGACTAACCACAGGCTGATAGCAGGGTAGTTCTTGTTGTCTTTGGTTGGTTAATTTCTCCTTTTGGGGCCAAGGGCAGTGTTGGGTGATCCTTCTTTTGGTAGCTGCCATGTCTTCAAGATCATGGGTGTGTCCTTATCATGTCTTACTAAGTGCACAGCTGGGTTGTCTTGAAGAATTACTTGGAAGTCTTGAAGGAATTGGTTTAAGTCATTGAAATGAGTCAGCAATGAAATGGAACATTGTAGAAATATGCACAAATATTTAGGAACTGTATGTTAAGAGTGTCTCATTAACTGATAACAAATTGTTCTATTGCATGTTATCAGTTCTGGGGATATGCTTCTGTTTCTTCTCACGCTTATGCTAACTGGAAAACAGGGTTTTCCAAAGATTCCTTGCCATATCTAGACCATGATCTAATGCTGGGAAGCAATGGAAAATCCTCTTAGCAATAGCAGAGTTAGTGCAGGTGTTGGTGTCCAGTCATGGACTGATAAAAGTAAATAGCAGATGCAAGTATTTTGTATTGGAAAAGTTTGTAACAATATTGTTCTGTCCAGTGCTTTCAACATAAATTCCTTTTTTTTTTACAATGTAAAACGAACCATTACATGCTGAGATAGTGTCTGGCGGGGGGTCAGACACTGCAGAGGTGTTACCAGCTTTCACAGTCCTGCCCACCCCAGGGAGCTGCCTAACCACTGTAGGTATCTACATAAATAATACAGATGGTAAGAAAGCTGGAAGTTTGGAGGTAAAAATGTCTGGTGAAAATGTAGATGCCCTTTGGTAGGAAAGGGAGAAACTATACCAAGGTCTCCTTAACTTGAAATTCACTTGGATCTCTCAAGTAAAACTGGTTCTTGCTGGATCCTGGATGGGAGTTGTCATGGATGTGCAATGAAGATTCAGTGCTACTTCTCTGAAGGGTAGTAATCAAGGAGATTGTCAGGTGTGAGAGGGCAGTTAGAATGTTTTATTTTTGGTAAATAAAATTGAGGGTCTTGATTCTTTCTTATGTAAAGCAATATGCAAATTTTAATATAAAATTAAAGACTTTCTGGCCTTGCTAACTTCATGTTTAGTTGAGCTTTTTAGTTGATTTAGTTGACCATCTAGTTGATCAACTGACTAATAGATGTAAATTTAATGAAATGCAGTACTTTTCAAAAGCTAAACTCTAGACTGATTTTGTATAAATTATGTCAAAATAAGCTGATTTAAAACATCTCGCCTCCTCTCTTACTGTAATCCACATCAATTATTCTGGGAAGCTGCCTGCATGCTTTTTCCCCCCCCAAATAGGAAAAGATTAATAGGTACTTAGGTTTAAAGACCAAAATGTGCCATTGTGTGATGTCATTGTGGTGATGGAGATGAAGTGAGGTGGTTTGGATTTCAGATAGAGCTCCAGTGCTGTCCTTCCAGCAGAGCTCAACCAGCCCCTGCATCCTTTCCACTCATTTTCCTGGTGTCCATGGTGAGAATAGAAGTGAGTGAGTGATTGTGAACTGTCCTGAAAGCCCCTGAATGCACCCACTTTTCCTTCACGCCTCTCTTGCTGTGGAGGTGGGAGTTGTGCGTTTCTACTTCCCACAGGTGCTTCCCTTTGGCTAGTTAGAAGGGTTTCCCTGCTCCATGGGTGGCATTGCTGCTCCTATTTAGGTGTCCCTCTGTTGCCCTTGTAGGGAGCCTCCATGCCTGGTGCAGGTGTTGGGATTTTTTCAACCCAAATCTCCCTTCAGAGGACTTCAAGTACGGAACAATCAACCATCTTTCCTCAAATTATTAGTCCTTTGTCATATCCCATTGAAAATGGCAGAATATCTAGAAATCCCAGGCAAGTGTTGCCTACATCCACAGGGTGCATCTCTGCATCATCTGTGCAGTCAGATAAACACCCAAATGTGTTGCATTTCCTGCACGTTGTGAATATTTACGTGTCGTGCACTAGAATTGCTCTGTGTTCAGGCCTGAGTGGTTCTGCACAGCAGATGTGTTTGGTGCTCTGTGGTTGCTTAAGTCTCCTGTTAGGATGGATCAGCCACCCTCAACTCTGCACTTTAGTCTTCCTTCCACTGAAATGATTTTAAATTTTTTCTTGTATTCATTTGCTTATTAATTTATTTAGCATTTGGTTATTTTAATGCCTAGAATGTGTTACTACATTGTGTGACATCCTGCCATGAGAGATTTTGTTCTGTCTTACAAATCACTCAACTGTAACACCAAGGAAAAAGTAAGACTGACACACGTGGTGCTGGAATAGGGTTTAACCATGTTTTTGATGTATTTTTCAGAAAGAATAATCTCAATATATCCTGTGCTATAGAGTAGTCAAGTTACAGTTTGCTTTTTGGAATGATGTCTGTTTATGCATCAGGTTATTAATGCTGGGCAGTGGGGCAGCAGGAAAGCCCATCTTGAGAGGTATTCTAACTTCCAGTTTTAGGGGACAGGTGCACTGCAGAAACAAATACTGACTCTAGTTGAAACAGATGGTGACCTGTAGTTAGGTCTCTTTTTTTTAAAAGCAGAAATACAAGAAATTACAGTCATGCAGAATTTGATGTGTTCCAGTTGAATGCTAATTGTGACAGTTGCCTGTGGCTTTGTAACAGGGGTGGCTTTGTTTAGCCATAAATGTCATGGCCAAGGGGGTCAAATACTATCCAAAGTGGCTGTGTGTAAACTGCCATGCAGGCCAGCTATGTTGAAGCAGAGTTTGTTGTTTTGAGTGAATTTTGTCGTTGAATTTTGTTTTTGAGTTTGAGCAAATGAAAAATCCCACCACAGAGCAAGCCCAAGGCTTAAGTGCTGAAAATGTGCAGATGCCTCTCTGCATGTCTACCTTTTATCACACAAAGATGCTTCTCCACCCTTTGCTGTTGCTGTACATTATTTTTGGCTGTAGGGGCCCCAAATTTTTTGAACCATTGGGCAAGCCAAGTGCTGGGACAACTCTTCTCTGCTGTGCCTAATTCTGGCTCTTAGCTCGCTGCCCAATTCTTGAGATATTTTTTTGATTTCCCCCTCTGCATTTTAGTTTTCAGCTCTCTTATTTTTTTTCATCTCCTTCTTAATTATATGTTAACATTTAGCCTCCTTTTTATCCCGGTCTCTTTAATTCATAGTAGTATTTTCTGTGACTTGCTGTCATAGAAACGAGGGCTTTAGAGGACCTTACCAGCTCATGTAATCCATTTCACTACCTCAAGGAAAAAACTACTCTTAGACCAACTCTGGCAGACGTCTGTCTCACCTATTTTTAAGAACCTCCAATGAAGCAGATTGCATGACCTCTCTGCGTGAGCAGCCTAAAATCCCGCCTGTTGCAGTTTAACTCTGATTCCTTCACCAAAATGTCTCTGAAAACATATCCAGGAGCAAACTGTGTTGCCAATTCTCTAGTCTGTACTTTTACTTTTGGTGTCTGTTTTTAAACTTAACTTGACCCTTAGGACATTTGTAAATCAGTTCATTAGGCAGTTGCAAATCAGTTAATTTTAGTTCCATCTCATTATGTGGGCCGTACAGGTTGCGTTGCCTCAGTCGCCTCAGCTGAAACCTAAATTTGCCGCCGTGCTAAATTTGCCATGTTACAGCTGCAACCTCCTCAGACTGTCTCTGCCCTGGAAGCACCCTCAGAGTGTGAAAAGCTTGATTGTGTAGAAAAAGGCCCAACTATGTTGTGTTATTGTGACTGAAAACAGAAGCCTTCCCTTTGTTTCAGCTTCCCGTTTGGAGACACTGCTGTGGTGTGTAATCTCTTCCTAGACTGGTCTGAGCACCTTCAGTTGTCCCTCTGCCTGTCTTGGTGTCTTCCCTCCTGAATTAGGAGGATCCTCCCTCCTGCTGATTTGCCTGTTGTTATATAGATGAAAATTGCTTTTTCTCTGTGATTGGGCAAAGTAGCAGTTCTCTCTTGTTGCACCATATTTTTTAAAGACCTCTGCTTAAGTACAGCTTTTAAAACACTTTTTTCTCGCTGCTGTGAAGCAATCTGCTATTTCGTTTGCAAAGGATACCATAGGTAAAAAATTTGCCTTGTAACTTGGATAGCACCGTAGCAAATAAGTTGGCGTTGCACGTTTTCTGACTTGCAGGTACAAGCTTGGACCCAGGGAGCGTAGCCAGGAGGGGCTGGAAGGCAAAGCTGTGATGACATGTTCAGTATCCAGGTGGAGGGCCAAGAGGGCAGCTGCGCGGCGCTGGGTTGCATTCCAATGTGCTGATCCGTGGAACAGCGTTGGCATACACTTTGGAAGCTGCTGCTTGCTCTCCTGGCTGTAGGGAAGGGGCTGAGGTGATGGCAGGGAAGTAAGGGGTGAGTCTCTGCAGAATATTTTCATATGATTGAGTCCTATTCTGAACAGGCTGGACATTTGGAGCTTTGGCTCTTCTTTCTGGTGTCCTTGTGTACCATGCTGCCTCTGGTAGCTCCAAAATTAATAACTCCAGTGTGGGTTGTTAAGAATTTTTTTTTGCCTCCTTGATTCCTGACCTGCTTAATTAAGTTGTAGGGAGGTTATATTTTCTCACTACTTGGGGCTTAATGGGGTGGAGACTTTGGAAAGAGTTTAACAATTTCACATTTTATATGCTCTAATGAATTTCCCAGGATTTTGGAAGGTTGTATCCAACTTTAGCATCGTAATTTCCAGCGTTTTATTTATGCTAAAATAAGTTAGTGGTGTATTATGAGGCCCAAAGAGCCAACAGATTACAAATGAACTAATGAAGACATTGTTTCTCTTGGATAAAGACTATGACTCATGGTTGTAACTTGTACTGAAGAACTAGAGACCATGAGCTTCACCAGGACCGCAAGCTGGCACTGGGGTACCTCTTCGCTTCCTTGTTATTTCAAACCTGTATTTGATTTCAGGTGCAGAAAAAAGAGGGTTTGCAAGGACCAGAAACAACTCTGAATCTGCAAGAACTCCCCAGAACTTCAATAGGAAGAGGCAACTCTCTGAATCGCAGACAGAAACAATGAACAATTCAGACAGCAGAATAAATCCCAGACAACTGGGAACTCCCAGAGGTATTAAAGCAGTGTGTGTACACGCTTCAGGAATAAGCTGCTTTGAAGCCTGTGCTTTAAAAGATGGGCTGGGATGAATGCTATTGACTTTAAAATGAGCTGTAAAAGATTGTTGATTATTTGTAAAATATGATTATTCCAGGCTTTTCGGTGTTCTGAAGTCAGGTGCCAGTATTTCTAGGCAAACTGTTCTCAGAAGTTCAATTTTGAATATAAAACTTCTGTACAGATTCTGTTGAGATACACAGACACGTTTGGTGGGCAAGGTAACACTTACGAATTTTTGTTTGCAGGAGGATCCTATGCTACTGTCCCAACATCAGGTGACAGAAAGAATCTAAATAAACCCACTCGAGGGAGGAAGAAGAGTATATTTGAAGCCTACGTGTCAAAGGAAGATGTTTCAGCAGGACTGAAAAGGGGAGAGCTAATTCAGGTGCCTGAAATGTACAGTGTCCATGCTCTTGTGATAAGTCTGTGGAAATCACAGGCAGTTGTTGGAAATCAGCAGCAGTTGATGACAGGGAATTGATGTAGCACTTGTAGATGCCAGAGGAAGATATTTTCCCTTTCTCAGGATGTTCAGTGGGATGGAATCTTCCACATTCCTCTGAAGTAGTTTTTTGTTTGATTGCGTGTTCTGTAAAATTCCTGACCCACACTAGTGATAAATTGCAGATTTTTGGTTGAGTTGTCTGCTGGCCATGATGGTCATTACTGGGGAGACACTTCCTTTTACAAATGTTGCTCAAAACAACAGCAGTTACTTGCAGCCTCTGTCTGTATCAGTGTAAGCAAAACCAAATGCCCTTAGCAAGATACCTCTTGCTGAAACTTCTCACAAAAATGTTTGTGCTTCTTTTTGGAGCAGCAAAACTGCAGCCATCATTAGGCAGCAATTCTTTTATAAAGAATGTGGGGGTGGACCTGCTGTCCTGTCTGCTGGATAGAGGAGATTTACATGAAGGCTGGCAAATCTGAGATGCAGAAGAAGAGAGTGTCCTTGCACCACATTCATAGGTAGTCCTCAACATGGTGTAATGTTCTTCAGGACACACCTGGCAACCCAGTGAGATCAGACTGGCTGAAGAAAAAAGGCAGGTGGAAGTCAAAGAAGGCATGACATCCACACTGAGGCATTGTCTACCCCAACACACACACAGGTCCATTGCCATTTAATTAGTGTTGTAGTGCTGGTGAGGTTGTGATACTTACTTTCATCAATACACTGAACTCTCAAATGACATCACCTCAAATTTTGTCTAATTTTTTGTTATAATTGCATAATAATTCTTGTATATCATTATAATGGCATAATCTCTGAAGGTGTGATGAGGATTTTACATAAAAGACTGCCTGATTCCATCCTGAAGACCAATCTCATGCACTCTTAGCTTTGAGACAAATCATATCCCTGCTGATGATCAGCATGGTCCACTGGGCTACTTAGGCCAATGCATTTTTAAAGACCATCACAGACATCTGAAATGGGAAGCAAATGGTGAGGGAGGAAATGGGAGCCTTAAGCTGTGACTTCCCTCACGGCTGCACTGGCATATGGCATCAACTAAAGCTTCTGCCTTCCTTCAGGAGTGTTTTTGGCACCATTTTGGTAACACAACCTGATAGTGTTAAGTGCAGTGTGTGTAGACTGCCTATGAGGTCAAGTGCAGCTGCAGATGAGGCATATCAGGCTTTGACTACTACCTGAGAATCCCATTGAAACACTGAGTCCCCATGGACCTGTGATTGCATGATCCCTGGCAAAAGACTCCCTAATTCTTGTAAATGTGTAGTGTCTACTCCAGGTCATGTGCTGCGTAACTGGAAGAGTCATACGTGCTTTCTTAGGCTCTGTCTGTTTTCCTTTCATCCAGTTCCACACCTCAGGGAAACAATTGAGACTGTAGAAGCTGGATTTAATCATTCAGAGCTGAGTGTTAGATCATGGGCATCCCAGCTCAGTATTTCTCATCTTCAGTTCATTCACCCTTACCATTTCATCAAGACCATTCATCACTGCAGCCTTAATCAGGATAGGTGAGATCCTGGGAGCAGTTTTAGTGAATGGATGAATGTTCAGTGGTTTTTGCTACAATGGTAAGAGACAGAATGAACAAATCCCTGTTGTGTTAATCCCCAAAAGCAGGCATTGTTCTGGCATGGTAACCTGCAAAAAGGCTTCACAAGAGCCTATGGAAGGGGAGGACAAAGCTATTGGTCTGAATCTGATGGTCCTGAGGAAACTGGAGTGCTCCCAGGCAGCAGCATGACTCTCTGAATGGGCTGTCTCGTGGAGCATCCTGGAAACACTGGGTCTGCTTATACTTGGATAGAATTTGAGAGCTCTGTTAAGGAGAAAAGAGCCTACCATAACACTGAGATTTTTGCTGGACCTTGGCAATGCAGCTGTGCAACAAAGTGTTCCTGAAAGCCCAACCCACAGAAGCTAATGGCAGGCCTGGAGATTGCTCAGGTGACACACAAGTGCCATGAAGATTAGGCAGCCCTAGATCAGGAAGAGTGAAAGGTTGTCTTTATGGGTGCTGACGTCTATCAGTAATGTTGATCTTAATGGCTTCTGGTACTGTATCTGACAGAAGTCATATTTTGATAAGTAGCACGAGAAGTGTGCCCTGCAGATTCCTGGATTCATTTAGTCATGCGACGTGTCTGGAAGTGTCCTTCCACAAGAAAAGGGATCTGAGTTCAGGCGCTTACGAATGCGTAGAATTCCCACTTCCCTGCCCTTAAAACTGCAGGGAGCAAACGCCAGGCGTATCAGGTTGGTTGGAATCACACCGGACGGCCTGAAGGCAAACAAGATTGAATAACTCCTGCGTCGTTCCGTGAGCGCACGACGATGGTGGTACACAACAGATGACATCGGGCTGTGTATTAAAGAGCAGTGACCCAAGGGACTCTAATCATCCTCTGAAGCATCAGCCAGAAACTCATGTCTGCTCCACGCCTCCAGCATCTCCCAGACCCTCCCTGCAGGGCTGCTGGGGTCAGGAGGAGCGAACAGAGATGCAGAGCCTGCTTTGCTGTTTAAAGGGTGGTTTTCCTTGGAAAACTGTTCTTCTGTGGATGTGAAAGCTGGGGTTTCCCTGATTTTCATGGATTGTTTTTTCAAAGGAAGCCTTGGTAGCAATCATATACTTGTGAACCCTGACCTTTTTTTGGTGTTTTGTACGTACAAATGAATCTAGGCACATGTGTTATAAACTGCTTGGTTTGGGATGCTTGAAGTTTAGTCTGAGTACTGCCTGCCCTGGGTTTGGCAAAGCAGCTTGAGAAATCATGACCCTTTTGTGTCTCACTGGGAAAGTTCAAAAAGGTTAGAAACTTTATTGGCAAGAGCCTGTGAAGCTGCCTTGAATCATCAGAAAATGTTTTAGAAACCTTCCTGCAGACCTTGTTCTTCCCTTTCATAACAAAAGCTCCAATGACAGAAAAACACTGATAAATATAGCAGCTATTATTTGCAAGCTATTGTAAAATAATACAACATTAGTGTGACATCATGAGACTCTGCAGCCAGATCCTCACCCCCTAATGCACATATGAGAACAGTTGTTCATTGCAGATGGGGAGAGTGACTGGTTCCAGATATGATATCACAGCGTGAAATGTACAACATTGTAAATAGGATTTTCATGGGCACAGATAATAGGGCCCATCTGCTTTCTAAGATAAATTTTGTGAGTTTCTTGCTTAAAGGAAGAGCTGAAGTTTTTTAATGTTACTTGATGTAAGAATTCTAATGCTGATCATAATTAGGTAGTGCATATAAAATGCAGATAAACAGGCTGCACAATAAACGTGGTAACACCATGCTCCTCTGTGTGTTTGCTGGAGCTGGGCATCCACGGGCACGTTGCTGCTCTGGCGCCTTCTGGGCCATGGACACGAACCCTGATTTTTCATATGCATGGTTGGCATTTACACCTGACTGATTGACAGCTGTCCCAAACTATTCAAGGGGATTGTGCAGAGGAAAACAGGACATCCCCTCATCTGCTTAGTGCTGGTGGGTAGATCCCCGTATGGGAATTGACTCGTTGTCAAACAGAGCAACAATCCCTTTCCATTTTTTCCTTTCTCTCTGTAGCAGCTTCTGATGACTGATCCTGGGAAGTAAGTGGAGGACAACCATTGAGTGTTTTCCATCAGTGGGTACCAGTGCTAATAGGAAGTGATGACAGCAAGTCAGCTCTCACTTTGCTTAAGCATAAAATACCCCAAGGTTTCTCTCAGTGGGTCATCTTTGTTTTCATGCTGTTGTCCTGGGTCATGCCTGCCATGGGAGCGAGTGTCCTTGTTAGTACAAGTTATGTGAGACATAAAATGAGACAGTGCAGTAAAGTACTCAAATAGTATCTAAAGAGTATGGAATACATGCTGCTGGTAATCTGGTATTTTGTATTTGCTGGTAAACTTTAGCAAATAAGAGCAATGGAAAATCTTCGTAAATCTGAATTCTTCAAGACAGCAAAACTTTCACATGCAATCAGCTCTATTTTCCTATTGTCTGAGGGTTTCCCAGAATACATAAAAAATTATTTGCCGCAGTAAAGTTTTAAAGAAGCAATTCCTGTGAGATGCTCCTATGATTGCTTAACACAGAAGTGCAAACAGATGGAATCTGTTCATATAATAAATTGGCTAACATTACTTCAAATACACAAGTGGAGAAATTTCTAAAGTTTCTTCCCAGAGCAGAAGCCTGTTGGAAGGCAGATACCTAAGTTGTATTCCCATAAGATTCAAATACTGTCAGTTTGAACTGCAGTCACCTGAATCCCAATTTTCAGGATCCTTTTGGGATGCAAGTGTGTAGCCTGTAAGGCTTTGGTTGGCTCTGCCTTTCTCTTGGATGGACATGAGTGCAAGCAGCAAAACTGGTTGGTTTACTTTGGAGGGTTGATATGAATTTGTTGCAGGTGACTTGGCCTTTAAGTTGGCAGATAACAACACAGAAATAGATAGACCATGGAATTTTCAAATGTATTTAAGGTAGTTTGCCTTTAAGTATGTTTAAACAGAATTTAATCCTGTAGACTTTAAATGTTTATTTTTGGAAAATCCTTTAAATTCTTTTTTGGAAATGTACTTTATTATCACAGAGTTACTGCTGCTGTCTGTTTGCAGGAACAGCCTAAGCAGCCAGAGCCCCATAAGAATGATACCTGCTGCCATGCAAGCTCAGCTTTTCTTTTCCTCTTTCCCTGCATCCTCCAAAATAAGCAAACCCAACATTCTCCTTTTCCATGACAGAGCAAGCCAAATTGTTTCTATTATCCAATTGTTAACAAAGCTGGTGGATGCTCAGCAGAAAATGTGTGAAAGGAACAGGAGAGCTTGGATCCTCAGTTCACCCAGTAGGAGCAACAACTAATGATTCAACATTTCTTTGATGACAGACTGCAGTAGATCAGCTTAAGCCTATCATGAAACTGCCTTTTGGCTTGAAATTGCTTGGATGCTAAGTTGTCAAGACTTGAAATGTATAATGGAAATTTAGATGTATCGCTCATGTTTCACTGTAGATGTATTACCCACAGCTCTCTAATTTAACTGGTGTTAAATAAAATTAATAAGATTCAGGCATAATCTTTCTCCTTCTTTCCTTTTTTTTTAAGGGACCCTTGAGAATAAATCCTAAGAAGTACCATGAAGCCTTCATTCCATCTCCAGTAAGTGTAATTTTATAATGCTTTAAAGTTCATAAGTAAAGATGCATTAAGATAGGAGTTATACTGTGCACAGAAGGTCACTCAGAGGTGAATGAGTTGGAATAAATGCACACAATCTGGATTTTCTTTTATATCAAATATTCCCAACCAAATCCTGCTTTCTCATACCTCAAAGAAACGCTTTGCTTGTGCTGAAGTTGAGGATACTGCAGGGTCCCACAGAGGCCAGCTGAAGTCAGGTTTGAGGACCACCAGATAGCGTAATCAGAAACCCCTGGTTTATGGCTGCAGAGGTTTTATAGATTTTCCACTGATTTAAGTTAATCTTCCCTAAACAAATATGCTCTCCATTTTCGATCTGCTGCATGAGCTAATTTGAAAAGTCATTCCAGAAATAATACGCGTGATTCCGTTTCATGTGCCCGCTTTGGCACAGGCTGTATCTTGGTTGGCTTGGGATGTGCTTCTGCCACATGGGACTGGCTTGCACCTCTTCTCTCTTCTTTCCTTATTTTGACAGAAAAGAGGGGCTCTTGCAATTTCAGGGCCTTCCAGTCAGGAAGGTGACCTCACAGCTGGCACAGCCAAAGTTTTTTATCTGGAACTGACTTGGTCAAAGTGTTTCTGTTAATGAGAGAATTTTATATTGAAATGTTTTGCTGGTGTGGGGCTGAGAAGGCAGAACCTGCCCTGAGACAGTGAAACCCTGATTATGTTGTTCTCCCTGCTACTGACAGCACTATTGTTTTGGGGCTTGGGAAAGCCTTGAAATTCATGGTGTTTTTCAGTTCATGTTGTTGATTTGGGGCAATGTTTTGGAGCTTTGTTAGAGAAGGTTGGCATTACAGGGGTGAGAAAAGGTTGGGGCTGCCCAGAATACACTAAGTAGAGGAAGAAGAACAGAGCAGCCCTCTGGTACATCAGGAGAGAAGTGTGTAAGTGAAAGGAACTTTGATCTTCCCTTTGCCAGGTGTCCTTCTAGATGTGGTAAGTGTAAGCTGTTAAATATATTCTCTGAGTTTACAAAATGCAAGGTTAAAAGAGAAGTTCAGCTACTCATGAGTTATTTGGATGTGAGGCTTTACCCCTAATGGCCCCTCTGGTGTCCAGCTGTTGCCTTGTGCCTGTTCTGTGTGCAGGAATGCATACATTGAGGAAGGCTAGCAGAGGTGGTTATCTCAGCTATCTTTCTATTTTTCTGCCTTTTATGGAGATGAATACCAGAACCAGCAGAATCAGCACCTGGATGAAGATGACTCTGGCTTGTGTAGGCACAGTCCTTTAAGACAGGTGCTTTGGGAAGCTTATCCTTTGTGTAACGTTATTTGCTGTAATGGAGGGGTTGCAGCCTTGGTGTTCTGCAGCACTTCCCATCACTGCCAGATGCTGCAAGAGCTGCAGCTGCGAAAAATCACCCTTGCTTTCGTGCTGTTGATGAGGGCACTATACCCCTTTCACTTCAGCTATGGCTTGGCCATGGCTTCATGGAGTTCAGTGCAACAGCTGTTCACCTTCTGACACCAGAAGTCCCTGCATGTTTCTTGCTGCACATGTGCTCTGTCTGCTCGTCTTGTTGTTGCATGAAGAGTTGAGGGGAAGGCCCAGGGCTTTTTCTTGAAGCTACCCAGAGAACAGACCCCAAGCATTTAAATCTCTGCCTCTCATCTCGTGTGTTCCCTGTGCAGGGTGGTGTGGTTTGAGGTGTCCGTGTGAAGGATGGTGCTGCTGAGCATGAGTGACAGTGACTGGAGCTGTGCTGTGCTTGTGGGAGACACTTCCAGAGCAGATGGAAGTACTGCAGATCTCTTGTCAGAGAAGGATAGGGAGCACTGCTGGAGATATTTGCAGAAAGAGCCCCATGCTCCCTGGAGGGGGCTGTGGAAGTCTTGAGGCCATTGTGGCCAATAGAGTAGATGACCCGAGGGACAGCTGAGACTTTGCAAGTGACGGTGTTCTGTTCTGTTGTCATTCAGTGCTGTTTTAGTTTCATTAGTAATCTGAAGTGTCAGCTGTGCAGAGGAAAAAGTGGGATGCACAAATTTTCTTGGAAGTGCGTAAGTTCACCCAACAATTGTGAGCCTGGAGCTCAAGATATAGAGATGTTTCTTTTTGGAGGGAAAACCAAAACTGATGTCAATTTTCTGATTACAGCTTTGTTGCAGTTGTTGAAATTAACTGCTGCAAAATTGGTGTGCATACACATGTGGAAATTTGTGTATATATATGTATATACATATATTGTTTGGAAAGAGAGTGTGTGGGTGCAGTTAAAGACAAGAGTCTTGCAGAGTGTGGAGATGAAACTTTAACCAGATGGTGTGATACATCAGGCACCTTTACAGGGAGTGGAAAAAAACATCTTGTCTTTTCATGGGCACAGGAGAAAAGGAAAAAAAAGTGTAGAGCAAATTATTGTGAATGCCAGCCTGTGTCCTGTAGCACAGAACAGCTACAGCTACAGACAAAAAAAAAAAAACCCTAACCCAAACCTAAAGAATTTGCCTTAGAAAGTGACTTTGAACATTTCATTTTTATGTATATGACGGATTTAGGTAAAGAGTTGGAGCTGAAGGGAAAGGGTGGGGAGAAATAAGGAATACGACCATGTGTAAAAAATCTGGCTTTTTGAAAAGAATGGTTTCCAATTTGAATTATGTTGGTCCAAGAGGCTTTGCAATTTTTCTGCATCTTGTCATGGGAGGCAGCTTTCACACAGCTGTTGAGCTGCTGCTGCTGCTTTTCTTTCTAAGAGTAATTTTTCTCTTGGAGGACGGCCTTAGTTTCACATCATGGCAGGGTTCTTCCTTTTATTGTTTTGGTATCTAAGCAGAGTAAGATACTTATGTGATATTTGGGCTTCATGTTTTCAGGTTATAAAAGAAGTTTTTCTTGGACACTGAGCATGCTGGTAGTTCTGATTGGATTTATTCATGCATATGAGACTCAGGAGTATCTGAGAACCAGCTGAAGTTGTGATTAAGACTTTTAAGTCTTGTGAGGCTGATTTTTTCTTTGAAAGACAATGAAGTACTAACCTGAAGAAACTCAACCTCCTTTTTTGTACCTCAAAACTATGCAAAGATAACTCTCTTCAGAAAAACTATTTAAACTGGTCATATTGATACCAAATGCTCACATTTTTTTACATGTTCATTGCGCTGTGAACAGACACATGGAATTTTTTGTATACTGAATTATGGGAAAGCAGAAATGAAAGCAGTGGAAATGAAAGAGCATGGTCAATAATTATCAAAAGAAAAAAAATAAGACAAAACTGGCAATCCTTTAAAAACGAAAATCTTCGTGTTGGCGTTTTCAGGAAACTTTGTTCACCCCATGAAGAAAATCTCCCAAACTAAATCTAGAGTAACTGAATGCCAAACATGTCTGGGGTGGATAATCACAGTGTGTGCAATTAGTAGAGGCTCTTGTGCAAGGATGCTAACCCAGAGTCTTCAGAGAAGGTGTCCTGACATGTCTGTTACAGTAAAAGATCTCCTGGCTTGCAGTTGGCATCTGTGGTTGTCATTATTTGGGATACCTTCTAATGTTAATTGTGCCAAATGCAGAATATATGGTGTTAACTCATTTGAAAACCAAGAGACTGCATCCCTAACCACAATCCAGACCACATTCACAGAGTGCCCTGCTGAGCTGGGAGCTACATGTCCCTGCTTTCTCAGCTCACTAGGACAGCAGCAGGAGCTCTGCATGGAGCACTTTGCAGAGACTGTCTTGTAAACGGTTCTGAACACTTGTCTGTTCTGAACATTGGTTTGAGTGTTTGAGGTGGGAAATTAATGTGTCAGGAGTTGTGACAGCAGAAAACTCTCTACCTGTTCCCAAGAGTAACTGTAGAGGAATTGAGACAACACATCTGGAGGGCTTGGCTTTGTCTTGTGTAAATAGTGTGGAACTACTGTACTGGCACATCCATACAAAGGTGCTCATTTGCTGAAAGATCCTGTGTGTTAAAGGGCATATGGTGAATCCATTTTGTTCCTGTGCACAGTGTTTGCCTCACCAGGGTGTGTGTCTTTCTTGATGGCAGTGTTTTAAATCTCATAACAACCATGATTTAATATGTTTTGGTCTGGCACTTACTTTTCTTCCTCTTTGACTAGGATGGGAGTCGCGATATCTTTATTGACGGAGTGGTTGCCCGCAACAGAGCCCTGAATGGTGACATCGTGGTGGTGAAACTGCTTCCCAGAGATCAATGGAAGGTCAGTTCAGTGTATTTTTGCTGTGATTCAAGAGAAAGAGCTTATTACAATTTTCATCACTGAACTTGTAGAGCCTGAGACAGAGAACAGAGAATTTCCTACAAATCAGATTAGCTAAATTGAGTTTATGCTGCTGTTGATTAAAAGACTTTATCCATTACAATGTTTGGAAGAAGTGATACCTGAGGCGTTGAAACCTCATTCTTTGCATGGAATGGCCTTCATTATCACTGTATGGGAAAGTCTGATGATGAGACTGGTTCCAAGCACAGTTGCCAGAGGTGGCTTTTGGTATCTGCTATTTGGCTGTCTTCATGCTGGGCTGTTTTGGATAGCGCTGTGTAGGTGTTTGCAATTGCTCATGTATTTGACAAGTGTTGTTCACAAAGCTTTAGTTATGATTAACTGTCTCTTAATTTTTGTGTCCTCCGTCCGTGAAAAGCTTGTCTTGTCGCAGCTCCAGATTTTGTGGTAATACCCTTCTTTACATGAATGAAGCATGTGTGAAATGACTGGAGCAATACAAATGTGGGACAATTGCTTTCATTTTCATGTCTGAGGATTTCACTAAGATCACTGTCTGGGTTTTTTTTTTCTTCCCCTCTGATGAAACTTCTTTCCCTAATCAAACTTGGTCCTTTCAGATATCTGGATAATTTTATCTCATTTGCAGGTTTATCTTTTAACACACTGCAAGGGCAGTTTTTGCTCCTTTTCTCTAGTTGCTGGGAAGTGGAAGCTACAGTTAGCAATTTTAACATGGGTTTTCACATGTAAGCATGACAGAACCACCACAAATTGTTTTCCAAACATGGTTTTTGAACTCTCCTTGAGAGTTTAAAGACTGTTGTAGATCTTTCAGACAAAAGTAATAGTAAGGATGTTTCCAGCAGCATGGGGACTGGTCTGAACTACTTTGGCCTGATGCTTTTTACTCAGTCTAGCTACCTTCTCTACCTGTCTTTGTTTGAAGCCATGTGATTTTAGACTTGCAAATGCAAGACTTCTGCCAAGTCTGGTCATTTGCTGAACCTTCTACCTATTCTGTGAAATCTAATAACAATTGAAATGATGGTTTGTGACATATCGTTTCTTCCTTTTAAGTCTGCGTAAAATGAGTGAATGACCTGAGTATTTACTGACACATGTAAGTATGAAACTAAATCTAATACAAAAGGCAATCATAAGTGGGATCTAAGGTATTACAGGTATATCCCCATACAAATAAAAGAAAGAGGTCTGCTGCTATCTCAGTAATCTCTGAGAACCAGTTTTTGAGGGTCAAAGCAAAATTTCTTCAATAGCTATTCAAGACTTCAAGACAGCATTCACTAAAACTGTCTTGATAACTATGTGTTTTGATCACTAAATCCATATATGCAAGTTATCTTTGGTATTAAACCATTTCATATAGATGGAAAAATGGAATAGTTTGGATGCTTAGATTCTTTGCCAGGACCTGCCAGCACAAGGGCTTCTTTGTAGGCTTGATGGAGATTGGCTGAGCTGGAAGCTTTGTCTGCAGTTTTCCATTTGTATCTGTCTCTAAACAAAGATAATGCCTCTCCCTCTCCCTTCTATTCTCATACCTTCATATGTTCAACAGTAATGATCTTTTATGAATACAAGAAGAAGGATTCAGAATGTTATCCCTGTCCTGGGAAAATGCATTAATAAATAGAACTGTTAGAGAAGTGGTATCTGACTGCAAGGAAGCCATTCAAAAGACTTGAGTGTTTTGTAATATGATTATGATTCTTCTGTGGTGAATTTACCCTTGCCAAATGAAGTAGCTGGAACATGCCAGTCATGTTTTTCAGCCACACAGGTGCTGTCCTGTGTAGTCTCATTTTTTTGTTTCTTGCCATCAGCAACTCAATCAGCGATGACATCCCTTTTCCCCTGCTCCCCGAATCTCTTGCTATGTGCTCATGTTTGTATTAGTTCTTTGGGAAAGGTGCCACTAAGTTGCACTGAAAGATGCTGCCTTCTGCCAAGTAATTCATACTGATTAATGATAAACTGTCGCAACCTATTTTAGGTTTTTCCATTTGTTTAGTCTCATGCTGCTGCAAAGCTGCCACTTACGTGTATTGAGGGTTTTCTCCTTCCCATTGGGCCTTTGGAACAAGCTGAAGAGCTTCAGTTATTTCTCTGAAAAATGTAAATCAGATATATGGTATAACTGATGCTCTCAGAGGAGGCTTTACAGGCTCTGTACATATTGGTTTGTTAGGATTGAGATGTGTGTGCTGGTTATTCTTACGGTTCTCTATTCCCGACACATTACCCTGTGCTCCACTGAGAGCTGAGCTGTGTTTTTTGCTGTTGTACCAGTTTCTTGCACAAGATAAGGCTGTTGTTTCAGCAGTGTGTTGAGTCTGTGCCTTCTGGGTTTCCAGCACCCTGGCTGGCCTCTGGATGCTCTAGGGAAAGATGTTCCTGTTGCTAGTGCAGGTGGTTCCATGGACCTTCCCCTGCAGTCACAGTGTACTGCTGTGTTCCAGTGAAGGCAGGACTTAGCTGGCACCTCAGGTCAATTTATATGTGTAAATGGGAGGAAAAGGGAAAACCTGTGACTGGTAGCAAGGTATGGATTTTGGATAGAGAAACCTGTGTGTTCGCTTGAATTGCTGAGAAAACTGGGAGCTGCCCTGTCCCTGGTGAGTAGGTCATTGCAGGTGAAGTGCCTGTGAGGGAAGAGACACCAGCTGGAGAGCAGTTTCTTCAGGGATACACTGTATCCCACTGAGCTGTAATGGTGATACCCTACACACAGGTATAAATGCCACAGTGAAATGTAAGGGGATGGTGAAATACTCTGGATGTGTGGTTATACTTTATGTAATACCTTCTTGAGAGAGAAGCAGTATTTTCTCTCTCCAGCCTTCTCCTCCTTGGCTCAGTGGTGGGAAATTTATCAAGCTTGAATTTCTCCACATCGTGTCCTTCCCAGCATGTGCATCAATTGCTTGGATGAGCTACTGTGGTCCTCCCTGTGCTTATTCTGTCTGGTCTTAAAGCTTTGTTTGTTCACGCGTCCACTGGGAGAGCTGCGCACTGTTCAGCGATGATCGGTTTGTCAGTTCGTAATTCTCTGCTTACTATTAGTTCTGATCAAAAGCCAACAATTTCAGTGTGGCACCACAGACCTGAAGGAGAGACTTTTTGTCCCTGAAATTTGTTATCTTGCTCTCCTGAAGGAGGTGGCCATCAGCTTCCTGCCAGGCTTGAGCGGTGTGCGTTGCGGTGACCGCATTTGGAGGCTGCGTTTCAGAAGTTCCTCTCCTGTCCTCTTGTGTTACATCTTGGGAATATTGAGGTGCTATGGTAACTTTCAAATATTTAGCTTTTGCAAAGTAAGGTATTTGACTTAGGCTGTTTTTCCAGGTACTTAACCTACTCTTAGCAAATGAAGTCAGAGTATCGTTGCAGTTTGCAAGACTGTCTCCCGACTGCAAGCTGTAGGGCTTCCCTGAGTCTGTGCCTTTATCTTCTGGAAGAACATCCCAATAAAAGATAGCCAGTGACAGGATTTACTTTAGTCCTTGTCAATTACTCTGATAAAGAAGAAAAATGGTGCCTTATTTCTTGACTGATTTTCACTGCTTTAACTTCCACCCCTGGGTTCTTAGGATATTTTATGGAGTTGTGCTTGCATCAATTTCACAAGCTTCAATTATACAGTGGTATAATTACTGGAAGTCAAAGAAAATGTTGATATTATGATTACAGCAGTATTTTGTAGGCTCATCAAGGAGGGAAGCAGTGTGTCAGTATAGAGGATAAACCTAACCTGTTTTTCCTCACAGCCTCTTTTTGCTCTTTTGCTGCCTGCTTAATTGCCAGACAGAATTTGTTTAATTTCAGGTATCTGTTTTGGTTTTTCTTGCAAGATGTAATTTCTTTTGTGGAAGGAAATAGCATAATAAGTCATTTGATATCACTTGGGGCTTGGATTCCTGGCCCAGTCCCTGGTGCTTTTAGAGTAGTAGTTTATAACGTGGAATGTTTTTCATGACAACCGTCTCATGTATTGCACGCTACAGCTGAAATTTTAGTCTTAGCCTGAAAATAGTACCCAGACAAGGACTTGGTGCTGCCCAAAACATACAAAAGAATTTTGGGCCTAACTCCCTATTGCTTGCTACAATATGCTAGTGAGGTCTCCAGTTTTGCATAAGTATACTGTGTATTGTAGTAGATAAAACAATTCCTGATTAACCTGCCAGTTTCTCAGAAATTAGTGCAAATCAGTGCCTCTGTTGTTGTTTTATGAATAATTTCCTTATCAGTTTATGGTACTTCTTTGCACAATTTCCAGTTCTTTTGATCTTGACAGAAGGTCTCTAAGGCCAAGGATATAGAGCTGTTCATTATGTACAGTGTGTGTTGCTGGATAATAGGATAATGGGTCCCACATTTTAGTCAAAAAGTGTCCAACAGTGATAGAAATAGTAATGCTTCATAGCTCATGAAAGCACATGTTCTGTTCAACACTGAGCTGTCAGATGCAATACAGTGCAGCAGGAAATCTTCAAGCTGCCTCTTCTGAGCCATACATCACAGATAAATATTTAAACACTTTCTGTACAGAAGACATAAAGTACAATTCGCTTTTCCCAGCTGTGACTGTTGTTGGCATAATTACAAACGAATGTGAAGAAGGAACAATTTGATTTAAGCAGTCATCACAAATATCACCATGTATAGTTTGAACAGAGCTACATATCCTGGCAAGTCACTGCCTCCCAATGTTGGTGAAAACCTATGAAGCATTAGTTGTCCAGAGGGGATGCTAGCTTTGGATTTGCCCTGCTGAATAATAATTCATTTCAACCAAATTCTTCTGAGAGTCAGTTTCTTCTCAAAATCTTGCAGCTAATGTAAGGATAACAGGAACTCAGGAGGAGATGAGGTTCTTAGAGGGTTATCACAGCAACGCTGTTTGAGTCTAACAATCAAGAATGTTGTTTGGAAACATTACATTCATAATAATAAAAAAAAGTTCTGGAGAAGTCATTATTGAAATAGTAAGTGTTCTGGCACACTAAAAACATTCAAGTGTAATTCATGATAT
This sequence comes from Promerops cafer, assembly GCA_013398275.1. NCBI lineage: Eukaryota > Metazoa > Chordata > Aves > Passeriformes > Nectariniidae > Promerops > Promerops cafer. The sequence continues at coordinate 165,442 of VZSE01000879.1, read as the reverse complement.
TCAGGAGTAAAGTGGGAAGCCTAAGAAGCCAGCTAGGAAGATGTCCAGAAAAGCAGAGCTCTAGCAAATCTGAAAGGTTGATGGATGCAGTAAGGGAGGAAGGGCAGTTGTTTTGGTTTTTAAATTTGTTTTGCTGTAGGCTTTACAGTGAGGGCTGTAAGTTGATGGTCACACACAAATGCGTGCATATCCCTCCCCATCTTGGCAAATCCCCAAACCGCAAATTGGTGGAATCTGGAAAAGCTTCATTACATGCTAACTTTCTAATTGTGCCATTCTTTGGATGGCCACATGTTGTTCCACACTGCTGGGCCTTTGCTGCGAGCTGGCATGGCTCTTCCCAGGCTTTGCTTAGCTGCAAAGTGACTGGGTATGGAGTAGCAATGCAGTAGATTGGTAGCAGAAGAGCTGAGAGAATAGGAAGTGCTGCTCACCAAGACATGTGGCATTGCACTTGCTTTCTCACAGATGTCGTTATCCCATTTTGTTAAGCAAATATCACTTGAAGTGAATCAACTGACACAGTCGGTTTTAATAGCAAGCACTGGCATGCTCTATATGGTGTATAATGATATAATTACTATAATGATCTGGATTCTGTGAGATTGCCATGACCCAGTGCTGCATTCAGCCCTTGCCCCCCCTGCATGTGGAAAACAAGGAGGCAGAAACACCAGCCTCTTGGATGTTGCAAGCAACCTTGTCTTCCTGAGAAGGGCCTTTCCTGCCTCTGTCTCTCTGATGGTAAAGCCAAAAACAGGATCCCAAATAATAAAATCACAAGAAAGGTAGAATACAGAGTTTTCGGACAGTCTAATATTCTTTTTATTCTTTCTCCTTCTGTGCTGAGTAAGAGTGATATTAAAAGGCAAATTGTTTGGTTAGGTAGGAAGACAAACTTCTTTTTACTGACTGTCTGCATCCTGTCCTACCAGCACAGACAGAGTCACATTGCAGCTGTGGTTTGGCTGCACTGGCACAGAATAAGATAAAACCTCCTAGGTGAACAATTAAACATTAAATAATCATTCATGACATGTGGTCAGTTGTTACATCCCCAGTGTAATAATAGCAGATGGGGGTGAGTTCAGGCTATGTGAGATACTGCTAAATTTCAGTGTGTGTTGCTCAAAGAGCTTCATCTTGCACTGAGGGAAGTGCTCTTGGAGCATCTGATCTTACTTTAGAAGAGGAGTCAAGCCAACATTTAATACCTGATGTCTGCTCCTGCTCACTACTTTTTTCTTGGTCACATAAATATAATCTAGTACAGCAAATTGTTTCCTTTAACAACTAACTTTTCTTCAAGTGATTGTTTTAAACTCTGTTCTTCCAAGTCTTCTGTAAATATGCACACATCACAGTAGATTATTCTTAATCCAATCTCTTATATAACCACTATCATTTTGGACTTTTCTTAGTTCTTGGTTCCTGTGGAATTAGTATTTCTTAGAACTGTTTGTTTTTTGCCAGTTTGGAGACTTATTTGGTGATATCACATGAGTATTTGGAGCCTGCACCTTATAAGAGTCAGGATACCTGTTGTTGTGATGGGGTTGGTTTTTAGAAGGTCACGCACATTAAACTCACTTAACTTTTTATACATGCTTTCTTGAGAGACTGCCCAGATTTTCTGTAGTCTGGGCTTCTTTCTGATCTGCATAATTAGGAATAAGTTTAAATCAACTCTACTGATAGTAAAAATCTCATCTGGCGTAAACTTGGTACAGTGAATGTCATACTGGTTTTTTTAAGGAGACTAAATTTCTAATTTAGCTTGATAGCTGGTGAAATGAAGAGCTGCTACGACACTAAAAACCTGTTGATCTTTAAGTCCTGAGGTCATGTGGTTTTGGATTGTATCCCTAAGTTCTGAAGAAGAGGAAAAGTGCTACATATCTGTTTGCATGTTTGCTCTTGTTGTTGGCTGTTGGAGAAACAGCAGTTGGCTGCAGTATTTACATGTGGTCAAAGCTACTGAGGTTGGCTCGTTAACTCTTTTCCCTTGTTTCCTTAACTCATGTTTATTTTTCTTAAGGCCATAAATCAGAGGGACAAGGAATCCAAAATAGAGGTGATTTATGTAAATGAAGACTTGCAGCAGCTGGAGGAGTGACAGGGATTTTTCTACAACAGGTTCTTTGGGGTAGGATTTGGGACCTCATTTATAACCACGTGGTTCTCTGAGATAAGAAGAAAATTTGTCATCAGGGATGGGATGCATTAAATTTGTTGTTGGTAATTTGTAACCATCTAAGATAAAGATGCCTGCAGTCTAATAGGTAAGTTTTGAGTCAGCATGCTGCTGCTTCAGACAGCTGGAATGGTTGTGCCTTCTCCCAGACACTGTTCTGTGTCTTCCTCCAGCTGAGGCAAAGTGCAGCCACGTGGAGGATATGTCCTGGCTTCCCACATTCTCCTGGCCTGGCTTTGTGGTGTTACTTGCTATGAGGGGGATCCCTTCTCCTCAAATTTCTGAAGCTTCTAACTGCTGTGCACATCACAAGAACTGGGGATGAGTCTGGTCTTGGTGCACTATCACGTAGTGCAAGGTGTGGTCAGTGACTTAAGTGCATCAAAGGCAGTTTTCTTAGCACTGCTAACACAGGAGGTCTTTCTTGCTTACTATTTGGTGTTATCCTTCAATATACAAATCAATGTCCTGGAACCTGTAGCTGTGACAGTCTCTGTTTCTGCAGCATCTTGAAGAATTGCAACTAATACTTTGAATCAAGTTTCTTATTTACAAAGTGCCACTTAAAACACTGAAAGAGAAAATGCCTCCTGATTATCTTTTCCCACAAATTCCTCACAGCTTCAGTAGCTATGGACATGACATCATTCCTCAGCATGTGCTCGCTGATAGGACATCTGGTTTGGGTTTTTGAAGGTCCCAGGTTCTACCTGCACTTTCCAGTTTTTATCCCAGCCTTAACTATCTGGAGGCTCTTTAAAAAGTGTTGGTAATGATCTAAGAAAATACTGTAAGGCAGAGCTGATCTACCAACTCTGCTGAAAAAGGCAGAGTTTCCTTACTTTCTCACTGTTTTTATTTCTTTCTCATTTTTGGTTTATTTTTGTTTTCTGTGTTCTGTCATATCAGGCAATATCTGCTTCGTGAAAGTAGGTTGGTCTGTGTTGATTATGAGCTTTTTAGATTTCCAGTATGCTATTGATTCATCCATCTTTAGCTCTGTCACCTCCTGGGGTTGAAGCATTTCTTTGTTTTTAGCTTTGTCTAAATTGTTTTGAAACAGAGAGCAGTGCCAAAACACATACTTTTAATTGAGCAGCTTTGGAAGTGTGAAAATGAAGACTTGGCATGATCTAATTAGTGCTTGTGTATTTTGGTCGCAAAAAGTGACTGGCGAAGAATTCCCCAGACACGTTCTCTTGTTCTGTCTGAAAAAAATCCTGCTTAAAGTTGTATATCCTGCTTAGTTCTTGTTGGTGCTTGGAAGTCCAGACTGTAATGCTTTCACTAATTAGCTGCCAGGATGTCCTTTTCTTCTCAGTCTCCTTGCTTTTGGCTTGTTTGTTGGAATGAACATTGGCTACTTTTGCTGGCAAGCTCTATAGAAACTGGCATCTCTCCTCTTGTGATCTCTTTCAATCCCTCATGGTGTAATGTTTGCCAGGTTGGTGCTGTCTGGGGAAAGTCCAAAGGACTTGTGTGAAGTGGAAGGAATTTTTCAGCAGCTTCTCTTTCTTCCTGACCTAATGACTGTTCAGGGCGTGGGGAGTTCTGGTAAAAGTCTCAAGGACGGTAGCTACGTAACTCACCTCTGTGCCCTCCTTGAATTTTTTTGCAGAAAAGTAAATTTCCTCCAGGTTTTATCACCCCTTTTGATGTCAGATTGCCTAGGTTTTTTTTTTCTTCTGTGAAGATCAAGTTTGCAGCTGTAGCCTCTTGCAGTAACTACAGCTGCTGTGATGGTCTGGCTTAGGTTTGCACTTGTAGCTCTTCTCCCTTTGGTGTGAGTCTGAGAGCCTATCCCTTGACAAGCATCCTCTCTAAAGAGTCTGTGAACAGCAGATCTGGGCATATCCCAGCTGTGTCTGACAATCCTGTGGGACCAATGTCCTGCACAGCTTGACTGCCTTGGGAAGAGCTCGCTGCCTATTTGAACCGTCTCTTTCTTGCCACGACCTTTAGGCTCGTGCTCTAGGCAGAGCAGTCTGGCAGCTACAAAGCTTTGCAATGCCCTTCCCTTCAGCCTTTGTCTTGCAGCTGTCCCTTAAATGTACAACTGGCTTGCTGCTGTTAGAGAGGCAGCTTCCTTGCAGTATCTCCATATTAGAGCAGCATCCAGAGGGAATGTCCCAGTGCTCCTTTCTGGTTACTGTGCCCGGCTGTGTCACCTGGCTGCGAGCAAAGTTGCTGCCTCCCGGACTGCAGAGCTGCAAAGCATCACCACTGAAGGAGAATAAATGGCTCGTCTGGCTCTAGTTTATTTATCCAGCTGAGCAGGGAGCTGGTGCCATGGGTGAGTGCTGTGTTGGCAAGACATCTGGTGCCTGAGCTGCTCTTCAGGTCTGTGTTGTACCATATAGACGTACTCAAGGTTAATGGATGGCCATTAGTTTAATCTGGTTTAATTTCATATCTGTGCTTCATGCATAGTCTGAGCAGTATTTTGACAGGATGGCATTACTTTATCTACTCTTCTTGGTTCCCTCCCCCATATTCCTGAAGCTTTCTCTAAAATGCTTTATTCCTTTTCTTCTCTGCACAGTTGTTGAGGTGTGGATGTAATATGTTTATCAGCTGAGATTCGTGTCTTGGAAACTTAATTTACCTTTTTATCTAATGCTTTATCACTAATGCATGGTAACGTTTCCTGGCAGGATATGCATTGTTAAAATTCGTTTGTAGGAACTCAAAAAATAGCATAGAAATGGATGGCTCCCCTTCTGTAAGGTTCAAAATTTTTGAAGCAGAAAAGGAAAATGCTCTTCATGGTACCTGACATCAGTCCCACTATCCTACTTTCCCATGGGGTGACTCCTATCAGTGCTGAGATATAACGGAGCCCAAAGACTAGGTGTGGTGGCAGCTGTGGCTGTCAAGTAAAGGAAAGGCTGGGAGGGGAAGGGTGGCCTTGTCAGGGCAGTAACTGCAGCTACACAGGAATTTCCTATGAGCTGATTGAGACCTTGGGCAGACTTTTTGCTAACAAAATCACTACCAAATGTCAGAATTGATTTTTTATTTTTCCCGCCATTGTCTTTTTGCCACTGAAGGAGTCAGCATTATCCAGTGGTCAGTTATCCAGCTGTCTGCCCTCTGTACCAGCAAAGCCACTCAGGCAAGTTAACCACACTGTTTTGTTGGGGATGAGTGGCACATTATTGCAGCAGCCAACTTCAGTGACATGGGAATGGTCCTGGGGCCTGAGCCTTGGCTTTGAGCAATTAGTTGCTATGATCACAAATAAACGGATAGACTGTGCTTCAGAGCTCCAGTTCCCAAGCACTGATTTCTGTTAAGTGCTTTGTGAAAGAAAGGAAAAAATAATCAAAAAATAATCTGCAGTTAAATTAATCTCCTCTAACAATGTCTAATGCGTTCTGAGGACCGGTGCTTGAGGGAAGGGCGTTGTACAAAATGACAGACAGCAAAATATACATAACTCTTTGTGCAGGGTTTTGAGGTATTAGGAAATAGAGCTCCCAACACTGGCAATCTCCCTCTGATTAAACACTGTGGTTTCACCAGCTCAGGATTGATTACTTTAGAAAGCACTAAGTATTTGTCAAATACTCTTCCTTAGGATACTTGACATCCGGATCCTTTTGTCTTCATTGACTTGCCTCAACACCTCTGCTTCTCAGCAGGCTGGGTGTGCTCCCTCCTACCCCTCCTCCTGGCCCCAGTGCCATGCCCTGCACTGTGCCTGTCTTAAATTCTTGCAGAAAAGTAGCTGGTTGCACAGGTTGATCCATATCGATTGGGTGAGGTGAGGGACCAGGATGAGAGAAAATACTTGCCTCTAATGAGCAGCTCTGTGCCCTTGAGTCTGTTAAAGAAAAAACCTCTTCCCCTTTGCAGATGTGAGGAGGGTGTAGCATGGTTCCTATGTCCTGGCTAGCAAGACGCCCAGGAAATGCTCTTTGTTTAAACTCTGCTGACCATTTCTAGTGTAAAATGTTTTTCCAGCTGAATCCCTAGCTGGATGTACTATACATTATAGGGTTATGTTACTAAAAAACAAATGATGAAAAACATCAACATTATATTTAAAATTTGCCACAGGTGTTTCTTTATTAGTTGCTGCCACCTCTTAAAATTTTTCAGGTCTGTTTTTCGGGGTTAGTCAGAACAGCATTGGAGTAAATCTTCCCGCCTGTGTTGCGTCCCCTCAGCTCTGAAATGAAAAGTAATGTGGGCTTAGCAAAATCGCTGCTCTTCCCCAAGATATGCCAGGGGAAGTTGCTTTAGTTCTTTACCAGGAATACATAACCTTTTGTTCACAATAAAAATATGCCCTCCCAAGCATTAATTGTTTTGGATCCATGGTCGTGAAAAAAGTTCTACCCCAAAATTGTCAGAGTTTTCCAGCACAGTTGCTCTGATATTCTCACTGTGCAGAAATAAATACAAAATAAATGAGTGAGCTGTTCATGTATCATTGATAATTGAAAACTTAGAAAATATAGACAGATAATATAGACAGATTATTTTTTTAAATTTTTGCTGAAGAATGTTTAAATCACGCCTTAATGCATTACACATTACAGGATATATATGCTTGTGTTAACACTATAGTTAAAGCTGAGGTTAGTCAACCTTTCTGTGTTACAAGATTGGAGAAGTAAGTGCAGGCCTACAGTAAAGCTTGTTTGGGGCAGAAAACTGAGCTAAGAGGTTGGTTTTGAAGTCAGTGTTTTGTGGACAAAGTTTGGTAAGTCTGCTCTGTGATTTTTCTCAAATTGAAGTAAAATGCTGTGTGTTGAAATGGTTTCATTTCATCATGTACCTGTGGAAGGACTTACCTGAAGAATTTTCTCTTACTTACGAGACTGCAGCTGGTGACTGCAGGGTGGAATCTTGACACATGTACTTCCACTTGACTATGAGGGGAGGAAAAGAAAAGGAAATACTCATAGTCTTTAGGATGTATTTAAACTTTTGGGCATTGCTTTGGAAAAGTTGATGTTCATTAGAGGTGGATACCTTTAGGACCTAGTAAATCATAGAAATGCACATGACAGTGTTGATGTGATAGATGAGCGTGTTAGGCCAGTGATGGGGAAACCTCATCCTGAGCGTTTTGTTGGCATAAGAGATGGGAATGAGCCACTCCCTGTGGAGGTCAAGAGTACACTGGTACTTGTGTGGCAATTTTTGACTGTTCCAAGAAAACAATAGTGGTTTAAATTCCAAAACAATGCATAATTACATTAACTGAAGCTTGCAAGGTTTCGAGCTGATATGCTGTGCTAATTTACACTACTAAAAATTCAGTGTTTTACCATTAAACAAAGACAGACTACTTTTTGTATTGGGACAACTGGAGCATGCTTGTTTCACAGTACCTCAGTTGCAGTATCTATATGTTTTATATGACTTCTTGCAAATACACAGGTGAGGAAGTTTGTATAGTGAGACTGTTTTATGTATTAATTTACCTTAACCCCTAAATTTAAAGTACCATGCCAGCTTTCTGTTTTTCTTTTAGGTCAGGTCTCAGTGCTTCTAGGGCTTGCGGATCCTGGCTCATTTTTGAATACTCTTGAATACTCAACAGTTTTGAAGCTGTTAAATGTCTGAGTTGCATCTTTCAATTACAAATTCATAGCTTTCTTCAGTGTAATTTGCAGTGTAATTTGGTGGGAGCAGCTCATAAAGTCATGATGAGAGAATAAATAAGAGGCACACAGTTGAATGGTGTGAGAAGTGAAACTGATTTTCATTCAGTTTTTGAAGTATTTGCTTTATTTTTAACAAGCCTAGACTAAAGGTTTGATAAATTGGGGGTGTAGGATTGTGCTAGGTAAATAAAGTAATATTCTGTTAAGAAATTGTGAAAACCATTCAAACCCAGAGCTTGGTTAGAAGATTTTAATTGTGCTCCAAGGACTCTGCAAGGTGCAGTGAAATAACCTGTGGGAGGTTTTAAGGCAACTTTACAGTGTGGTCAAATTAGAAGGAAAATTATTAGTTAAGAACTGAGAACTTGCTTAGTTTTATTTTGGTGGAGTGCTGTTAATATTTTACGAGGAAGCAGGTTTGATCATGCACTTGGTGTGAAGTTTGTGTTGCCAATAGCCTTTGTTCTGAAGAAGCCTCTCTGGGAGGGTTTGAATCCTTAGGGGAAGGATGCCTTTGGTGGAGGTGCCTGGCCGTGTGTGCTCATGGCTGGCAGCACAGGTGATTGTTGGGGGTGGGATCTGGTCCCTCCCTGGAGCTGGAAGACTTGGTGTGAACTGGTGGGTTCTCGATAACCTTTTGTGTGTTTAACGAGACAAATCCTTCCGTTCAATTGTTTCGCTGTGAACAAATGCTTATCACCGGATGATATTATGTACCTTGTGTCCTTTTTAATTTGTTTTGGATCAGGGACTGTAAAAGCTGGTGTCTGGAAGAGGGTGCTGCAGGGATGGAGCAAGTATTCCCCAGCTTGTTAGAGTTGCTTAAGCACAAGAAATGCAGTTGCTCCCAATGCCTTATGCGCAACTTCCTCGTGTCATTTGACTTCACCCAGTGCCGTGTAATTGCAGTAAGGGTTATAAAATACTTTATTCCACAGTCTGTGGGCGAGGATGGGTAGACTGAGGTGGGAGTGCATGTTTCAACCTTTACATTGCTGATCTCCACCCCTCTGTGACTTCCTTCACTTACTTTGTCTCTGCACATCCTCCATCCCTCAGTGCCAGGGCCCAGTGTGGCCATACTGTGGAGGTGGAAGTGGTAACTTGGGTTCCAAATCGAGCAGTGGGATTTCAATTTGGATCCTCAGCAGCCTGAGGACAAACTGCTGCGTGAAGTGTTTTCTTTCCCTGATGGTGTTTTGGCACAGTTGTAGCAGGGTGCGTTGTAAACCAGCAAATTAGCTTCAAGGGTCAACAGGTATTTCAAAACAAGGCAGGGAATCTAAGGAGGTTTTGAGCAACAAGGAAGTGGCGGACCTAATATTTTACTTGAGAGGGCATTGACTTGCTTTTCACATGTCCTTAGCTCTTAAGACAATGTAGGTGCTTTGGGTACTGGTAATCTTAGACATGCTACCTGTCATGGTACCTGGGTAGAACGGGAGCAGGCAAGTGTGAAGTTTGCCATGTTAAAGCCAAAAAATAAACTGCTTTTGCTGGTGAGAAAGCAAATGAAAGGGGTTTCCTAAAGCTGTGGACTGCCTGGGTAGGCTCTGAGATTTTGCCCATCTTCCTTTCCTGTTTTATCAGCTAAGATGAATGGTGAGTCAGTGGAAGCTGTATGGTGTGTTTCATTATTGGAGACCTGTCAGAAGAGTTGGTTAATAATCCAGAGCATTTGGATTCAATGTGATAAAACTAATCATAACAAAGTACTTCAGTGCCTAACTTGAAGCTGTGAAGAAAATCCTGTTATCTTAAAAGTATGTGTATATGAAAGGGCTAAGTTTTTCTTTCTTAACAAGATAAACATAAACTCATTGGTGAGTTGCAGAGCAGCAGTACTGTTTCCAGAGGCTGCTTTCCAAACTTCCCTGAGATGAAGTGAAAATGAGATTTAGTGCTGTCACTTGTGGAGTTTCAAGAATATACTTCTGAAGACCTTTTAAGTTGCATGGGAGAAGTTGTTATGGAATCAGCTTATTTAATATATATCTAAATAGTTGTAATGAACATAAATTTACTTCCTTCATTTTTTGGAACAGCTGGCCTTTTTTGCTGGGTGCTTTTTTCCTTTTGTCAAATTGCTTAAACAATTTATCATTAACACATTTACTGTATTACAGTTTAACTTTGTAAATATTATTTGAATAACTACTTTTAGGTAAGGAAAATTATTAAATGTCATCCCGTACTTAATTTTACTCAGTGGGAAAGACTGAACAAGTGAAGATTGCTTTGAGTTAATTTGATCTGTACGAAGCAGCTTTGAATTTCCTGGGCTAGTTTAATGAACACACTGAAAGCCCAGTGTAGCTGCCTGTCTCAGATCCAGTAATTGTACACAATGTACTTCAGGGGAGAGATAGTCTTTTCCCTTCTGGTTAAAAGGATTAGCAATCTGTCATTGTTGGTAATGAATGTTTGCAGGTAGCACAGACCAGATTTAGCATTTGAGCTGGCTTCCTTGTGAAGATTTGGTTTGATTTCCTTGTTCTGTAATTTCCAGTGCTCAAGTGAGCGTTCTTCTTGGATGACTAACACATTTCGGCGCTGGTTAAGGCACTTTTGAAAACCCAGTGTTTTTCATATATTAAATATTTTATTAATGACATAAGCATGTGTCAAGGCTAGTTCACAGTCACATGTTTTTGAGCTGTGCTTCTGAATTTTGCGATTCTGAGATTTATTTTGTGAGAGTGTTGAATGGGCTTAACACGTGACGCTGTTCTGCTTCCCCACGTGGCCCATTAGCACCTTGGTTTTGTACCTTTTAAATGTAACCAAGTGCATAATTTTTCTTGTATTCTGCATTTTGTGTTTTGATCTTTGCTGCATGTTTAAGAGACTTGGAAGTGTGTTCAGACTATTGAGAGGAACGTATTGCTGAAGGTGAATCCTGATGCTTTCTGTTTGAGGTACAACTAACTCTTCTGGGCAGTGAGGTCGGAAGCTCATCACTGCTTTTGCATAGCCTGTGAGATGCAGTTTGCTGCCATGTGCAGCCATCCATTTCCTACTGGCACACAGAAGGTATCCTGAGGCAGAGGGGAGAGCTCAGGATAAGTTGTAGGGTAGAGTCTGTCAGTGGGAATATCTGGCTGTTGTGTGACTGAGCTGCACATGTGTAGTGGTGGGATTCATCAGGCTACACCAAGAGACATAATTGACAAAACTGAATATAAATCCAGTATTACTAATATCTGGGAATGGCCAAGCTGTTAGGACTTGGAAGCATGATTCAAAGATTTGCCAAGTTAGCCTGTGATGATCACTAGGAGAAGAGTTTGCCCAGGAGAAGTGAGTTGTAAAGTAATTCAAGACTTTCTAAAAAAAACCAAACCTCTTGCGCAATCAGCGTTTAATGACCAAGGTGATGGCTTTTTGCTGCCATCATCAGTGTTTAAATCCCCAGTATTTTTTATTTGCACCTGTTTTTACTGATCTCATAATTGGCCATTGTTACAGAATGCGTGTGGAATTTGGTTGAGAGACCAACTTTTCTTTTTGGATGGAATGCAAACTACCTATTGCAATACAGTTTCTGTACTTGTGATTATGGGCACTGTCAGTGTTTCCATTATAAATTTCTGGATTTTTTTTTAAAGGAGCTTAAAACTAAGTTGTAAAAATTTGTTCTTGGCAGAGAACTTGTGTACAACATCTCAGCTCAAGCAAGACTTTTTAATGAATTTTGAGAGAGGGAAGGAAAATCTGAACTGCTTTGTAAGTTGAGGTTACACAGGTGAAGTATACTGAAATCTCTTGTTAACGAAACTCAGCTTGTAAGGAAGTAGCACAACAGAAACCCCCAGTGTTAGTCCCATGTCCTACATTATATTTGAAATTGAGTTATAACATTTGAGTGCAACTTTTGATTCATTCTGTGGAAAAGCTTTTGACAGATCAGCATTCATTGCCGGGCAGGTAAAACAGACCAGAAGGTACCCGGCATCAAGAAGCAGGGAACTCTGTAGTGGCCAGCCCAGTTTCGCACCACTGGGAAAGGCTTTTTTATGGTGATGGTCAATCTATTTCTGAAGGAAAAACAGTAAAAATATGCCGTTCCTGTTGACTCCATTTTTCAGTGCTGCAGGAGATGCTCTGAGACCATGTTCAATCGATGTATATTTTCACTGGATTAAATAAACCTGAATATTGATGTCATGAAAATAAGCTGAGAAGCTTGGTAGTGGATGCTGATGCATTTTACTCTTCTAATAAACACTGCTGCAAAATTTAATGAAGCGTGCCATGTTGCTAAAGGTAAATGCAAACAAACTGAGCTATAGACTCTTCGCTTGAGGTGCTGCTCTTTAATGAGATTCGTCACTGAGTAATGTGAGCAGATCCTGGTGACGCAAATGCCAGCAGTCATTCCCTGCCCCATTTCAGGAGGACACCTGGTGATACTGGTTGTTTTCACTGGAAGAGGAAAAAAACACTGTAGCAATATAAATCCTCAGCAAAATGTTGAGCATCACTCATCTTTACTATGCCTTGAGATCCTAGTTCGCTTTAACTTCCATTAAGATGGGCTCCCTTCAAATGCAATCTTTGTGTCACCTTGTGCTCCTCTATTCCCCTCTGTTAATGTGCTTTGCCTCTAACAGAAGCTTCCTAAAAGTTCTGTTGAGCATCCACAATGTTGTATATGGTTTGGTGCAGCACTCAGCGTGGTGTGTGCCCGGTTGTGACTGGGGCAGCTGAGCACAACTGAAAAACAAATAACCCTGGGAAAGGTGCATTTTATCAGAGATAGGGGTGTGTGGAACCTGTGCCTTCAGTGGGCGTTTTTGTGCCTTCCAGCAGGAATAGGCAGACATACCAATTCCCTGGAGACAGAGCAGTGATGCTGCTCTTGTGCCTTTCCTGCTAGAATGTCTTCTGTTGTGGCAGGTTTTGTGCTCACTTTTAAAAAGAGATCAGTTTTTTGGTGCCATTGCTATTGCGTGTTTATCGATGAAGCTGCATAATGAGAAAAAAATCACACAGAAAGGTTCTGGAGAACACCTTGGTGAACTAGTTTTGCTGCTGGAGGCAAGTTCAGTGAAGAAATTTTTATGAAAACTGCAAGAGTTTTTGTTATTATAATAGACAATTATCTAAACATTTTGGAATCAGATAATTTGGTTCTAAACTAGTTAAAATTTTGGTTTTAAACGTTTTGTCTGAGGTACGCTAATTTTGGAAAGGCATGGATAACCAAATTTCCAAAAATTCTTATTACTAAGTGCCTGAAAATTATGAAGAGATAGCTATGCTATGGTTATAACTGTGGAGTCATTAATGATTTTGCTTCTGTTTTGCTGTTCTAATGATATTTCCAGGTGTGATACAACTGAATGATGTCTCAGGTCATCTTTAAATAGGAATTCAATAGTTGCTCTGTTTAGTGATGAGCCTGTTAGCTTTGTATGTGGAAATAAATTTTTTTTTTTTTAATCTCAACAACACAAAAAATAATTGGTGGTTTTTTTTAGAGCTGTGTGACATTTTTTTCTATTCTGCCTTGATTTCAAGCAGCAGCTGTAAATAAACTAATGCTGGTCTTTAATGATGTTAATTTCTGCTGTGAAATCTGGGGTTCTGAAACCCTGAACATGGTCTGTGGTTAAGCCTTGGTACCTGGGTGGGAAGAAGAGAGAAAGCCTCCCTCTGTTTGTAGAAACCTAACAGATGTGTTATTGTCTCTGATAAGACCTCAAGAGTGAAGTAATGCTTTGAAGTATTTGAAAACATTAATCCTCACATGTGCATGTAAACCAAATATTATCCCCATTTTCTAAGTGGGGAAATACACCCTCATTTTTCCTGGGACACCTCCCCCGACTGCCTAATGTGGGTTTTTTTTGGCATGCTCTTCTTTAATACCTATGGAGCAGAATGACCTTAAATACTTAATAAATACTTAATGTATGAAAAGCGTTCAGATATTTGTGTTTGTTGCCTTACCACATGTGCATACTTTGCTGTTTTCACCCTTCTTTTCACACCTGGACTTTGCCTTGCCAGCTGTGTGAAATTCAGGTGTAGCATCTTCAGGACAGTGTGTGCAGGTCTGCCTAGCACAGTGTCAAGTGCTGCAAACAGGGCAACTTGGCTTGGGTGAGTTTCCAAAAGTCATGGGCAACTGAGAGCAGGATTACTTTCCTTATGTACTTTGTAAGGAACTTGTTGAAAGTCTAAGATAAATATAGAAGCCTGGGATTTCCTGCCAGTAATAGTGATTTAATATGAAATCAGTCCCACCTGCACTTTCTAATTAGGCGTTCAAGGACTCCTTGCCCAAATAAATGGACCTGTAGCAGCTTTAGCTTACAGGTGAGCCTTCCCAGTTTGATAACCCAGCCTGTGTATTTGCAGGAATCTTTGAGCAAAACTGTGCTGCTGTCATCTCTCACTTCTCTTCCACAGTCCTTTGGTGCTCTATGTTGCAGTGAGATTCTGTCCAGAGTCAGAATTTGCCGATACCAAGTTAAGTGAAGGAGTGCATTTGCCTCACAGCTTGTCTTCTCTTCAGAAACAACTTTAAAGGGCCACAGAAAGGTCTCAGCAGTTGAGGAAGCTGTTTTCTTTTAATCCCCAGTGAATCATCTGTTTTACTTTTCCTCCACTTACCGTGCTTGCAGGGATTATCTCCTCCAGTTCCTTTTGTCTGCGGGTGGTCCTCTTCAGCCTGGCTGCCCCTGTTCTGCCACAGCTTCCCCTGAGCACAAATCTTTTCCAGCCCGTCTTGGGGTGATGAGGAAGGTTCTGGGTTCATAGTGGTCTTGGCGTGCATGACTGGAAGTGGCAGCAGTACAGCATGGCAAAACACAGGTATAGTTATGACTCAGTCCATTTCCTAGAGGATGGAGCTGCTCATAGTTAGAACCACTCTGTCAGATGGTACCTGCTGGCTCCTGCATGGAAAATATGGTGTTAAAGTGGATTTCCAGTCTTCTGTTGCTAAAAGTTGCCTGGAATGTGTCTCCATCACCTGTTACCAGATCTCCTTACCTTCACACCACACCATGACTATCTGCAAAGGAAGCACTGAGTGGTTTTGTGCGGGTGACTTTAACAGCATTGTGCTGGCATGGGGGAGGCTGTTCTTGGCTGGAGCCATATTTTAATGCAGTTGAAATCTGATTTAGAAATTAATGTAGATGCCAGTTTCCCTGGTGTGGCAAGGTAGAGACCATAGGAGTAGGAACTAGTTTTGGCAAGCTCTTTTGATGGGGTTGAGACGGGCATAGTGGGATGCACTCAGCCCAGAGCAGCTGCATTTTGCCTTCCATATCCTCAGAGGAGCAGTGGAACACAAAACAAGTGCAAGAATGTTCCTGTAGAAGATGAAAAGAAATAAAGACAGGACAGTTCAGCATTTGACTGAATGCAGCCGTGAAGATGGATGACTGGAAAGGCTAAAAAGCAAAGAGCTATTTGAAGCACTTCTAGAGTGGGAGTCTCAGTGTCGCTTCAGTGATGACTTGTTTAGGTTCCTGATGCTCTTGTCCCACTGTGTGAATAAATAAGCAGACCTGGGCTGATGGAACACGCCAGTCAAAGGAAGTTCCCACTGGGGCATACGTAGTCCGAAAACTTCCATAAATTGTTCTGTAATATGACAGTTTCCAATTACGGGTTTTCATAATAAGAGGCTTACTGGCAACCAGTAATGCAAGTTAACTGTGGAAATTTCTATTGCTTTTCTTGGCCCTTGTGCACTTCCTGAACAGTATGTGCTTTGTCCCAGGTGTCCCATTCTGGGCTTTGAAAGTGTGTCACAACATGCGTGGGGCTGAGACCCCTGGCAGCTGGCACTTAGAGCCCGATCAAAAGGAACAAAAACTGCAAGTGAGGGGCTTAAGGTATCAGCCCCAACATGTAGATGCTTGGTTGATTTGTTTGTTTCCTGCCTTGATGAGTTAAAGTGTTGATCAGTAAGAGATTTTTTTAGACACATGGGAAATAATTTTTACACAGTTCTGAAGAAAACTTCAAACCCTTGGGAAGTATAGGTATGCAAATATCTTGGATAGCCCTTCCAGTACTTTTTGATTAGTTTGCATTGTCAGCCCACTTTCTTCTTACGGGCACGTGCGGGTACAGGCTTGTTTGGTTTGTGAAATGTTGAATAAATCTTCAAAGCGTATCATTGTTTCCAGGAATATGTTTTTCATACATGCTTGTATTGTTTAAAAAAAAAAGGCAGTAATGGATAATACTTTGGTTTGTGCAAGCCAACGGTGTGGATTTGCTTGGCATTGCAGCTTTCAGATGATACACACTCAGCACAAGTAGATTCTTTTCTGATTACATGCAAGCTCTGTGTAATTATTGCCTCTTTTAAAATATGTATTGATTCATGGTATTGTCTTGAAGTTGCAAATGATCCAAAAGCCTGTCAGCTTCTTTACATCAGATGCAAACTTGGTATATTTTTGCAGTAATTTGCTGAAAATGCAGGGATTTCAGAGAATCATACCTTTGAAGATGTAACTTTATGTTGCTCTCTTCTTCTAATCCACCCCTCTTGAGTGATTTATTCTAGGGACTGTGCATCATAGTTTTGTCCTGGAACCCATTCTTGTAGTGTTGCAGTGCCTGTGCACATTACCAGAAAAAAGATGGCTGGGAGACAGTTTTTGGAAAAAAAAAGAAAAGTTAAACCAAAAAGGAAAGAACACACACACAAGAAAAGAAAACCAGTTCCAGTTAGTAGAGAGGGTTTTGCTTGCCGGTGTGGATGGGGCATAATTTGATTTAAATTACTTTTGAAAAACAGTTCTCTAAACTGTTCCATGCATTTTCTTCCTGGCTACTGTTGAAAATATGGAGCCGAATATTTTCTGTGATGTTTCAAACCAATATGTTCTGGCAACCTCAGAGCTGGGCCCTGTGCATTGCACTCTTGTTTCCAGTTCGCTGTGGCCTGGAGTGCAACACAGAGCTCATGAGATGCACCAAAGTGGGAGGTCTTGTGAGGAGCAGGCAATACAAAGACCCAAGGTACAAGGAACATTTCACTGGGGTCCAGCAGGGAGGCTGCCAGTTTTAAGGGCCTCTTTTACAAAAAGAATTTGCTGTTAGGAGATGAAGAAGCTGTTTGTGCTTCTTTGAATTTTGTGAGTGTGCAGGGGGAGGTTGATTCCAGGGTGGTGTTAAAGGCTGGGTGCTGAAGTCAATCTTTTGTGCTTCTCTGGGGTCAAAGTTTTCTCACTTGAGAGATGGGCTATGGCTAAGGATTCATCAGTGTTATAAGTGTGACAACATCTTGCTGCATAGAATAGCATGTGGGCTGGGAAGCTGGGGGATGAGGTGTTTGCTGTATCACTTCTGCTCCAGGGACTTCTGTGCCTTGGGAAATGTGTGTGGGAAGGTCAATGCAATATAAGGAGGTATTCTGAAAATAGAGACTGTTTTTTTGCACCAAATCAAATCCCGGGGGTGGCAGCAGAAGTGGAAAGTGTGGAACAAGTTTGTTGATCTGGCTATAGTAATACACAGCTCTTTGGTAGCCATTGGGGTTGGCTGGCCTACAAAGCAGATGGCAGAGTGTTCCTGCAAGGAAATCAAGGACATTGTCCTTCCCCATTTCTCTGACACTATTACCCTCAGCAGTGGTTGATCCTGTGGGGTTCCTGTGCTGAGCAGGGACGGTTACTTCTGACAACTTTTTCTTGCTTCTCAGCAGTTGTTAGAGAGTACAGAAGGTAGGAGTATACAGATGGAGCTGTTTATCCTGTTAGGAGAACCAGATGAAATGGACCTGAGGAAACATGGTCCTGATCCCAGGGTTGTGTATCCTACAGGCAGCGGTGCAAGAGCCAGACTTGGGAGAGGTGGGTCCAGGGAGACCACAGAGAAGTGGCAGGAAGGGGGTGAAGACAGGAGTAGACTTGAGGAGAGACAGGGGCAGAGGCAACTGTCTCCTGGTCAGTGATAATGAGGTGTAGATAAACATGTTTGGAAGCAGACTGTAGGTGTGGGATGAGGGCCAGGGAATGGGAATGGGGAGCTTTCAGAGGCAAATGACAGGTCAGAGACCAGATACGGAGTGGAAATACATGGTGAGGAGACAGTTCTTGTTTTGGCTTTAGGATTCAGAAAGGTCAGTCTTGAGAATTTTCCTTGTTGATGCTTTTCCACTTGTTTTTCTGGTTATTTGTGCAAGATGGTAGGGGAAGGACTTCAGATGGACTTGGAGGGAACACGCTGTAACCTGGATTGCTTTGGTACAGCCTGAAGCACAGAGAGATGAGTGAACAGCTCAGGAATGAGGTTTATTGGTAGAAGCAGAAAGAAGTAGTGAGTTGAGGTGGCTGTTTCGAGGTATGGGGATTTTTTCTACAGTTAATTCTGTTTCTCGTGTTGCTGCCTGACAAGCTTGGATGTAAGGCTGTCTGCTCAGGTTGGACGAAACATGGATGTTCAGTCTGATTATTTGAATTAACTCTGCAGTAAAAACTCACTTTGCAGGTTAGTCTGAGCAGAGGAGTTGCAGGATTCTGGGAAGGGCAGGCAAGATGGCCTTGGGGTCTTGACAGATTTGATGGCCATACTGAAGATGTGTCTCAATATTTTGTTTTCAAAACACAAGCCTTAGATTTGTTTCTTTCCCACTTCTCACCTGCTGTTGTGGGTGCAAGTCAGAGCAGATTCTGAAAAGTCACTGTTTCCAAGAAGCCTTTGTGTACTCAGATCATTTACCCTTTGAATCTACAAGCAGGATGGTATTGTAGTGACTGCTGTGACAAAACCATGTGTGACATCTGGGAACAACAGAGTCCATCAGGGATGAACGATTAGTCTTTTCCTAATCAAGAGGGAGAGATTTTAATATGGATATTTGTATGATTATTGCATCCAATGTGATGTCTGAAATGTAAACTATAATGTGCTGTTAATATAAAATAGATATCCTGGGGGCTGTTAGCAAGTGTTTCCAGTGATTTGGAATTAAAAGATTGTAATGAAAAAAATCCGATCCCAAACCACAACAAGCCTCCTTAGTATAACACTGTTATTTTTAAAGAAATGTCATAACTGCTCCTACTGAGACTAGTCACTTTTACTGAGTTGTTGTCTTCCCAGTACTGTTTGGTGTATGTGGGATTATGAAAAGAAGGAAAGGTGCTTGGGACAGGTGTTTCTTTTCTTGTAAGTGCCATCCTTTCTTTATGCAAGAAGGAGCTAGAGCGAGACAGCCTTTGTTTGGTTACTCTTTTCAGAAAAGCAAAGCTCTTCCTCACAATATTTATGGTAGCTTGGCTCTAGTGTGTATGTATGAGTTGTAACAGCATCCTTGTGTTAGCCAGGCTCCGTTCCTACTCCCTCATGAGGGAACATTAGGGAACCAGATTTTAAGTGAAGCCTGTTTAATATGGCAAAAGCTGGGAGACGAATAGATGCAGGTGTTCACAGCACTGGTATGAAATGTGGTGTTTGTATTAGTGTTGTGGTAGCAACAGTCCTTTTAACGAGGGGATGGTAATTTGGTCCAAAGCCCCTGTTTTCAGCTGTCCTCCTTTTGAAATAACTGCTTTTAACCTGTTTCTGAGACTTATTGCTTAACTAAGGCCCAACTCCAAGAGAGGACGAGCAGGTCTGACCTAAACTTTGTCTTCCTACCCAGTATTGAGCATAATGACTTTACTAAAGCAAAACTTGTGTTTGATCAAAGTATTTTTCAGAAGAAAAGCATCTTATTTTGGTTTGCAAATCTCAGAACATAGACTTGTACTCACACCTTACTTCCCTTCTAGCTGTTCCCCTATTCAGTGCTCCCTGTTTAATGTGAGTTCTTTGTGTGCTATGAACCTTCTTCAGCTCCCACTTGCTGGTGAATCGACTGCACCTTTCTGTACAAGTATGAGGAGCCTCTTTGTGCATCATCTGTCTGCCCCAGTGAAGAGAGTTACCATTAATGGCTTGTCACTTCTAGAGTCTTTTGGGCAAGTTACACATTCTGGGTTTGAGTACTCATTACAAGACTCTTTACAGGATTTTGACTGACTTACATAGAAATATAATCTCCATTCTGCCTCAGTATCCTTCTGGAAATACTCTTTTTAATACCAGCTTTTTGAGTGAGATGAAGAATTTGATTTTTATTGAATCTCTGTCCAAATCGGCTGTAGTGAAGATAATTCTGCTTCCTTACCTGCCAGATGCTTTCAGTGAAGGAGGTCTCTTTGCACAAGGTTCTGTTGAAAGCAGTGAGCCTACATGGAAAGTTTTTAGCAGTTTTTAGCCATGCAAGGTGCATGCATCCAGCTGTGTCTAGTCCAGCAGTCATCCAGCAGTCATGTCACTTCTTCAGATCTGTGAGGATTCATGGATTGCTTGTAAGAATCAGAGGTGAATAAGAATGAAAAGCAAACCTATTAGTGTCAGGCTTAAACACTTCAGGGGCTTGGTACATTTATTGGAAAGAGCCTTGGGTTAATAGCTCAAAGATTATTGAAAATCACTGGTCACATTCAGCTGTTTCAGTTTACAGGCACTGAGGAGGCAGCAACAAAACCTCTATACCTGATCTGAGAGTAACCAGGCCTGGGCTTTATCTTTGTGTGGAGGTTTATGTGGAAAGTCTGTGAAAAGCTGGGATCTAACAGGACAGATAGGAGATTGATTCTGGCAGAGGAGGCCTTTTCTTCTGTAGCACAGGAGGTAGCCCCCATGCTTTCAGATGCACAGATTCCCAGTTCAGTTTTCTGTTGGAACAAGAGAACAGTTGTCCTCCTGAGTAAGGACAATTGGTCATTCAATTGCTACTTCAAGACTAGGCTGGATGCTCTGCTGTCCAGATTGTACAGGTCCATGCCAGGATGGTTTTGCCCACTAGCTGGTTTTTATTGTACTTATGGTTGAAATGGGATTTTCATTCAAATATCTTGTGTTCCGCCAGCTATGGCTTTACAAACTAAACCAGTCACCAGTGGGGCAGAAACCTGATGCTTGTTCAGTGATAGATGTCTGTTTTAAGCTGGAAGAAAACTTGTCTTCAGGATCAGGCATTCAAACAAACAATTGACTTTCATCAAAATGTTTATTAAAACTTGTTTTAAATTATTATTAAAGAGCATGTAAAAATAAGAACCATAAGGTTGACATTTTACTTCCCAGATCAGGAAGTTAAGGTCCTTTAAGGGCCTTTAATGATGTTTGCGTGTAAGTGGGGTCATACATTTCATGCATACGTAACAAGGGGGAATCCCATTTTTCTAGGTCCATGCAGGGTCAGCTGCATTGCCAGGGAGTGGGACTCTGTACTGCACATATGACTACATGATAGACTGAGCCAGTTGTATATTTGCTTTACTCTGTGTTTGTGATCAGAACTGACCCGTTCTAGCTGTGTGCATTGACATGGATAAGCTGCAATAAAGTTAGAAGAAACAGGAGAGTGCATTATGATCAGATTCTTGAGTCGGAGATGCCACTTGTAAGAAATGCTTAATATGTCATGGTTGGATTTTCTTCTGCTCATAGACAGAAGGATCCTGCTCTTTGGAATTTGTGTGATGAGCTCATGTTGGCCAGCACCGCTGATTGTCTTAAATGGAGTAATTGTATCCACTGAGCTCCTGATTTTGTAAACTCTTATGCAGCTTTCCAGTCTTGTGATGTACAGCTTCCCTAAATTTTTGGTGTGATATGAGAAATTCTGGGTGAAATTCCCTGCTCTGTTATGTATGAGGTCAGCCTAAATGATCTATCTTGGCCATAAAAAGAAAACAAATCCTATCGCCCGGGCTTGCCAGCATCTGGACATTTTGCTGATAGACTCTGTGTGGAGGTTATGATTTTGTGGACTCTGGAAAACCTTACTGAAAAATCCTTTTGAAAATCCGTAAGGAAATGTGTGACTGAGGATTTAGGTAGTCACAGCTGGAGTAGCGTTCTGCTGGTGGCAGCAGTGTGTGTCCTCTAGCTTGGGGGAAGCACAGTGATTTTAGCATAGAGCATTTAAAATGAAATCTTTATCTGCTGCCTTCTTTAATAACCACATAAACTCTTCAAGCATAACCCTTCCCGTGCCACATCTTTAGAGAAGTGTTTCCTTTTGTAAGATATATTTGATGTTGCTTGCTGCTTTACATATAGAAAACATAGTAATTTAGGACCCAAACCACATCTCCCACTCTCCAAAGAAAGACTGGGAGAGAAAAAAATGCAGGCAAAACTTGAAGGAAATAAACTCCTGCTGCAGTTGCACACTTGCACACATCTGGTGCAATTGAAATTTAAGAGCTGAATAGATCCACATCTGACCATGGTAGGGTCCAAACATTACTGTTGACACTGGTTTTCTTTTTGGATAGGTACACTGGCAGAGTCACTAGCGTGTGGAGCCTTGTCAGCTCTCTAATCTAATAGACTGTTCCTGCCCAGACCATTGTGTGTCAGTATTTTATGTACCAAATGTAGCCAGGTTTAATAATCAGCCATTTTCCCACCTTCTGCCAAAACTTTTTCCCTTTTTTGTCACAATTTAATGTTTGAGTCAAAATCTGCTATGGTAACAAATTATATACATGTTAAAAATGAAAATAAAGATAGAAATGAAAATAAAGATGGAAAGAAGAGTCACAGAAGTTAACAAGAGTTCAAAGCAATGTCATTTGAGTTTTTTATTTTTAAATACTTGAATTCAGCCCCATTTTAAAATTGATTTTATTTCTGTTATGTATTGTGAAAAGCTTACAAAGAAATGGATACTGCTTGAAAGCATGACTGTAGCTCTTTGTACATAAAGCTGTGAAAGTATTCCCTGTACAGGTCTGATTTTGATTTATTTGCTTACTAAAGCAAATAAACCATGTACTAGGTTATGATGCTGAGGACTGGGGACCTTGGAGGAGCATCTCCGGGGAATTACCTGCCTGGCAAACACCAGCACAAGCTGGAGGGGAGCTCAGTCACCGGGAGGGCATGGGAATGGAGTCA
Organism: Promerops cafer; assembly: GCA_013398275.1. Taxonomy (NCBI): domain Eukaryota; kingdom Metazoa; phylum Chordata; class Aves; order Passeriformes; family Nectariniidae; genus Promerops; species Promerops cafer. The sequence goes on along the minus strand of VZSE01000879.1, from coordinate 142,687 downwards.
CCCAGTATCTTTGTGATTTTAATGTTTAGTAGGTTATTTCTTATTCTATACTGATTTTCATCTCACTCTGAAGTACCATAGCTTGAGTGAAACACAAACGTTTTGGAAACTGAAACCTGGATCTAGGTTCTCCAGCTGTGTAGGTGTTTGCAGCTCACTGTTGGTTGCATGAAGGATGCTGGTAAAGGCTTGTGTGTCCAAAGTATTAACCACTTTGGCCATTATATCCTGAGCTGAAGCAGTTTCTGCCCCTGTCACATGCAATGAGGGATGCCATCCAGGCCTGGTGTCTGCTTCACTGGGAGTTGGGCTCTTCTTCAGTAATTTGATTTGGAGATTTGTATAAGTAATGGCAATAACTTAGTGCCCTTAACAATAAAAACACAGCCTAAAATAAACTTAAAGCTTGGTGCCTTAGCAAGCTGCCACAGTCCAGTTCTTCCACAAGTCACAGGGCACCACGTTCTGTCATGTCTGCATTTTCTGTCTGTTCCTAATTGTGTGGAGGAGCTTTGACATGATCCCAGCATTCACTGGAACTGCTTAAATTTTGGGACATCCCAGGACGATTAGTGTATCTTGGTGAACAAAGGTCTGAGCAACCTATTAAATTGCAGTGTATCCTCCTCCCTGCCTGTGTTTACTCCTAACTTCTTAAGAGCTGATTAGAGGCTTGGCAGGAACTGTGTGGTTATGCTCTAGATACACTTTGGATACATTATTGTCACAGTTGAGGTATTGCAAAAGCTATGCCGTTCCAGTCTTTATCCTACCGAGGTGCCTCTTTTGATTGTGCAATATCTGTGGCTAATTACACGGCAATTGCAGTGTGCCACCAGCCACCCACAATTCATTGTCAGCTCCTTGGGGATGCAAATGAAAAAGGAAAGATAATGTTTTCTTTCTTCAGTCCAGTGATTTAGCTTGCCTCTGTTTTTTTAATCCCCTGCTCCTTCAGGTAATAAAGCCAGATGGTAGTGACAAAGAAACAGAAGTCACACATGAATCAGACGTCCCTGAGGATATGTTGGGGACTTGCATTCCACAAGAGACGGCGAGAGGCAATGCTCAAAGTCCGGATGTCATTATAGAAGCTCAATTTGATGATAATGATGCAGAGCATGGACAAGACCACTTGCAGGATACGTTGACTGATGACATTAAGAAACTTTCCCTGGATGCTGGTGAAAAGGGTGAGTAGATCAGATTGCTGATTTTAGGCCTTTATTTGAGCAAACCATTGAAGTGTTACTTGGTTGCGTCGCTTTGCTGTGAGATATAAAATACAGGTATAAAAGCTTAATGCCTTATCACTTCTATCCCTTTCTGCTAAACTGTCTTCATGGTTTTGAATGGATATTAATGGCTAGGGTTTATGTAGTTTTGATTGGTGCAAAGTAAATCTGCGAAACAGAAGTCACACCTTTAGATTTGCAATTCTCGGGGCTGTCTGGGGACTGCTGGTTGCTGTTCAATTTAACATGCTGCTGTAGCGGTTTCCTTCCTTGCAGCTTGGCTGGTCAATCTTTGTGTCTCAGTTTGGGGATAAGAATATTTCCTTGGGGGCAGTTAAGTTTGTTGCTGTTTTCAAACAGTTGAGTTATGAGCAACTTAAAGATTTGGTCTGTTTAAAAAGAAAATTGCACTAAAACCTAAAGCCAATTATGCAATCTGTTTTGAAGGCAAACCTATTTTATTCTGAATCTGAATTCCATCCAAGCCATCAAGTGTTGCTTAGGGCAAAATAAAATAGGCTCCCCTATCCCAAAACTAATGCTTATGCAGCTCTTTGCATGTCCTTTCTAGTACTAAATCCCTTCCTGAAGAGCTGTGTGTTGACAGGATTCTGACAATTGGCACATTTAACGTGTGCCTTCAGCTGCTCATGAAAGGTTTGCTGGGACAGATATTCTGGTGTGTTTGTGTTGCTTGCCCCAGTTGTCCAGAAAAGGTGGCAGTAACTCAGGACCTAAGTAGTTGTTGGACTCTGACAAGTCTTGGTGGTGGTTATAAAGCCGTCCTATTTGATACCTTGTGTTTTCCTGAGATATTTGAAGATGCACAGACCCCTGCCTGTACTGTTGGTAGACTTCCATTTTTCACACCCATCTGTTAATAAAACAGGAAATAATATTTGAATGGAACTGTTGTATTTTTTTATGACAGAGCATTGGTTTAATCTCGTGAATGGAGCTGCCACCTTACCAGTTTGTGATGCTATTTCCTTCTGGGTATCTCCACTGTTGAGTTCCTGCCAAGGCACGTGAACCAACTCATATCTTGTTCCATTCCTTTCCAGGATACAGTTTGATCTGGGAGTTACTCATCTTCTCTGTGGATGTTTTACACAGGTGGTTTTTAACCCCAGCTGTTTTGCAGTCTATTGCAGCTGCACACCACTGGGCCACTTTGACTCAACAATTCTCCTGAGTCATGGGTTGTGTCTGTTGCATCTTTGTTGCATCTGATAGCAATGCCAAACTAAACATTGTAGAAGTACATTCTAGTTTGATACCAGCATCTAAAATAAATACAGGCTTGTGCCAGTATTTTACTTCAGTTGTGTGATTGTGCTTTGGTTTAAAGAGTTGATGAGTGTTATTTTTTTTTTTTAGTGCATCATAGTTCCTCGAGATGCTCTGGAGTGACCTGTGTTGGAAGTTACCAAGTCATATCTCAAAATCTGTGCCATCTGAGTAGGTTTTGCCATTTGATTCTGTCTTTGGAGAATATTTGTAGGACAAATGTGAGATCAGCTTATTGTCTGCACAGTTGAAATCCAACTTTTCCACTGCAGTTGCCTAAGCCAACTGTTTTCTTTTGTTTTCAAGGTCTTTCCATGTTCATCCTTAACAAGCCTTGTGGCTGGTGTGGATATGCCAGTTAGATTTCTGCTGAGTTTGTGTTTTGCTATCACCTCTTTTAGTATTTCCTTCAGTTTCTTTGGCCATATAACCCATATGGAGTTTTCCTTACTTTCTTCTTTCTCTGCTTTTTAATACCCTCCCTTTTTTATACATATAAAGTTTACGATGCTGATTTTTCTGAAGGTGTTTTTGAGTAGTTGATGATTGCTTTGGCTTGTTTCCTGTTCTTCATGCAATTTCTCATATCATCACTTATCCAGATTTTCAGTCTTGCCTGGAAAACAGCTATAGTTATTCTAGCATCACTGATAACTGTCGTGAAAAAGAGAAAAAAATCCTGCCAAATTCAGCCTTCACAGGTGTGGCTCAAAAGGCTTTTTTAAAAGCACCAAACCTACACTTTTTCAAGGCAGAACTAAACCTCAGAGGGTAAAATCAATTGGACTTCCTGAGGCCATCCACTGGAAGGTGGTGCCGGCATCAGAGGCAGAGAGCATTGGAGGCTTGGGCTGCGGTGAGACGTGGGCCTGTCCTGGGAGAGCTGCTTGGCTGCTGCTGCCAGCTCAGCTTCCTGCATATGAGCCTTTTCTTTCATGTTACATCCCTTCTGCTGGAAACAGCTACTGTAGTAAAACAGAGAGGTGGATGGCATTGGGATTCACAGGGGGATTTCTTCCTGACCCACCAAACCCAGTGCTTTACTTGCTTTCCCTGAGAGCATTGCTTTGCAGGGTTTATCACACAGTCCCACTGCATGGCCTTATGCATGGAAGGGAGCAGGAGGAACCTTCTGTGGCCAGCACAAGTCTTAAATGAACACTTGTGATGGGCTTTCTTCCTTTTTTGGAAGGGTTTTTTGAAGGTTTCAAACTGGCCAAAGATCCTATCAAAGGTACTGTATTAATGAAATAAAATCAAGAAACAGTCTATCATGTTTTCATGTGCACTTAATGTATGTATTTGCGTACATATATGTGTGTGTATGTGTATATTTATAAAAAGATCCATACATATACATATATAAGACCTACCCAAAATTCAAACTAAACAAAAAACCCACGAGATTTCTGGAGGTGAGAAATATCCATAACTACTGTAAAGGAATCAAAAGTACATTTTACTTATTCTGGGCAAAAAACCCGGAGCCAGGTTGAGACTGTGCTCAAATCTTTGTTCATGAACACAAGCCCAGCAGTTTTCTGCTCTCAATTGCAAGATGCCTTTTGTCCTTTCTGATGTAGGAGTAGGATTGCACAATATCTCTGCTGGCTCATGTGTTCTGATGCTGATGGTCAGAATGAACCATGAAGAACAGAAGTAGACGTGTCATTCGAATAAGAGCACTCTGGGAGTGCAGACTGTTTTGATGTCTTTTCTGCCTTGGCCTGCGTCCCATCCCTTCTCATGGCTCTGTTCCTCTTCTGAGCACAGTCACCCTCTCCATCTCTAGTTACACGCTGGGGCAAAGAATTTTGGGGTTGGCCCTTGCTGTCAGAAGCTCTGAAGCATGAAACATTGTGTACGCTGATTATGGCCTAGATTTGAGCGACTGAATTTCCCTGAAGTCATTGTACCTTGGATTTCCTGTGCCTCTGTGGGGCTTAGGGCAAACTGGTAGAAATTATTATGCACAAGTCTGCAGCCTTAGACTCAGATGTTGGATCTATCTTCACTAAGTGCTGCTGTTATGAGAGCTGTGCTTCCTGCCTTTCTACCCCTGAGTCCCCACAAGGGATGGTATAAGCAAGAGGGAAGTCCATGGAAGTGAAGAGACCATTGCATTCAGCCCAATTCTCAGCCCACGTACTTTCTTGTGCTCATAAAAGTGGGTCAGTCTTGCTTGCTCAAGGATATTTAAATAGAAAGTCATAATTGGTGTCACTCTGCCAGAAGATGTCCTGGTCAAACAAGTTTGCTCGGCTTATCTGGACTTTTCTTGCAAAGAAGTGGGGTCAAAGATCATCTTCGAAAAGTCTTTAGTTGAGGAAGTGACAGCCATTCTCCTCTCTAGCACCTGGTTCTACACAAAGACCAATATTGTCCTGTTCCACAGTTAAATTGTCTGAATGTTAAGCTTTGGTATGTGGTCTTGCAATGTTGAAAATATATTTTTCTCTTGGATTTTCAGATGTATTTCCAAAGTGTAAATATCTATATGCTGAGCAAACTTTCTGCTTTTTTTTTTCCTTAAAAAGACAGTAAGAATGAGCACCCTGAATAAAGTCTCTCAGCTTCCTTAGTAGTGTCCTTCAAACCCTCTCTGGGATTTCTGTGCCCTACTGAAATGCAGGCAGAGAACAAGGCAATAGCATCCTGGCAGTAGTCTGAACCACCGGTGTGTATAAGAAAATTGAATCCCTGTAGTGCTTGGTACTGACATGCAAGTCCTCTGTGTTGTACCCTGAGACCTCAGCTTATTCTGTGTCACTACTGCCCACAGAACTCATTCACCAATCAAAATGACCTTTGCCAGGTCTGTAATTCTTTTTCTTAATCCTTATTCACATTGACTACTGCAACAGGTCATGTAACTTTTGTCTTACCACTTACTACTGACCTAGAATACATTACTTCTGTGACTTTTCACTGCAGTAGGAGGATTTTCTTGATATTCCATTTCAATATGTAATAAAAAGTGGAAACTCTCCGTATCTCTCAACCTGGGAAAAGTGCAAAATGTTCTGTACAGAATGGTTTATGATGCTGTATCCTTACACAGACTGTGTATCACGTGATTTTCCTACAAATGTGAGCTGTCTCTTGTTAAATACTGGAATCAGATTTCTCTGATAAAGAAACATCAGCAATTGAACAGTAGCAGCTACTTGCACTCATGAGAATGGCAGCTGTTCTCATAAAAGTGCCTCAGCCCTTCTTTAGCAAAATGATATTCAAATAAAAGTTTGTAGAACGGTGTCACTATGCCAAAAGCTATCCTTGTCAAACTCGTTTGCTCAGCTTTCTTCAACTCTTCTCACGGGAGATCTTACTACACCAGATACACAACATATCCTGCTTCCCATGGGGGTGGAAGTCATCAAGCTGGTGGACTGGCTGCCCTGGCAGCAATCAGAGAGTTGTGTTTGTTCAGGATTTCCACTTACACCTACACTACTGCAAATCAGAGCTTGGATATGCCAATGTCCAAAGCTTGCTCGCTGCCTTGACATAATGAAGTTTGAACAGAAAGAGCTCATTTACAGGCAGAGTAGACTCACATGAACCGAGTAACCGATGGATAATGGGCAGGGTCAACAGAATTTGGAAGCTGCTGCAGAATTTGCTCATGTCTCCCTGTCTGTTCAGCGTGCACCAGGTGGACAGTGGTTGATCTCTGTCAAGTCAAATGTGACTGTTAGTCTCTAGTAGTCCTGGTAAGGTCAGAAATGACAACCTAAAATTGCTTGGTGTCCACACTGCTGCTGACTGGAGACTGTATTTTGAGTATTTCAGGTTTGCTTGACTTAACTGAAATGATGGTGTTTGGTAAGTTCACTGTATGGTTGTGTAATAATGGCATCAAGCCTTTCTTTTCTCCAGACAGTGTTCTAGAGTCAGTGCTTAGAAGGGTTTTTTGATCTTCCTAGCAAAAAGAAAAATGTATTTATAATGCAGAGTTTAGTCTCTGTTTTGCACTTCTGCACTTCTCATGCACTTCCATGTTCCCTCTCGTGCTTTTGTGTCCTCTCTCTTCTTTTAAGCTTGACAAGGTGCCTACTTGCCTTTTGTGCCTTCCTCTGGCACCTGGGGTCCTGCAGTTACCAGTGTCTCGTATTGGCTCAGGCAGAGCTCAGAGAGTTGCTGCTATTCCTCTCCTTGGCCAGGTCTGGTAGATGAAATGATGGGGACAAAAATCTGGATAACATGCTGAACCTCTGCTCTGCTCTGGCTCACCCTTCTTTCAGTTTAGCAGCCATGAAGTCTGGCATATTTGGAGTCCACCAGCATCACTGGCTGCTGGAAGGAACAAGTGTTCTTCTCCCTCCTCTCCAGAGGCTCCCGTTCACTCTGAGTGCTTTTAAGGAGCTTCACTGTTCTTTCCTAGCCTGCAGCTTTCTGGAGATGGATCATCTCCACTGCATAGCTCTTAAAATTTCTAGGCCACAGCAGAGGGAAAGCTCACCAGGAAATCTTCTCAGTTACATGGCTTTTAATAGAAATCCTTGAGGTGGAACTGTCAAAAATCGGATCAGTTTCACTCTGCTGAAGCCTGGAAAGCCAGCAGAGAAGCTGGAGCAGTTTCAGCTGTTCGAGACAGCTCTGTATTACTTTATCCTAAGTTCATGTTTGTGGGTCTCTGGATCTAGCTCTTCTGGTTGTTGCTGTAACTTTTCTTAAATGAGAGCATGCATTTCTAGCAGAATAGACAGTATAGAACCTGAAGAAAAGTGTTCTACTGGTATTGAACAAATTGGGCTTTATGGTTGCATTGATTAAATGCTACAGGCTGAAAAAGCTCCAGTTATTCTTTTGTTGTAAAGCTGAAGCCTGCAATGGAAGTTAATGTTGGGAAAGTTCCTTACACTGTTCTTCCCTAGTAAGTTATCTTGACCTCCAAATGACTTCTTAAGTACTGGAAAAAATAAATTACTTAGGCAATTAGGTAACAGGAATTAGATTAAGTTCACTATATTACCATATGTTCCTGAGTTCACCTATGTTTCTCCTTTGAGTTACAAGTTTAGGTCAAGTGAATGAGAGGGCATGATACTGAGTGTGAATGGTGGGTGTGGAGATAAACAGTGTATGGTCATTGTTAGCAGCAAGATTTCCAGGATGAAGCAGATCAGAATTCATTCAGCTAACATATTTTCCATGGAATAGTAATACTGGACACACAGACTTTAGGAACAAATGCGCATGCAGGAAGGAGGAACATGAGGTAAACAGGCAAAGTACTCAATGGAATTCTTTTTGTAACATTTTAATTTTGCTTGTTATTAATGTAATAGAACTGTCAGACTGCAGCACCACCTGATTTTTTGTAGGTTTAATTCTGTTGCAATAAGGCTTCCAACCCCTATGCTGACTGCCTGCTTCTCAAGGACATGAGAGGGCCAGGAGGTCTGCATAGCCATGCTATGATTGTAGTAATGTTATGTGGCTTCTGAGCAGCAATGATCTGATCTGCTGGGCTAGATGGCAGCTTCCCAAAAATATGTCGATCTTTGCTGTGGATCAGACTTGGAGGGTTCTAAGGAAAAGTGACACTCTTGTCTCATCATTCTGCCATCTCCTCCATCCCTCCTTGTGTAGGTGGCTAAATATAAGTAAATAATGACATGCTTGGCTGCCTTGCATGTCTGAGGGAGCCAGCTGTACTCACCTCTTCACATTGCCTTTGCTCTGCTATTGCAGATGCTTGTCTGTGCTCTACACATCTGTTATTAAGCCTTTCCTCTCCCTCTCTGAGGGTCTCCTCCTGCCTGTGCATCTTCAAAAATCTTGATGCTAATCATCTGACTCTCCCAGTCCTCTCTTCAGTGTGCCCTTGGGCAGGCAGGTGTGTGTGCTTAGGTGTTAAGACATGAACAGCTGTGGCAGGGTGAGTTTGCTTAAATGAGAATTCAAAAGTAAGCATCTCTGAGGAGGTTAGTCCTGTTCGCTGCACACACGGCTCTGCGATGAGAACTCAGGAGTGCTGCATGCTTTGGAGCTGCTTTGCTTCTTACTGCAGAGCCCTCTTCCATTGCACATGGGAGCTGTTGGGCTGATTTTGGACAGGCCACGTGTGTTAAATTCCAAGGCTGTTGGCTTAACAGCCTTGTCGCAGTGAAATACCTGTCTTTCCTCCATCACAGGTGGAAAGCTCTGTGTGTGGAGGTCTCTGTACCAAGTACTGCTTTTTCCGTGATACTTTGTTAGGGGACCCTACTTACATGGTGTTTAAAATAGATTCCAGTTTTGGATAGTACCTGGTACCAAGTGAAACAGCACTTTCCTTCTTCCCTACCTTACGGTAGGTTTGTGTTCTGAAGAAAAAAGCTATTCTGTGCCAAGAAACCATCAGTTGCAGAATATGAGGAGTCCTTGTACTTTCTTCTAAACAGCAACATTTCCTTCTTGTTATCCCTAAAAATTAAGATTGTAGCAGAATAGTGTAGCTCACAGCAAATCTCTGGGTATGCATGTATCGCTTTTGGGTTGAAGGGAGTTTCATTTCCTAATGTCTGTGGTGTGCTGATATAGACAGAATTGCAAAAACACATTCTTTGTGACACGCAGTCCTGGAGATATTGATAATAAATCAGTCTGTTTTACACCACTTAGTTTAATAAGTAGTTGGCTTTGCCACTGAGAGGTTTACAGCTGTGCTGGTGTCTGAGCACTGAGCTGAGGAACAGTATTTTCTGATGGGATTCTTAAATACTCCCATGTAGAGTAACCCAGCTTCTCAAATACATTTTTTTTTCTAGCTGAAGTAGCAAACATTGAGCTATTTTCTTAAACAACTTGGCTTTTTCCATTCAGGGAGGGAGATTTTTTTTTTTCAGTTAGTTGTGTTTGAGATCTGAAACTATGATATATTTTCATTTGCAAGTGGATATTGCATCTTTAATTGTATTCTTTTTGGACAGAATTGCAAATTTCCACAGTGACCAATGCAAACCTAGTGAAAATAATTTTGGATCTGTCATAAGTAATCAGAATTCTAGTCTGATGATTTTTGGTCCACTTTGGTCACCTTTTAATGTGATGGTAATTGAATTTTAAAAGGAAATTTGGGGGGCTTTAAAAAAAGTAATGTTTGACCTAGGAATGCCTGTCAGGCAAATCTAAGTGTGTATTGAAGCTGCCTAAACTGATCTCTTACAGAGGGAGGCAAATTCCAAGTGTCCTGGATCTGTTCATTGGTAATAACATAACTAATTTGAGTTGCTTTTTGTGTCTAGTGCCTAATTTTTTTTAAGTAAGACTATTACAGTTTTGGTTTGTCAGATAATCGCTGAAAGGAAAACACTGAGATTATAATGCAGTTTCACTGGATCCTGGTTGCTGAAGTGTGTTTTCACTGTAAGATAAGCTTATGAAGTACTGCCCAAGCTAACATAGTAAATCTTTCTCAGAAAACATGTCTTTGCCTAGGGTGGAAATATTGAATGGTCATTGGATAACCACTGCAGTAAAGGGGTCAGAATAATTCATTTTTAGTTTGGCATAATGCAAGGAGTTTCTTCCCACCTTCCCTGCACAAAATCCTTCTCCTTTCACAAGTTAACTCTCCTTTAGGATTGCCTCCATGCCTCTGCCCTGTTGTGGGAGATGTTTGTATCTCCCAGCTGAGATACTCTAGACCACCAGTCTCTAGTGGGGCCCTGTTACTGCCCCTCTCTGCTCAGCTCCACTGAAGGGGAGGAGGATGTGTAATGAAGGAGAGGGACTGTCAGAGATGTATTCAGGGAACTCGGGTATCATACTCTTGTGGCAGATTATTGATGCTGTGACCGAGGTTCCTGTGCAGTAATTTGACAATTGAGCCAGGTGGACATTAGATCTGGGTAGTTGTCCCTTTTGAGCTGAAGGTTTTGTCACAGGGTTCCTCTTGGCTGGTGCTTTGCTGCTGTAGACCCCTGAGCATTAGATGTAGCCCTGATACCAGCAGAATTTTGACTTCAAAAGGAGTAGCTACAAGCTATAGGGAAGTCTACCTCTCTTAGCTCCAGGAGTACAGAGTTCCTCATGTCTCTTCTTCTCTGTGCTTTGTTTCAGGAGCATTTGCCCTCAGTAAATGTGTGTGATGGCATTTAAGATACTGAAGTTGGTTAAAAAAGAGGGGTAGGAAGTCGTAGATGGCTGGGATTAGCTTCCTTTTTTCTTTCTGTTGATGGAGTAATTGTAGATCCCAGACTCTGCCTGCTGGAGTCTCTCATAATCCCAGGATTTTTTGGGAGGGATGCTGAAATTGGAGAGACCACTGAAGAAGACCCTCTCCAGCCAGCCAAAGGCCTTCAGTTAATGCTGGCCGTGAAGGAAAAGGCAAGTTCTGTCATCTGCCATGGTGGGAATTTGGGCACTTTCTGATACCTGTACTGAGTTCACATGGGGCTTTTCTTCAGCAGGAAGGGGCGCAGCGCCCCAGCCCTGAATGTTCTTCATCCCTGGCCAAGGAAGGCCTGGCCATCCATTGGCTGTTCTCCCTGTGACAGCTGCATCCTGGTGCTTCTGTGCTTTTGCATGTGTGTATGTGTTACTTCCCCAGGACATCCCTGCTGGCTTCTTTTTGACAGTGAAAACTGCTTCAGTGAAAATTTCCAAGTGACTTTTCGGAGCAATGGGCATTGGAAGGATAAGTGGAAAAAAGGCAGTGCTAACAAGGACACGTTCCTCACGTGACTCTGGGTGCTTTTTTCATTCTTGCCTGCTGAACCTTGAGTCACTGCTGCTGTTCTGCTATGCTGGGAGAGCAGTGAATGCAGCTCTTGCTTTTTTCCTAAACATGTTTAGTTCTGGTTTCTCTTCCCATCAGGATGTGCTGTTCCTTGGGGACAGTTCACTCCAGTAAAGCCGTAGACTTGTGGCAGGTGTGCCTGGAGGCATGGCCTTTGGAAGGCTCCCAACTTCCCCTTGTTCTCTGCCCCATCCAGTTTTCCTTTGTTCCAGATCATTTTGTTCTTTGCCCAGGCTGTCTTTATGATTGACACATCATAAACTGTTAACTGATCACTTGAAAATTTATAAGAAAACAAAATGGCCCCTGGCTTTCATTCTTTGCTAAATGATTGCCCGGTATGACCTTTAGCTGGCAGAAACCCCAGAGGAGGTAAGCAAATGAGGTAACCTTGGTATCCCCCACTTTTTAACTGCTTACGATTATACAAGCAATTTTTTTCCCTACCTTGTTTGTCACCATGAAACTCTGGGTGGTGTTATCCTGTAGAATTGCTGGTTTTGGCAAGTCTGAGTTCATTTCAGTAGAAGTAAATCAGAAATGGTTTTCTGCTTCCATTATTGGGGCTTTTGTAAGCGAAGTAGAATTTTATTTAAACCCCTGAATACCTGTTCATTCTCCTCTCAGCATTGCTAGCAAGTCAATGAAGATAAAATAAAAGTAAAGTCAGTTAGAAAAAGATCTCTGGGGAGAGGAGAAGCTTATCGAAGGCAAAGCTGAGGATAATTAGCAGCATATGAGAACCAGAGTTTGTCATTAGAGCAAAGCCATCATTGTCAAGCGACTGCTGGGGTAACATTGCCTGGAGGCAGTGCAGGCCCTCCGTGGGGACACAGCCATCTGTGAACGTGCCCTGGTGATGGCAGGGCACAGCCAAACCCTTGGGGAAGCTGCTGTCCCACTGCCCCCCCGGCTCAAGCGCCAGTCCCGACACCCGGCGCTGCTCCGCTGCAGCTGCCCCTCCATCCGTCATGTCACCAGCAGCCTCCTCCTGGGCTCTGTGGGACAGACGGGCGTCCCCTGGGGGCCAGGGACTGCGTGTCACCGCAGAGCTTCTGGAGGCTTTCTCACATGGGTCAGTGCTGTTGGCCTCCTGGAGCACAGACCTCAGCAAAACGTTGCTTTATCTGGTGTCTTCTAAGAGAAACAGTGACAGCTACGTCCCTTGAAACTTGCAGTCGGTGCCACGGTCTCTCCTTAGGAAAGCAAGATTTCTTTTGAACACTCTAGGCCTGATTTTAGCACATGTGCTCAAAAGATGGATGTGATTGCCATACAAATGGAAAAAGTCAGCCATCTCCCATGAGCCCGCCAGACAAGTGCACATGGATGCTTCCATCCCAAAAATTCTGGCAGAGCAGTAATCACAGGCTCTCAGCAGGGATGCACCTCAAGAACAGCCCAGTCCCAGCCTTCTCCATGGCAAAGATCACTCTGGACGTTTGTAAACATTAAATGCCAGCCGTCTGTAGCAGATGCTGCCAAACTCACATACCTAAATATTTGTAAATTTCAAACTAGAAATTAGTTGACACTTGATTTTAATATTATCAGTATCTGGTCCAGAAATCTCAGGGGGAGGAAGCTCTTGGTCGTATGTAGTGATTACTTCTATAAGACTTTTCATAATCCTGGTCCACAGCTGAAGAGGGTCACCTTAGTAGATATGATTTTAGTTTCAAAGATAAACACACATTTTATAACCCTGCATAATGTTTTTAAAGGAAATTAAGTGTTAAATGTATGTAGGAAAGGACTGCTTATGTAACATTAATGACTTCAGCTAAGAGCTGCCACAAAATTCTTAGCCCTTAGTATTTAATAAGCAGAACTTGTTTTCTACTACTTTGTCTGTTATGACTGATATAGTCCTACTTATGAAGCTGGGATTTATTTTGATTTTTGTTGTTTTTCAGCACATCTGCATGGTAAGTGAACATGTATCTACTGTCTGTTGTAGTCCAGAGAAATAATAATTACTTCATGCTTGGCAGTTCTAACACCTGAGAGATCTTTTTCCTTTCAAATGTCTACTATGTGCATATTGTATTGTACTTTAGAGCAAAGGCCTGAGACAAATTTGTCATGGAAATGTGCTACAGTAACTGTCCTGTGTGTTTGATGCAGGAAAGGCTGCCGGGGTCACTGGTGTGCACAGAACAAAGCAAGATGATGGACCCAAGGTCAATGATCCCAGGCTCCTCCCAGATGAGTTTCTTCAAAGGACAGCCAAGGTAAATCCATGGAGAGTGACAAGTAAGCACGTGTGTGCTCCCAAAGGCTGAAGGAGACCAGCCCTGGCCTCCCTGTAGCCTCTATCTGTTGATCTTTGAGTCTCATTCTACATTTCAGAGAGAGTAATTGTCCGATCTGATAAAAATCAAGTGACTTGTTATTTTTACCAATTATCCTAGGTTAAATTCCCTTTGTTTGTCATGCAAAATTACTTAGCAAGATTCAGGAAAAAGATTGGATACTAATATGACTGTCAGGATATCCAGAGTTGTCAGAATTAATTCTTACAGACTTTGGAAAGTCTGCTAGTACTGTTGATTCTAGATTTGAGTCAATCTCTGAATGTTAAGAGACCAGAAAAGGGCTGCTGGGTCAGACTGGGTCAGGTCTCTTCCACGTCTTGTGCTTTCCCTTGCAGCCTCTGATTCTGGTCCTGTTGTTGGCTGGTCTGCTCTGGTCTCATCCAGTGTGGCAATTCCAGCACTCAGAATTGTGCAGAGATGCAGCTCCTGAAACCTTCTGGAAGGACTCTTCTGTATAAGCTTAGGAAATCAGCTATAATGTTTCTGTTACCCAGTGATTTATTATGGTCTACAAAAATATAGCCTGGATGGACACCTCTCTGGAACAATTATTTAGTGATATTGTAATTTATTATTCTTTTCAAAGCCATCTTGTATAAAGGTAAAATAACCCCTAACTTCAGAAAGCACAGAGAGAAGGAGAGAACTGCCAAATTCCCAACAGCACATCCTTTCCTGTGGTTAGCATTGGATCTGCCAGCGGCACCGTTTTTGGACTGGCCTGTTCTGTGCTGACTGTTGAAATCACAGGCCGAGAATACAAATGAAAGATTTTACAGGAGTTGCTTGTATTTTGTGGCTAATTCCCTGCATTTGGAAGCATCTGCTTCTTGTCTGGTTTTGTTCTGTAATCAAGAAAATTGCTGTAGAGAGCTAGCACTTGGAAAGCACTTAGCTCTTCTATAGCCATGAGGAAGATGGCAAGGAAAATACATTGTAAATAGGTACTGAGTTGAAAAATGCACACACACATATACATACACAGGGAAAACAAGATGTAGACCTTATGCCTTTTCCAGATACTCTGCTGAGCCTTTGGGTATCCTTATTCGCTAAATAAAGTAAATTTCTCTGAAGGTATTAATTGTAGAAACTGTTGCTTCTCCCAGGTGGTCTATATTTTGGAAAAGAAGCATTCTCGAGCAGCTACAGGTTTCATCAAACTCCTGGCTGACAGGAACAGTGAACTCTTCAAGAGGTGTGCCATGTTCTCACCTGTGGACCACAGAGTGCCCAGGGTCTATGTGCCCTTGGCTGATTGCCCTCCAGACTTTGTGACCAAGCCTGAGGGCTATTCACAGATGCTCTTCATCTGTCGCATCGTGGACTGGAAAGAAGACAGCAACTTTGCATCAGGGTATGTGGCTGCCATCGGAAGTAGAGATGACTGAGATTTCTAGTTGGAATTCTTGTTTTCACTTAATTTGTTACGAACAGTAGAGACAGAAATCTGTTAACAAGCTGCTTGTCTTGTGTCCCTCTGGTGGATAAATTATGTTGGGACAAAGGACAGTTCATCGCTAGTTAACTGCATAAATGTTAGTTTCCTTGAGCGCTTGCTTCAGTGCTGGTGCATCACAGCAGTGATGAGTGCATGGTCTAGGGGGAACACACGTGCTCATCCTGACCAGCTCAAGCACCATGGGGTGCTGGCAGCCTTCCTGTCTTTCCTCCCTGTGTGGAAGAGCAGTACACAGTGTACAGACATTTCCCTTCTGCCAGGGGAAGATCAGTGGCTGTGAGGCTCATCTTTAGTTTTTACGCCTTTGCTGGTAAGAATTAGAAAGAAGTCACAGATTTTTGTGGTTTTAAAGTTGCATAGGTTCAAGGAGGAATAGTAGAAATCAAGAGATTCATTCCCTCCTGAAGCATGTGAGAAGGGTGTTACACTCTGTGTGTTTCATCAGGCACTGTAAAGTCATCACTGTCCAGAGTTCAAATTGCTGGCAGTGCTGTGACGAAGGAAATTTTAAGCCAGTGCTACACAAGTAGCCTATGCTGGGCTGGATCCAGATTGCAAGTTTATTTTGCCTCTCCATGAAGAAGACAGTGGTTTTCAGCATTTTTACTTTTTTCTTTGGAACTGCTGTAGGGTGCCAAACTCCCACCTGGAGTGGCCATGATGTTTCTATTGAATGGGTCTCAATAAGAAATGGAGCATGTTGGTCAATGTATGCAGTTATCTTGGGAGTATTTAGTAGTCCTGGTTTAGTTGGTAATCCAGAGTAGGTAACTGTGGCCATACTGTGGTCAGATTTTACAGGTGCATCTGGATGTAATCTAGAGCATGTGCAGTAGTGGGAGTTGTTCATAAAGTCCAGCTTTTCTCTTCCCCTTGCAAAGCAGTTCTGACGGGATAGCACAGTTGATGTACAGTACCAGCACTGCAAGTTTGGGAGTCCTCAGCTCAAACTGCTGGTAAAGCTTAAAACTTAGAGAAAACCTTTTTAAGAGTGTGTTGGCACAGATCTATCAGCCCTAGAACTAAAAGTAAACTAAGCTCAAATCCCCGTTTCACAGAGTTTATCAGTTGTAGCTGTTTTGTGTGCCCAGTAATAGCAAGTTTCATGTGTGCTTCTTGAGAGCCACGTGAGCCGTGAAGTCACTCAGTGTTTCCTAGATAAACTGCAGTGCATGAACTGCAGTGGCCTCCCTTTGAGCCTCACTTAACTAGGGTCTGGCTGTGCTGTGAACTTCACTGAGAATAAGTTTCTTACTGGCAGAGATTTGCTTTGTCTTCTTTGACTCCAACTGAGAAAAGACTGGAGGGTGATTGTACTGCTTGGCTTCTTGTCATGAACAACCCCCCCCCCCCCTTTTAGCAGAAACAGGGGATATTAGGAGGATGGGCTAATATCTTTTTTATTGGCTAATGTGTGTGTCTTTAGTCTGTAGTTCTGACAATATTGGATATTCTCATCTGTCTGGTTTGATCGTTTCCAAGATGTAAAGGGTGTTGTCAGGAAAGAAAATGTCCATGATTGTGTTCATACATAGTAGTTTCCTCTGGGAGTTGGTTGCACTTCAGTAAGTGCCTTGTGGAGATGGAAGCATAAAACCTTGGTGACCCCTTTTGTTGTTAGCCATAAATAATGCTTGTTTAAACACTGAAAGACAAGGAAGCCTCTTGAAGGTCCCAAAAGATTCTGTTTGCTTTTGGGCTCATTTATAAGCTCATTTATAAGCCATGTTGCTTTGTTTATAACGAGTTGTGTTGCTGGTCATGGCCCCCTGGAAGGAGAGAAGAGCAGGTGATCTGCAGCTCTTTACATGCTTTGTTTTGTGAACTTTTTTGTGCACCCCTTAGTTCTGCCCACAAAGTTCCTGATACACCTTTGGCACCACCACCACGGTTTTGAAGGTGTCTGGACAAAGAGCCTGTTGGTCATCGCCCTGCACTGTCTGCTGGAAGTGTGACAAGGGGAACTCCCTTCAGAGTTGGCAGTCATGTCCCCTGGATGCCTTGGGTGTTTCTAGGTACTCTCCATTCTGCAGCTGAACTCTCCCAGAGTGGTCATGCACCTTCCTCAGCTTTCCTTTTCCCTTGGGAAGTTCAGTGCCAGGTTTCCAAGCGCAGTTAATGACACAGATTGGTCTTCACAGTGACCATGTGTGGTCAAAGAAGTGAGATGCCCCTGCCAAGAGCTTGGTTGTGGCATTGGCTACCCAGGGTGCTCACCTGCACAGGGGCAACCTTAGAGTCCCCGGAGGTCCCTTGGAGAGGGGGGTGCGTTTCTGTGTGATGATTGCCACCTGGTGGTCACCAGCATGACAGTGTCCCCTCCAAAGGCCACCCTGTCACCCCAACTCTGCTGGGAAGGAGTGAGGAGGAACTCATGGCTCCAGGTCATGCTGGCCGTGCCCTGAGTTGAGCTGCTGTGCTCCCTCCTGCTTGTGAAGTGACTTTACCTTGGCAGTGAAATGCTGTATAACTGTACCTGCTTCACGTAACAGGTAAAGCAAATTAGCTCCAAAACATTCTGCTTTTCCAGATAAATATTGCAAGTGCTGCCATGTACCGTTATTTTCTGGGGACTGTTTTCAATGTTGTAGTCCAGGGTTGTTTGAAGTATTAGTCCAGACATCTCTGCACTTTTGCAGATGGTTAAGATGGAATTTTTTTGTCCCCACATGTGATGATGGATGAGACTGTTTAAAAAAAACAGCTAACAGAAAAGCATGGAATCACTGACTCCCTCTGTGTCACATTGGGCTTGTGGCCATTCTAGCTCGGGGTCTTAGATATTGGTCTATGGAAGTGACATGATTTGTTCCAGCTTTTGCAATAAAACAAAATGTTGCAGGGTGTTATTTCACTTGCTGCTGTTTCCAAAGCCACTTGAGTGGCTGGAATTCTTTTCATCTCTGGCATTTTATTCTGTTTTGTTTTTTTTTTTAAATTCAAAAGTGTATTTTGTGTGAGGGGAAATAACCAGATACCTTGGGTAGTTCACTGTAAAGCTCAAGGGAAGGTCCAATCCTCTCAACAGAGCAGTGTAGCTCTGTTGGAAAAACACCTTCTTGCAGATGGGAGTGTCCCTCAATAAAGCTTTGTTCCCTTGGCACAGCTAATCACCGTGTGGGACAGCCCCATCCGTGCTGGGAGCACCACGCTGCTCCTGCGCTCCGATGGGACGTGGCCTGGCAGCTGAAGGAAGGCAGCTCCATGATGTGGAGCAGGGCTGGACTGTGCTCTGAAGCACTGGGGCTCCATGGCCCAGCTCTCTGTCCCTCTGATGCTCAGCCCTGCAGCCCTTCCACCATCTCCACTGGCACCTGTAGCCGTCCTCAAGCCTGTGCAGCTCTGTCTGTGAGCTCTGGGCCCTGGGCAGTGGGAGCACCCAGGTGGGGCTTCTTTGCTGTCACCTCTTCTGTACCAGCCTTCTTAAGGAGTGATGCCTTATGGGTGCGATGTTCTGCTGCTGAAGGAAACCCTCTGTGTAGGATGACTGTGGACAAATCTGCTCCAGGAGAAATTAAGAAATTATTCACTCCAATTTGGGAGCCTGCTTGGCTTTTCAAAGGAAACAAGCCTTATGTAATCCTGCTGTGTCTTTTTGGAGAGTTCTTATCATGTAACCTTTGAACACAGTGGCCAGTTTCAGCTCTGGAGTTGAAGTGGAGTGGAGAGAGCTCAAATATACCTAGAGATGGGTGGCTGAGTAGGTGTGATTAGTGTCACCGTGAGAGGGACGATGGCAGTTTGAGGGTGGCTCTGCCCCAGGTGCACATCTGTGGCAGCTTAGACTCTGGTGAGTGGGCACCTTGGAGCAGTTCAGTGAACTTGCAGCTATGGCTGATTTGGAGAAATACCCTGTTCTGCCCCAGCCATGGCATGTTCCAGTCAGTGCACACTATCACCATGTCTGACATCAATCCAAGGGTATTCAAGGAATTCAAGGTAATGCTCCCCCATCAGCGTCACAGAAAAGAAATGTTTACGTCTGTAACCATTGTAACTTTTTTTTACCTTCTGACATTTAAAAAAAAAAGAGATGCACGCAAGCCCAGGGTGTCGCAGACACCGTGACTCCCTGGGAGTGAACGTCTGAGTACTGCTGGGCCCGGTGCCCCTGGTTGTTTATAAGCCTCTTGAACTATTCTTGCTACCCTTGGTGGCCGTGGAGCCCCAGGAACGATTTTGCAGCCTGGCTGTTACTCCGGGGCCATCGGTGATCCTATATGCATTACCTTTGATCACATGCTGTCCTGTCAGATTTTGCTCTGATGCAAGTCATCATGCCTGCGTGACTGTAACATGGCCCCAATTAAAGTCAGTTGTACACTTTTTATTTCAAGGTACTTGGGAAATGTTCCCTGGAACACTGTAAATCAAATGTTAATTACTATTAAAAAAATATTAGTCCTATATCAAACCTCTGGGTAAACCCCTTATGGTTTGTAATCTAATTTCAGTAAACGGATCAAGAGGAACATGGGGTTCAAGACTGAGCTGGAAAGCACTCTGACATTCAGAGGTTCTTTCCATGGTTTGCCCTGCCGATGTCCAGCTGCTCTCCCGGTGCACTCCCCAGATCTGCCCTGACAAGAGAAGGGGCACCTAAGACTCAAGTTTTTGACATTTCTGCTGGGTAGGGCAATGTGTCCTCTCTTTTCCTGTTTTGTTTTTTCCATCCTTGGTGGTGCTGGTGGGCCTGTAGACCCACAGGCTCGTCCTTGCTCAGTCCCAGCTCTGCACCAGACGTTGGAAATGAAGTAGTGATTTCTCAGTTTTATTGTTACTGCTGAGAGAGAGGGAGATAAAACTGATGCCTCATTTATTTACATTAAAATAAGGATTAGACTGGGACCCAGCTGCAAGAACATAGAACTCAGCCACAATGCCAAATGCGCACGTATTTCTGCCATACAGTTTGTACATAAAATTGAAACAATAAAGGGAAATATCTTTTATCCTTGTTTTCATTTTTATTTTAAAGCTAGACGATGTGAACTCTACAATTTACCACACCATGAAGCGAGCAATCCTTTCCGGCATATTACACAATGTGACAGGTTTATTACACAGCCCTTCCCGTTGTGGAGAAAGAGCTTTGCTCCCATAAAGAAGATGGGCTCGCTTGTGCTGAGAGTTTGGGGGTTGCTCTGTGGGTTTATGGCACATTTGAAGCCTTGAGACCGTCTTGCTTGTCCAAATAACAAGTGCACTGTTTTGGCCCCAATTTAGCAAAGTAATTAGTATCTGTTCTCAGTCATTGGAATTAAAGCAGAAGGATCAATATAATGATTGTGTATTTTATGCAGTGGAAAAACACTTATTAGAGTGGCTGGTTTTGTGCTGTGTTATTACCCCTCTCTTTTGTGTCATATTTTGATGGATTTGCCTTAATTTCAGTTGTAATCTTCTTGGGTCAGTAGCATTATCTCTGTTGACTGTAATGTGCATTGGCCTAATGGTAGTATATTAAAAAATAAAAAGTAATTTAACTCTGTGTACTGTAGAGCAATCTAAAGGTGAGAAAGGGGACAGGGGGAGCCAGCAGGTGACATGGGTTCTCATGGGATATTTGTAATCAGCTGAGGGGGGAGCAAATGTCTTGCTCCTTTGGAGTCCTGGTTTGCACAGTGTCCAGAGCTGAGCCTTGGTTGACACCAGAGCTGTTGGACAGATCCATGCTGGGATTTGCACTGGAGCAGATGGAAACTTTCTCCAAGCGTAACAGAGCAGCAACCTCATACACACATGTGCAGAGTACTTCATCAAGCACTGTTAGCATGGTGAGGACAGTTTCCTGTCTGTGACTTGTTTCCAGATCGTTGGCCCCTCTCCAGTTAGTTCTGCTTAGCCATGAGAGTAGGAACAAATGACAGGGAATGCTGAGGTCCTGGAAGGAGACTGGAAAATGGTTGGAAAGATGATCTGTGGGCGTGTCAGTGTGACTCCTGTAAGGGAGGCAGTGTGGATTCTTCACACCTCTGTCTTGATAGGGCATCGGTTTGCCCAGGCAGAGATGTTTATCCTTTGGGATGGAGAGCAGTGTACTGAGCTCCCTGTGGAGCCGTCTGGTATTTGGTGTGAATCTATTCTTACTTTTTGGTAGTAGAGGTAAGCCACCTTTTTCAGTGGTGAGGAGAGCTGTCTGTGTGGCTGGCTGTGCTTTTCTTATCCCTGTTGGATGCATTTTTTTCTAAAATTGGAAACTTTCTTACCTTTGCAAAAATCTAGTAATTTAAAAGATCTACTTCAAATGAGATACACAAAAACAGGCCAGGGTGGTGCCTGGTGAGTGTTTTGCATCTCCAGCAGACACAAGTCATGGTATGGTCTGAATGCCTGCTAAGTCCTCTGCCAAAACTCAGGGAGAAGTGAATGGGTGAAAGAGTGTATTTGAGGGCTCAGCAGCCTCTCTGTGGGGACAGTAACAACATGACAGTAGTAATGATACACTTTAAAAAAGCATCCCTTTCTTTCTGCAGGCAGTTGTGCAAAAGTCTTGGACAGGCCGGAGAGATCGAGCCAGAATCGGAAGGGATCCTGATGGAGTATGGTGTGGATTTCTCTGACTTTTCCCCTGAAGTCCTGGAGTGTCTTCCCCAGAACCTGCCTTGGGTTATCTCACCAGGAGAGCTGGCCAAAAGAAGAGATCTAAGGTAACAACAAAAAGCATGGTCCGACACTCCTTGGGTTGGTGCAGGGTTGTGCTGTTTTGTTTTGCTTTCATCACATTTTGTAAAGGCACTGACTTTATTACATATATCATGTTATACCTCACCTGTGCTAGAAAGCATAGAAAGAAACTACTTTTGATAGTACTGACAAACCCAGAAGATCAGTTACTTGGAGAAGTATTTTGTGAGGCAGAGAGGCTTCTTCTCAAAAGAACTATTGAAAATTGAAAATTTGGTGTTCGGCACCTAATCTGAAAGCTTTATGTTTTTGTCTGGAATGTATTATGCATTTTAGTGGCAGTTTTACAGCAGAGATTTTCTGAACACCTGGCCGATCAGTGATCTGGGACATTGTTGCTCTGAGACTTGAAACAGATAAAGACTGTCCACCTACCTCACATTAGCCATCCCTGCAATTTAGTGATGCTCCCAACCAGCTTTTGGGAACTCCACAGACTGGCACACAATGACATGGCCGGACTACCCAAAACTTGTGGATTTGCTGCACTTCTAAGAGTCAGATTTTAGAGACATCGTTACTAGAAAAGATTCAAAGACCAAAGAAAAATGATTTGTTTAGAACCTCACTTTGCAATAAAGGATGATGCAGGCAAAAAATAAGTACATTATTAAGAAGACACGGTGTGTTCTGCTTCCAGCCTTGCTTATGCTGGAGCATCCTGTCTCAGCTGGCAGATTCATTGCTGTCTTGTGTAATGCTGAAGTGAAGCAGCCCTAGGAGGCTGATTCTTCTGGACACTGCACTGGTACAAGCACCTATATATGCAGCAAGCTCCCCTTCCTCTTCATTTATCTGTGTTACTGGCATGGACATTAGTGATTTGAGCAGATAAGCTGATAAACTGCAGCCATTTTTATTTCAAGACTGAAGATGTATTTGTATTTGTGCCTGTAGTCCAGGTGTTACTTTGGACCTAATTCTGCTCTGGAGCCTGCAGCCTCCTTACTGTTTTCAGCTTTCTGAATTTCCACTGCCATACAGTGGAATAATTCAGCAGAGAATCACGCTCCTGGTTGACTAATGCTAACACTCAGATACCAGATCCAGACTGCAGGCTTCAGGTAGCATAAAAAAAAAAGTAGATACTGAATGCTGCTGTTCAGATGTCACTTGAAAGTGCTTATTTTTGTATTCTTGACTACAGTTCAGTAGACTTCTCTCTTTCTTCTGACCGAGTTCTTTTAAGCAAATAAAGAGCTTGACTTGTCTCCAGTCAGACAGTCAGTTTTGGAAACAAATTCCAAGTGCATTTCTTGCTTTTATTGCTGAATTATTACACTGGGACTTATCAAGGTGATAACAGTTTTGCGGTTAAGCCATTTAAATCCCTCTCTGCCCCTTCCTGACCACAGTGCACACTACAAAGTAGATTTCCTTTTGATCCTCTCAAATATAAACATTTAACAGTCAAAATTTTTAAGACAATTATTTGAGCTTAATTTGCTAATCCTTTTAATGTCAACTGCCACACTGCTGACTAACCAGTCTGTGGTCTAAACACATATGGAGATAGCATGAGACTTCTAGTTACGGAAAATAAAATACAGGTGAGTCTTACTTGTCGTTTCCTCACAGGAAGGGGTTTGTCTACCCAGAAGAAAGATGAGTTTTATTAGTAAATGCAGTGTGAATTGTAGGGAGGTGGTGTCAGGTAGTTGGAGACCTGGCTGACATCTCTGATGGGTGAGTCAAGAAGACCTTGAGACTGTTTTTGACAGGTCCCAAGGTAGCTTGGCCTTAACTTGTTATTAGATTTAAGCTTTCATATTGTCAGCAACAAGTGTGCTGTGGTCTGCACTGTCCTACAAAGGGCCTGTACACACGGCCCAGGATGGCATCAAGAGGAGCACACCTGAACCTGGGTGTCTGTTCTGGGTGCACTTCTGAGTTATGCCTTGTTTTCCAGGGGGTCTCACACACCTACGTCTGTGAGTGCCCGTCTTTGCTGTACTTTGTTCATGGTGATCTGTCAGGCTTCACAGATTACTGTACAGTAGTCTGAGAGTATGATATAAATTAATTACAGTGAAATAAGAACTCATCTTTTCTCCTAAAACAGCCACGTTAACACGTGTAAATAGCTCATCCTAATTCAGTTTACACATTGCTTGCTTGACTAGAGTAAACACATGTTAGAGTTTGGCTTAAAGTACTTTCACCTCTAGTAAATCCTCTGCAGTTCTGTAACACAGGGCTCTAAATTTTCTAGTGTCATGTATAAAAGTGGGATTTGGAACTGAGACACAAAAAATGTATTGTATTTTTGTGTGTTTCCTCTTCCTGAGATAACTTTTCCTTGTTTCCTTTCATCTTGGGAAATGACCCTTTCCTCCTCAAAAGGCAATTTGTGTGTTCTGCTGACCAGTGTCTGAGGTGTGGTCTGGGAGTCAGAGTATGGAGCGTGGAGAGAGGGGCTCTGCACCAGAGGTGTTTGTGAGTGTGGTTATAGATGAAAGTGAGACAATGCATTTCACCAAGCTGCTGAGGCTGGGCAAGAGGGAAAAACATTTTATCCGTGCCATCTTGTAAATATTTCTTGATCTTCCTGCAAGTCTTTCAGTTTTACAGGAAGCCTGTTCTTGCCATGCATATTCTGTTTGGATAGCAACTGTGATCTCACCTACACAGCCTGTGTAGAATTGCTTCCAAGAGATCTTTTTTTCCTCTCATTTCTCTAGTAATAGCTCACAAAGAAAAGTTTACATAATATTTCAATATTACTTAAGGCAGAAAAGATCCAAACCTTGTGGATGGCTTTGAAATGGTTTAGCTGGCTTAATGCTCTGCTCTGCCACTTTTGCACAGTTTTGCCATGGACATCTGTTTCTCACCTGCATGGGTTTATTTGTAAAATTAGACAAGTATTTCGCAGGCATTCCCAGCTTACTGGTTTCTAAAGAGCACCCACAACTTCTAATGAAAAGCACTAGGCAAGTATTAGGTGTTGGCATCGCATCCTGCAGTTGCATTTTACAGAGAGCATGAAGGTTCATGAAGTATCAGAATGTGTGGTTGAGGGAACTTCTCTTCCAGAGACTTTAAATATGATAATACAGATAGGACTGGAGTGCTCATTTTATTATTCAGGTTGACTGGAATTGGTATTTGTTTCATTAGAAGTTTGAGAAGTGTTTGGCTTCTGCTTTTAGGGAAACATTGGAGGATTAATGTCATAGAGACAAATGTTGATGAGTGCAAAGTTTCAACCACTTTCCGTTTTTTTTCAGTGTTACAACATGTAATTTTCATTTCCGTGTTTGTTTTGGGACAAAATGTAGCCCCTGAAGAAAAGAGGGGTGAGGGCAAAGAAGGAAATACAAATTTCAGAGGTGGGTGCAGGAGCTGGGGGCAGAGGGAGGAGGAGGCCATTTGAAGAGGTCTAGCCAGGAATCTAAGAAACCCAAAAGCTATTTCTAAGACTCATTCCAAATGTTTCTAATTTCATTCATATCTTTTTGTTTCCTTTACTGCTTAACTGGGACAAGAAAGTAAAGCCAGGAAAGTCCAATCATAGTGGGAAACAAAAACCTAAATATTGGAGAGAGAAAAAAGGCCGTTCTTTGCAAAGCAATTCTGCCTTTTGCTTGTCTCCCATTGTTGGTGTTACTGTGGAAAATGTATAACATCACTTTTTTGGAAAGTGTTCGAACCTGTTCAAGTAGAGATGGTTTATATAGTCTAACATGGAAGAACTAGAGGATATCTATTTCTTTACCATTTGCCTAATAATAAGTGAGCCTGTTGACCTCCGCTGGACTATTACAAATGTGAAACTTGGCACTCAAAATTGCTTGCTCTAAATTTTCCAGTTGCTTTCTCTTTTTCCATTTGATGTCATCCTGCCAACTAGTGATTTTATTATTATAAACAGGACATTGTATTCACTTTTAAGAAGAAATATGAAGCTGAAGGTAAAATTACAAACTGCAGTTTCTCAGCTGGCAAAATACAAAACAATGAGCTAAAAATACTGAGCAGAGAAAGGGTGTTGTGGCAGGGAAGTCTGAAATATCTACAAGATGGATGTGTTCTGAGGAGCAGAAACTGACTGACTTCAGCTGAGCAGGGCTAAACTCTGAAGAATCATTAGACTGTTCAGCTTGGAAGGCAGCTCTAGAGATCATCTACTCCAACCCTGCTGTTCAAAGCAGGGTTACATGGAGCAGGTTGCTCAGGACTGTGCCCATTTGGGGTTTGTATAGCTCCAAAGATGAAGATTCCACAACCCCTCTGAGGAACATGTTCTGGGGTTCAGAAAAATGTGTGCTTTTTCCTTCAATAAGATTCTCCTGTGTTTTGTGCCCATTGTCTCTTGTCCTGTTGGATACTACTGGAAATTGTCTTACTGTCTTCTTTACTTCCTATATCAGGTGTATTTTCACATTGAAAAGATCTCCCTGCCTGAGCCTTCTCTTCTCAGTGCTGAACAGTCCGAGCTCTCTCAGCCTCTCCTTGTAGGTTGGATGCCTTAATCATCATCAAGGCACTTCAGCAAACTTGCAGCACTATGTTGGTATCTCCCTGGTATGGGGGAGCCCAGAACTGGACACAGCACTCCAGTTGTGGTCTCACTGGTGCCAGGCAGAGGGGAAGGATTGAAGGAATGCGTCCTTTGGCCTTCTGGCAGCACTCCTCCTAGTGCAGCCCAGGAGGCTCTTGGCCGCCTTTGCTACAGTGACATATTGTTGGTTCACGTTTAACTTGCCCATCAGGACATCCTTTTCTGCCAAGCTGCTTTCCAGCTGGTTCTTCCCATCTGTACTGGCTCACGAGGCTATTCCTCCCTGTGTGCAGAACTCTGTTTTTCCCTTTGAGCTTCGTGGGATTCCCAGCAGACCCTTTCTCTGCCGAGGTCCCTCTGCATGGCGGTGTGACCGGCTGTTCCTCCCGCAGGGCTGAAAGGGCAGCAGCCGGGGCCAGCCGGGATCCCCTGCATTGGCAGGAGACAATTTAATGCTCACTTGCTTCCCTTGCAGGACAGAGGTACTGAACTTTGCTCTCGCAGGCAAATGAACGCAGTGAAGCTTTCAGTCAAAATTTGCCTCTTGGTATTTCAGCACAGGGCCTCAATTGCAACTGATCCAAGTTGTTGAAGGCCAAATCGGTAATTTTGGCTGCCCCTTCAGAAATGTGGCATCCTCCCTTTGGCTGGTAAGGGAGGAAGAGCAGAGGTGCTCTGCTGTGTCCCTCTGCCCACTGGGGAGGGAAGCTCTGCAGCACTGTTGGTACCTGCACTGCAGCTCTACTTTCCATTTATTTCTTTCTCAAGGAGTGTTACAGCTGGTAATGGGGATTAGCACTGTGTATAGTAAGGGTTTGACAGCATGGTCTTTGCTGTAGATGCCCGAGGAGATTATTGGCTGATAAAATTAGAGGTGATGGTAAAAATGGCAGCCTTGAGCTGTGCAAGGGGTGTTGGAGGAAAGCAGTCAGCCTCTGAAACAGATGTCTTTCCAAGGCAGGTGGACAACTTCAGTTAGGAATGAGTGCAGGGCAGATAAAACATCGTTAAACAGCTTGTTTCCTGGAGATTTTCCACTACAAAAAGCTAGTGTTAAGTAGAGCAAGTCTTACTCAGCTATAATAGGATATGTAAATATGCTCTGGTTTCTGATGGAAACTGAGAAATGACTTGTTTAGCAAATGTATAAGCAACATTGCTACAGAGCTGACTGTTATCTTGCCGTAGAGTGGAGACACAAAAAGGGCCAGATTATGATCTCTGCTCTCAGTGAGCTGTTCTGTGACTGATTAAATGTTCTCCATAGAGAGATACATCGGATTAGATACATAGGTGACATACAAAGGATTACTCAGTGGTGTCTAAGCATATCAAATCCAGTTCCTCTGTAACAGCATTGATTCCAGAACCTGGTGATGGTGACTGTACCTGCTCTGGCTACTTCTGCTCTCCAGGCAGTCTGGGTGACTGTACCATTCTTGGACTGATGAGGAGAGCTCATGTTAGCTCCTTTCTCTGCCATTAGCTGAGTAAGTAAAACTCTTGAGTAAATATGCTCAAGGTGCTGTTGCCAGTGATGTGATTCAGCTCCTTGCTTCTGGTTGGCTTCTTTTGGTCCTCCTCTCTGTTTTCAAACATTTTCACTACAGTATAGCTACAGCAATTATGGTGACCCTGTTTTGAATAAAATGATGCATGGTCTGTGCTCTCAGATGCTGTTACCAGCGCCTGGTGTACGTAGACACAGGGCAACTTCACCTTTTTCCTTATAGAAAGGTGCATGTGATCACTGGAAGTGCAGCTTCAAGCAGAATTGGTGGTGTGTGGTTGGGTAGGATTTTTGCTTTCTGATCTTGAAGGCCATCACACCCAACCTTGCTTTGTTAGAAATCTGTTTAGTTGGGGAAAACAGTAATAACTTTTGCACCTAGACTGTTATACATCCAGTCTTGTTCTTGCCTGGATACTTATTTTATGGAGAGAAGTGGAGGGAATAACAGAAGGAGATGGGGATAAAATCTTAAATAACTCTGACAGTGTCTCTGTTTCTTACTGGATTCCACTGGATCACAAGGTGGGGTTTTGATGAGCAGAGGAAAATGCCATATCCTCTCATGTTTATATATGTTAAGTGGTGCAGTTCAGGTGTGCCAAATACTGCCTCTTTACTTGATAACACAGTGCTTTGCTGGTGCCCTGCTCTCACTATAGGTCAGATAGCACAGGGTGGACAAGAGATGAAGTGTCCAAGTCCTGGTGTCAGCCCAGCTATCTGTCTCTGGTGCTGTAGCTGAAGAAACCCAGAACTACTCCAGCTGGTGAGGTGGTGTATCCCTGCTGTGGTATTGCAGAGCTGATCACTAGCACAGGCTGGTCATTATCAGGAACAGTATTTTCCTTGTGGTTCCGCTCTGGTGGAGTGATCTGAAGCATGCTTTAACCTGTCCATCTGCCTCACTTTTTGGGTGATTGGATCTTTGTTAACAGGTTATTCTCAGATCACTCCATAAAAAAACCAAACAACCCATAAATCATAATATAGATGGCCCAAATGCAAGTGTATGAGGCAGAGCTGTCCTGGAGATATCACAGCATGGATTAGAAGTGGGACAGTCTGGAAAAGACTAGCAAAAATGTTCTGGGAGATAAGGGATTGATTTACAAGGAAGGATTAACTGTTCAATGTGTATCTGCCAACACTGAAACTAGAAGTTTGTGAAAGATACAGTAGTTGATAGTTAAAAATATGTGGACCAAAATGAAAAAATGAGAATCATTTATGATGGTGGGAGGATAGAAAGGGGTGTTATAAGGACAAGTAAGGTAAAACAAAGAGGAAGCCTTTCCTGTCCAACCCAAAATAGACTGTAGTGTAGACTGCTAAAGAAAGGGCTGGAAACTCCATCTCTAAAGATGCTTGATACCATACAGGAGAAAGTCCTTGCAAATGTATTGTCATGAGCAGCCTGGCTCTGACCTTTGGGGGCTGGATGACCTAATGTGTCTTCCATTTCTAGCCCTGTGCATCTATGATTAAAGTAGTTTATATAGTGCAAGTGCATTTTCAATTACACTTTACTTTCTTGCGTGGGATAGTGGTGGTGCAGAGAACTCATTATATTTGTGGCACAATTACAGCGTGACTTGTAGGAAATACTGCTGGTACTTGGCCTCCCAGAGACTCTGATCTCGTTTATAAATATATGTTGGTTTTTCAAGCCATGTAGGTATAAGACTGCAGTGCTCTTTGTTTTCTGTCTTCCCCCTTCCTTGGAGGCCATAAATATGGAGGAAATAATAAAAGTATAAATAGAAGGAATAATTGATTCTGGTTCGGCAATCCAGTGAGCGGTCCCTGGTGAAAATGTAAAAGTTTATTGTTGTAGATGTGTAATACACCAGGAGTCATTGTCAGCTGCTCTCTTGGACCGAGGTCTGTTTTCTGAACCAGGACAGGACATTAGCTAAAACATAAACACAGAGAAATTAGAAAGGGTAGTGCTGGTTTGGAGTTGGGCTTTCAGTGCATTTTGTGCTCTGCTGGATTTTTTGGGGGTTTGTAATGCTCTGTGTTTGGAGGGATTAGTTTTTACTTCCAATTATTTTATAATTTTAGTTCATTTTGAAATGTATGCACCATGCCAAAAGAGTTTAGTGATGTGTCAAGTATCTTTGTCAGTCTGTTACAGGGCATTCAGAGTGCCATCAGAGATTTGTCAGGGTACTTCTCTTGCAGGCATATTTTTAAAATATATTCCTTTTAAGAGGCTGTCTTGGAAGCAGCCACTCTTGGGTTTTAACTAAAGTCTGCCAGCATCAAGTGTGACAAATGTGGTAGACACTACAAGTAATAAATGTCTTTAGGAATGAGATATTGAAGTCTCAAATGCTCAGGCACTGATTGGTCTCTGAAATTTCTCTTGGAGAAAGGGTACTTCATCCCGATTTGAGTGATGAATATTGGCAGATTGATCCTGTGCTTATTGGAACTTTGTAATAAACCTGTGCTGACCCTGTGGTCGAGCTGGGTTTACTTGTGATTGAAAAATGAGATTGATCTTTGTGGTTGCCATAACAATTGGATTGTTGTGTGAAAAAATGTTAGTAGCATTCACTGGAGTGAGTTGACAGCTCTAGGATGCCTGTTCCCAAATTAAAACAACTGTTCCCAGCTCTGAGAAATGGTGTCTGCTTAGCTTTTGCAAGATGGTGCTCAGCAGGGTCTTAGAAATGACCTGAAGAGCTTAAAGATTCTAAAAGTGCCTTTGCTATGCTTAATTTTTAAATGCCAGCTTTGAGCTGGAGTTCATAAGTGTAAACCAGGAGGCTGAGCTTTCACTCCCACCAGGCTATTGTATGCATTCACAAAGTGGAGAGAACAGGACAATCTAAGGAGTCCCTAGAAGAATGTAAATGCACTGCAAGTGTCTAGACATGCAGTCACTCGTACTGTAAATGTCTTAGCACGGACATACTCAAGTTTAAAGAAGGCTTGCGCTGCCGAAACTTTCATAAACAATGGTCATTCCTGTCTCACCTCCAGCTAAAGCAGTGTGGACTTTGGAAGTGGGCTGATGCTTCTGCAAAAGATTCAGCTTGGTGCTTCAGGAGCCTTTGGATGACTGGAGGGACTGTGTGCCATGAAAACTGAGCTTGGGGCGGGGCAGGGTGTCAATGTGCAGCCAGTGAGCTGGTTGAGTCTTGAATGCTGGAATTCAGAGACAGCAGGTTTCAGCCACCTTCAGGCTTCTGGTGTGTTCTTTGTTCTCTTTTGTAGTTGTGTTGGATGTGTTGGTCTTTGTAAATATCTAGTGAACATCACAGGAGACTGCTTTGGTCTGAAAGTTGCCCGTGGGAGGGGAGTCAGAACTGGGGGGGTAAATAAGGTAATTAAGTTCAGGTGCCTTAATTTTATCAGCTTCCTAAGACAGGGAAGTGGAGAGGGAGGTGCTGATCTCTTCTCTCTGGTGATGGGACATGTGGGGATGGTTCAAAGCTGCACCAGGGGAAGTTTAGACTGGATTTTAGGAAGCCTTTCTTAACCAAGAAGGTGGTCAAACACTGTAACAGGTCTCCTAGAGAGGTGGTCAATGCTCCAACCCTGTCAGTGTTTAAGAGGCATCTGGACACAGCCCTTAACTACAACATGCTTTTATTTGGTCAGCCCTAAATTGGTCAGGCATTTGGACCAGATGATTTTTGTTGGTCCCTTCCAACTGAAACAGCTCTATTCTATTCCACTTCATTCACTTCCCTTCCATTTCCTTCTATTCCAGCCCCTGTGTCTGGGTTTCCTGTTGGAAGATTTCCAGTGATTCCCTGCTCAGCACCTTCCTTAGGTGCTTTGATTTTCTTGCAAAGAATCTCTCTCTTTTTCTCTTGTGAGACTTGGCAGTCTAAACTCTGCCCACAGCCTCATTCCTGAGCGGTCCAAGTTCAGACAAATGCCAAAGCTGGGGCTTCAGCCTGAGTGACTTGAGATGGTGATGGCTGCTGCCAGGACCAGGAGGAGTGGTGATCTGTATCACACATGAGCATGGACATGGTTTGGCTGCCAGCTGACTTGTGCCTGTGTTGCCTGGGGTGAAATTCCTCCACCTTCTGCTTTGCCTGGTTCCTGAATAGCTGGGTCATACTTTGCTACTTTAGGCTTCTGCCTGCTGTGAAAGATTGCACCAGCTGGTAAGCACAATGTCTTGCTTCATGAAGTGTTTTCTGATGCTCTGGTGGGTACATGCAGTTCTCTGGACTGGTATTTCATGTTGTTGGCATTTATTAGTGGTGAAAATCTGGGCTCCATGTCTCCACTGGTGAGTTGACTCATCTAGGTGCTGCTGCTTGGGAAGATCATTGAGTTATACAGGAGGATCTGTAGGGTGCTGCTTTGTCTACTGTGTACACAACTGGCACTTTTCTCCAAGCAGCAAGAAAATTGCACTGTTAACACCCAAGCTTTGCCCAGCTAGGTGGTCATGCCAGAAACCTTGCCTCTAATACAGCCTGAGCCCATGGCTTACCATTGCAATGCTTCATCCTGATGCAGGTAGCTTCTCTCTTGAGCAAAGAGTGAGCCCTGAGCACTGGAATTTATAATCTCCTGATGTCGTAGGTGTTCATATTTTATGGTTAAACTAAGTAATATGTTTAATTCTGAAGAGTTTAACTGGTAAAAATGAATATATTGTACCAGTCTTTGAGGCACCAACTGTGCAGTGTTTTCTCTGCTGATTCCTGTGAATACCTTAGCACAGATGTATACATAGATGTATGTATTTGCACGAAGTAAAACAAACTTCTGTTGCGGTCCTGTGATCTGTGAACATTTTAATTACCATGACGGTAATTCCAGCTCACCAACAAACTACTTATCTTACCTCTACTGCTGTACTAGCCATTTATTTTAGGTCCTGTTAAAGGTAAAAAGACTAACTGCTCTGCAGACATGCTTGTCTGCTTTAATTAGTCTTCCTGAAGCTGCGCAAAGAGCACTGCACTTCATTAGCTTTCCTTAAATTAGGATTGAAATACTAGCCTGTATAGGTTGACACTGTCTTTACTGTCTCATAAACTAAGTGCTCTATTCTGTAATTCTTTTCCCCAGGTGGTTGATTTGCAAGATGCCAGACAGAGCCAGCTTTAGCAGGGCCCTTGTCACTGCCTTGGGGCTAGAGGTGGCTTGGCCAGTGCTGCTGGGGGCTGGCAGGGTCTGGCAGTCTGGGTGGCTCCTGCTTTCCTGACTCTTGCTTGCTTGTCCACCATGGTCTGTTGTGAGTAGTTCCCCTGATCCTCCCAAAGTCCTGCAGGCATTGCCTTGCTCTGGTGCTTGAAACCTCTGAAACAAGGAGAAGGGAGGGAAGATTTTGTTCTTCCATTGGCAGAAACTCCATGCCAGAGCAAGTTCACCTCTGCAAACCTGCATTAGACATCTGTTTTACCTGAAGATGGTCCTGTAAAAAGTGGAAGTTTCCACACTGAAATGTTTTGGTTTTTTGTTTTGACCAGTGCTGGGGAGTTCTTAAAGGCACATATGTATCTCCAGTCCTTTCCAGCATGAGGACCAGAAAATCTCCTAACTCTGTGTCTCTATCTCTTAAACCATTTTCTTTTAATCAAATTGTGTGTATGTTGGAACAAGTGGACTTAGATCATCTCATTACTTTTACAAAGTATGTTTTAACAATTTGAAATGAGTAAACCAGATTTTTATTAGGTGTGATGACAATGAGAGATGCTTCCTTTGAGGCCCTGAAAGAGGAGAGAGGGGGATGATCAAGCTCCTTAACCCACAAGGTCACCTTGGTGGCCCTCCAGAAGCTGGAGACACTCCCAGTTTGTATATACCTGTAGTCAATCAGTGCAAATGTGTGTGTATGTAGCTGTGGATTTAAGTAACATCTTAGTCAGCAGGTGCATGAAACAGTCTGTCCCTTGTGGTTTAATGAAACAGCTCGCTGCAGGCTGGTCTTGTTATGGCTACAGGCAGAAATGTGGTCTGATCTCTCTGAGATCCCTCGTGCCACAGTCTTTGGGGTATTGCACAGCCAGGCAGTATGCTCAGGGCAGGAATTTGGTCAGCCCCTTCCCCTTCACAGGGCATACTTGCCACACAGCTGAGAGCAGTGTTGTTTCTTCACCCAGATGGTTTTTGTCAGCTGCCTCCAGGGTCCTCCCTGCGGTGTGAGCAGGGGTGGCTGGTGTAGGTGCCAAGGGAGGGGACAATTTGCAGAGCAGCGGGCAGGCTATGCTGCCCACACCCAGCCTTTCCCACCCTTGCTTCAGCTGCATTGCCTGATTCTCCAGGATGAGGGACAGCCCTCTACGGCATCCTGGAGATAAAAGTGATACCACTGAGCCTGGAGGAAAAGCAGGAGGAGATAGCTGAGAGCATGAGACTGCCCTGAAGGAGCACGTGTGCAGGGTGCTGCCCTCAGGCTCAGAGCTGCAGTCCCATCCTTCCATGGGTCCCACATGCCAGCCCTTGTTCCTGTGGCCATCTGAAACTTCTTCAGTAATAAAAACTGAAAACCAGAAATATAATTAATCACACTTAATAATGTTGTTACTGGTGAGCCGAATTCACTCAAAATTTCATCTAGGTGTAGGCCTGTGTGCCAGGATTATCTTACTGCTGTGGACTTGGAGCTCTGCTTTGAGTTTGGCTTCTCTTGTCCCATTGACTACCTGGCCATCAGCTCTGCAACACTTCTGCAGTATCCTTATGCCAAGGAGTATCATGCCTTGTTTTACTTGCTCAGTGACTTTCTTACCTCACCTTGCAGTCTGTGCCCAGAATAAACTGCCTGTGACAAGCTACAAGTCCAAGTCCTTTGAATAGTTCTAAAGGAGAAACATATCTGAGCCTGGTGGTTAAACATATCTGAGCTGGTGAGAAATGCTAAATCAGAATTCAGAATTTGGACCTCACCTCAACCTCACCTCAGCTTTGCATCTGGGAGTTAATGGATCTCAGATGGCTGTGAGCTGTGTCTGTGCCAGCCATTCCTGTGCTGAGAGACAGCTCAGAGCCAGCCACAAGTCCCCAAGGGCAGCAGGCTGAGCACCACGCGGGGCTGGGGCTGCCCCATCAGGCTTACATGTTTGGACTCTGTGAACTGGGACCACCATTGGCCTCTGCAGTAGACTTGACTGGCCAAATACATCTCAGCAAAACAGCCCGTTAGTTGCTACCAGTGTATAAATGTGGCAAAATATTTGGCACCCCTGTTTTTCTGCTCACTTCTATTTAGGGCAGGCTGCAAATACGCACTTTGTTGAAACCAGTCTGCTGATTTTTTAACTGCCTGGAGCTACAATTCACAATGGGTGGCAGATGCTTGTGGTGGCAGGCCCTGAACATCTGGGATAAGCTCTGTATTCCCCTGACACAGGAACCTACATTCTCTTTGAAGCAGCTCTCAACTTTTTTCTTGCTCACTTGCTAGATAAAGCAAGACATTCATGTCTATTCAGTTGACTCTTTTAAATGAAATAACTTAAAGATTTACTGGATGTGGCTGGAGGAGGGCACTTTATACCCTGTGCATTAATGGGACCTGGTGTAAATACATGCAGGCTGGCACATGTGTGTGTCCCCATACTGTTTGCAGTATAGGAGTGTCTGTCTGCATATGCACAGCTCCCTAAAGAGAGTTGCATGGTGCCTTGGAGTGGTGATATCCTGATATTTCATCCTTAGGTGGAATTTTAAGGAATATATATTTATGGAAGTGAGGTTGTTTGCAAACCTTTAAAAATTGGTTGATTTTTAGTGCTGGCACCAACAGATCAAAGTCCTGGTGTAGTTGAAAGATTTTATATCTTTCAGTGTCACAGTCTCTTAATTTGTTTAGATGCATGCAAAGGATCAGAAACTAATGTGCATCTGGAGATTAAGGCAGCTTTGCTATCCAATCTGAAAGCCATCATATTCCAAAAGATTTTCAAAGTCTCAGTAGGCAGTGAAGTGCTTTACTGATTTTTATGTCTTTGAAAATGTCTATTTAGTGTGCCTGGTGGAATTACATAAATAGATGCTGCCAGCTGTCTGACACCAGCAGATACTACCCAGAACATTTCAGTACAGAAGTTGTAGGTCTGCAAAGCTGGGGACCCTGCTCTCACTGAGACAGCACCCATACAAAAAGACTAAGACTTTCTAATTCCGTGTACACTTGCTCCTTTAAGAATTCGCTGTAATTTTCTCCTCCCACCTCTCCTACCCCAGCAGTAATACCAGTGGCTATGCTGTAAGAAAAATAGTGTGTGTTTGCATTATACATCTCTGGAAGGGAGTTGCCATCATGATAGGAGTCTTTCTGTGGCAAAGAGAAAAGAAGAAAAGCAGTGATCTGATCTCTTCCGTGGCAGCCTCAGCCTATACCATTGTGCCTGGGGATCTTTTAACTAGGGAGGGGCTGGACTTACTCTAAAAGTTAAGATAAAAGCAAAATAAACCAGCAAACCCATTACTGCACTGACCTCATTGCTCTTCAGCTCTGGTCCCGCATTCCTCACAGTGCTTGGGAGAACTCTGCTGTAGTCCAGAGGTCTGGGAAAGAAGTTGCTGTAGGACAGCCTCAGATGAAGGGAGGCCCTGAAGCAGGAGTTTAGGAAGTTTTATGTGTTGAATGCTTCAGGTTTTGTGTCTCACTGGTGCCAGGCTCTGCTCTAATAAACGTGATGGTTCCCGAGTCAGATGCTTTATTAGTCCCATCTGTATGGCCCTAGACATATCTGTGTGTTCCCAGTGTTCCTGCCACCCACTGCTACAGGACATACATATGTGAGCCTTCCAGGGCAGGACTGCAAATTCCAGCTGCCACCTGGTACAGCACATGCAAAAGGATGTTCAGCTTTTCCTGAGCACCAAGTTGATTTGTGAGATCTAATGAGCTGATTTGGAGCTTGCCCTTCCTATAACTTTCACATTTTTTCCTACTGAACCTGCTTTTCCTTTTGGTCCGTAACTGGCAGTGTAGGTTTTATAAAGTCCTGCATCTCCTGGGTGTCTTTACTGGGACCAAAACTCTCACTCAGCTTTGTCACATGCAGCTCAGTTTGTACGTGTTTCAGTGCCTCTGCTCTGTGCTAGCTATGCTCATGGACTGTCAGATGGTGTGACATCTACTCTTTGGCATGGGCATGAGGGTTATTTGTGTTCCATTTAGCTTTGCAATTAGCAACAATCTATTTTTACTCTAGCTGCAAGGCATCTAGACTTTTTCCTGCTTGTTTCTTTGGAGTGAACTTGATGGGCTAAATTGTTTAGTTTTTGTGAGGGAATATCTGTAATGAAATGAAAGCTACTAAGACCAAGCAGTTAAACCAAAAAGAAAAATGAAAAAATACCCAAGGAGATTCACTTGTCTAAACCGTTTTTTTAAAAAAATAGATTAAATTTAGAATTCAGATTAGATTGGAAGATGTTTCAGCAGAGTCTTCTGAAAGCATGGTTGTTGTTGTCTGGATGTCTCTGATGGGCTCTGTGTTTTGATACCTTCTTCATGACTGGGAGATAAATTTTCCTTTTCTTTTTTTCTTTGGATAGGAAAGAATGCATTTTCACCATCGACCCATCAACTGCCAGAGATCTTGATGATGCTTTGTCCTGTAAACAACTCCCTGACGGTATGAGATATATTTTACAAAATACTTCCAGTGTTTGTATTCAGTTGTTGACACACTTGTATCTATAATTTGTCCTGAAGTATTCTTTGCCAAATATAAGTAGAGTAATAAACTAGTTCTTCTCCTGTTGTTTTAATTGCTTGTTTTTAGAGCAGACGTCTTCAAACTGCACTCAGTCTTGGTGTTAGAAAATGCAGAGCCACAGTGTTTTGCATAATCAGAGCTGTAATTTGATTTGAGCAGATCTCAGCTGTCTCCTGTCATTATGGGAGTTACAGCTGAATAGCTAATACACCACTCCTGCAGGCTGAAGCCGAGTGGAACTTTGACCTTGTGTACACAGTCCATGGGTAAAGGAATCCAGTTTTTTGAAGGTCATTGGCTGAATTGTTTTTTGGTGTTTATGGGATGCTGGGAATTGTCAGATGAGCACAATGTGCCTTATAAGTTGTGTTTTTCTTCTCATTGCCTTTTGAGCTTTCTCTTCTGCCTTATTTGTACTTTTACTATGCTGTAAGCCAACAGGACAGAAAGTAAAGCTCCAGAAGCCAAATCTTGATGATTATGACCAAAGGA
Organism: Promerops cafer; assembly: GCA_013398275.1. Classification (NCBI taxonomy): domain Eukaryota; kingdom Metazoa; phylum Chordata; class Aves; order Passeriformes; family Nectariniidae; genus Promerops; species Promerops cafer. The sequence goes on along the minus strand of VZSE01000879.1, from coordinate 104,796 downwards.
ACTTCTCTCTTGTAAGCTTACTTTGCCATCCAAGCTCAGCTCATTTTAGTTTGATAAGATCCAGTAACAGGCTTGGTTAGAAATATTGCATGATTAGATGAGCCTATCCACCCCTAATAATGAAGATAAAGGTTGGGGTTTTTGTGGTGTGGGTTTAGTTTTTCTTGCTCTTGCTTATCATCACAATGTGATGACATACAAGACATAATTTCCATTTTTTAAAGTTGATTTCATACTGTGCAATGTGGCCAATGAATTGTAATGTCATTTAGACCCAAGTACAGAGTACTATAACAGTGCTATAAAATGGATAAAAAAAGCAGCGGTGAAAGACAATTTGTAGCCAATAAAATTAATTGAACTCTACAATAGCAGTTTTGAGGCAAGATTAAGGAAAAAATGCCATCCTGTTTCACAGAAAATTGAGAGTCTTCTTGAGAGATCCTAAGCTGAGCTCTGTTCTCCCTCTTTCTCCTTTGTCATCTTAATCACTGTAGGTTTATGACAGCGTTGTGATCCCACAGGGATCCTCAGATCTAAAGAGTTGAAACTCTGGCTTCTAAGCATTTACTGTTCACATACATGCAGGTTTTAGATGCTGCAGGAACCATTCAGTGAGCTGGTTTGTGGTTCACACATCTGCATTGTTCTCTTGTCCATAAGCCATTCAAAGAAAGTATCAGTGTGAACAAGAATTCTTCAGAGTTCTATCTGCCAGAAAGCCTGCAAAGCCGTTGCAGCCCTGTGACTCATGCTTGGGACTTGTGGGTATATGTATTGATGAGGGATGTGGCCACCCTTGAAGTCTGCCCTGTCTTTCCAACTCCAGCAGAGGAGAAAAGAGGCAGGCACGTGGATGCACTCACTGGTGGCTCTCCCATCCCAAAAGCCTTTGGTGACCCCCATGGATCATTTGCCATGAACCATTAGCTGGGAGCCCGCTCACAGCAGCCCTTTACATGCCAGATCTCTGCCTTTTGGCTGGAGCCATGCATCCTTCCATGGGTTTGTTTCACCCTGTTCTCCCCTTAATGAGAAGATGCTCTGAGTTGGAGCCTTCTTTAAGACTGACCTTACCTGTGCCTGTCCTGGGCATTGTGTGCTCAGCCTCTCCTTTCAGCCTATGATCTGCTGTGAGAGTGCCCACCCTCCATCACACCTCAGCTTTTGGCTAAAGAAATTGAAATTCACTCTCTGGAAAGGCCAGTTTTGATGCTGGTGAATCCCAGGGACCAGGTTTTAAATCAGTGTGGAAAGAAGTGCCATGGAAATACCTGCAGAGTCTTCGTAATGAAAATGAGTAATAACAGCAAGTAGGAACTGTACTGATGGACTCTCATCCTTCATCCTCTCAATGTGCTGCTGTTTTAGGCACAAACTTGATGCAGCATTTCATGGACTTTTTGCTCAGCCTACTGTGGCTTGGTATTGAAATGCTAATATACAAAGGTTAAATTTTTTAAATACTTCCTGATCTGAAGAACTCAGTTGTAACATTATTTTGCAGGCCTCCTATAAAAGATACCTGTTTCACATGCAGTTGGCAATATAAGATGTATTTTGTGCCCATTTCTAAGGTGTCACCTTAGAGATACAGCTGCAGAGCTTGTCCAAGAGCCCAGGTGTTGGATCCTCAGCCAGGGTTTGAGCATCACACAGTCTCTGTTCCTAGCAGGAGGAAGTAACAGGAATGTGTGTACTCATATTACTTGACACACGCTCTTTATTGCAGTCCTTATTTTGCATCCTGATGGGGAATTTAGAGATAGTTCATTCCATCAACCTGTTTCTGGCTGGGACTGAGCTCTGTCTAGCTGGGGACATGCTTCTCTTCAGTTTTTGGCACAGGGGACTTCAGCCCACAGACCTGCAGCTGGCAGAACACACCCAGATGCATCTTGTATCACAAGTTCCTGGGACATTTTCTTGCATGCAAATTGAATCTCTCTGGACTTGTTACTTTTTTGTCCTGGTGTTAATTGAGCACCTTGCTCAGTGATTTTCCATCTGTGGTCCACTGGCCCCTGTGGCACTACGTAGGGTACTGTTACAAGCCCATGAAATGTGGCTGGTGAAAGCAGGGGTAATAAGTCCATTAGCATATGTAAAACTTTCTAAGATATCTGTATTTTGACTTAAAATTTTTTCAGGAATTTCTAGACTTAGGTCCAAAACCAGTGCTGGGAGTCCTTTGGGGTCACTTCTTTGTGTTCACTTGCTTGCAAAGCTGTGGCTGTTCGCAGCTCTTCGGTGTTTAGGAGAGCCCCTATGGGAACCTCAGTCTTGTGCTTGCAGAGCCTTTTGACATGTTTTGGAGGTACCCTGTGAACTTTTGGCTCTAAAAGTTGCTATGATAGCTGCAATTATTATGACAAAGAGTTGTTTTAGAAGTTAAGAGCGTGTCCAGGTCTGGCAAGGCTGAATCTCTCATGAGAGCAAAGTTGTGTTAAGAGTTAACACAGCTTTTATTCCAAATGTAAATGTGGTTACAATAAATTATTATTTTTCCATCTCTTTTGCCCATATGTAAAACACTTTAAAAAACCTCACCAAAAAATCCCAACATGAGCAAACCACATATCTTGGCATCCTCATGATGTCAGGAGATCTCCAAAAATCAACAGAGAATGCAGAACCCAATTCAGAATTCTCTCTTGGTGTATAGCACGCTGAATTTCTACAAAAAACCACATTCATTGCCCACACTTCTTCTATCAGAGAGCTAAATTGGGGCATTTCAGAAGATTTTGGAGAATTAAATTGTCTTCAAGCATTCATTGCTAATTTATTCAAGACTGTGACAGTTTTTTTTGCCTTGAAGGATCTTAGGCAACAAGCAGAGAGATAAGCGACTGTCTTTGAAGCTTTGTAGAGTTTCAAGCCTCTTCTGTGTGACCCTTATCAGATCTGGTCTGTGGATGGAGGATTCACCTGTGCTACATGCACAGTAGAAGATGGAAGGGAATTTTTTTGCTAAAGTAGTTCACAAATCTATCACAAAGAACTACCCAGTAGCAGAGTGTCACTAGCAAAGGAAACATGGGATGGCTGTGGGAAGAGCTGTATTTTTAATGGAGCTCGCAGTAGGATATTGCAGCAGTTGGAAACTTTTCCAGGCATATATGTTTTAAGTGGGCCAGTCTGGTTTTGAGAGGATTTTATATTGGAGTCTGTTTCTGATTAACAGCCGTGCTCCTCGTTATTGTTTAATGATAGCAGTAGGGAGGTGAGCTTGCTGTTCACATTTGTAAGTGTATATTTTAAAAGAGATCAGCTCCAATAAAGAAGGAAAATAGGGTTATTTATGTAACAGCTGCAGAAATATGAACAAACTGTACTCCATTTAGATGATTCAGCATAACCTTGGAGTAAAAGATGGCTCTGGCCTGCACCTAGTTTCTACAGCCTTTGTAGAGCTTTCGGGGTAGCTTGAGGTTTTAAACAAGTTCATTTCAGTCAATGCTCTTTTGTGATCCTTTCTGCACGTCTTCTAGCAAATTGCTGCAGCCAGGAAGGCACAGCAGAACCATTCTCAGGTCGTATGGATCTCTCAGAAAACAGCTGTACTATTTTCAAGCCTGAATGTTTTTACCCAGGGTGCAGAGGTTTAAAGATTTATTCTGATCTCAGCATGGCAGGTGACCTGTGTGTCCCAGTGATGCCAGGCATGTTTCTCACACTTTCCAAACCTCTTCGGGGCATTATCTGCCAGTGGTGCTTGAATTTCTGGTAATGTACACTACTGATGCAGTCGTGTTTGAAGGCTCCTTACTGGTAGGAGTAGAAATGGAATTTGGCACATTTCAAGGCAGAGAGTTCCTTGTAGTGAAAGGTCAGGCCGTGATGGGAAAAGATGTAGCAGAAATTATGGGAAAGTATTTCTGAGGGGTTGTCTTTTGATGCTGATTTCAAAGCAGTGCTTTGGGCTGTACTGACAGAGCTTCTGTACATCTTTTGTTTGTATATTAATAACTAACATGGTTCTCACTTGTGTTTTTCTTTCATTCCTGTATTCTAACAGTCTTTTACAAAGTAATTCAAGTTCAAGTATTTTGCATCTTTTTTAGGAGGAATTGTTGTACTGCAGAACAGAAATATATTCTACAGACTGTTTGCCCTGGTTTCCATGTCCTTAGTGATGCTGGTTGTCTGCATTTTGGAGTGAGGCCATAAATAGATGCAGTCATTGACTCTTCCCAGTGTTTGCCCAATGACCTAAACAAATGAGGCTTCTGCAGTGTGCCACCGCCTGTTTTTTTCTGTTTCCCTTAAATCCATTCAAACTTCTGGTGAATTTTAATCAAATGTACCTAAGGGAAATGGGATAAAAACATCAAACACATTGTGTTTCTGTAAGTGTCATAAAAACGGGATATAAGCAAAGAAGAGAACTTTTCTTTGTGACCCAAGTCTGGGAAGAGTGCAGCATGACCTTTCTGCTTAGCACAAAGTTCCTTGTGAGCTGCAGTTTTTCAGAACAGATCTGCAGAGACTGAGACTTAGGTCTCTGTTCAAGGAGCCCATTTCACACATTTTGGTAAAGCAAACTAATGTTTTGCCAAATGTTGATAAAATTCTCCCTTGTCTACTGCAGGCCTCCAAGCTCTGGGGCTGCTTTTCTTAGACCTGGACAGCTTAGTAGACATCCCCTGGTGTGTGGGCTCCAGAATCTTGTGCTTGAAAAACACCTGTAGAGCCCTGGTAGCCCCAAGATGTTCTCTACCATATCAGGTGACCACCTGGTCTTCCTCTCCTTTGACCCGCATTCTTTCCTGGTGTAGTTTGCAAACACTTAGAATGTTTTAATTTTGCAAAGTTCTGTGCACTTATATTTTGATTTTTAAGATGTAAATATTCCCTCTTCTATTCAACTTTGTCTCCCTGGCCACTTATGGACTGCAGGGTGAAATTTGCTCTAGCAAAATGTGGTACAGGACCCTTCAGCAAATCCCTTTGGTCCCTGCAGGACAGAGTATCAGGAGAGTTTGTAAATGGAGTCTTCCTGTGCAGACTTGCTTAAGATAAACACTGAAGAACAAACTAGTGTTGGATCAAAAGTTACTTGTGAAATGAGTACGGACTTATTTATAAAAAATCATTTATGAAATTACTATGCTTCCTTCTTCGTAAGCTATTTAAGATGAACAGACACCAGACCTGCAGAGAAAATGACAGAAGCACATTGCCATATGATTCAAATGTCAAATGGTCATAAACTGCAATTTGCTTAGATTTACTGCAGGAGTTAAATATGGGAAAAATAAGATCTACAAGGAGTGGGAACCTGTGTAACATTTGGTCAAATTTTACTTTAGTATCAGACATAATTACCTCATCTTTCCTGTTACCTGCTGGTTAATCTGGGGATGTTTTGTTGTGTCACTAGGAGAGTAAAAAAGACATATTGCAGTGATTAGAAAGAGGTGCATATTCTTTCTTCCTATTGAGGGCTTGTGGTTGCGGATTCATTGAAATATGCAAAATGCTCTCAGATCTCTGCCAAATCCAGATCCCTGCTGTGCCCCACAGTAGGCTCCTGTGTAATGCTGGGAACTGCAGCGTGTACAGTATATTTTGTCTTTTCTTTTGAGGTAACATGGGGTTGTGTGCGGAAACACACATCACTTCCAATTTCCAAGTGCAGGGTTGAATGGAATCAGAGGGCTGAATCGAGTCAGCTTTTCTCCAGCAAACATCTCTCTTGAAACTGGTGGGACAACTTGATGATGTGGGGCTCCCCTCAGTTCCACTGGGAATAGGGCAGGTTGCTCCAAACTGCTGGTGGCTGAAAGGGAAATAGACTTAGCCAAATCCCCAGGCAAGTGCATTAAACTGGGTGTTAAGGTACTGGGGTGATTACAGAAGTTTGGATTTAGATAGAGCATTGATTGCTAGAACATAATTTGTTAAAATGTTTTTTTGCATATATTTGAAAGCTGCTTGTGAGAAGGTTGATTAAAAGCTTGGCTAAGCAAAATTGGGCAGGGTTTGTGATTAGTAATCCATATTTATTGTGCTGGATTTTTATGTCAGGTATAAATATTTTATAAATATTTCATCTTTATCCCAAAAGTTTGAGTTTTTTTTACAGTAAGCAAAGAAAGCCATGTGGCAAAGAGACATGGGATTAAAACAAAATAAAAGATATATTGTGTGAGAAGGACTAAGGTAACAAAGGCTGTGGCTGCAGAACACGCAAACATGTGCAAATACCAGTAGAATTACTCATAAATGTGAGTTTACTTTTCTGCAGGGAGGAGAAATGCTCTGGGCAAAGTTGCCTTCCGGATCATCTCAGTTGATGAATTCAGGACCTGGGACAATTCCCCAAAGATTTAGAGACGCGGTATTTTGTGTCCTGGTGGATCTCACTGATATTTGTGGATACAAACTTAAAAAAAGAGAGCCTCTGATTGTGTATTGAACTCACAAAAAAAAGAGAAAATGCCTTTAAGTAGCTGGATAATGGAAAGAAGATCCAGAAATTCTTGTGCAAACAGATCTAAAAGCACTTTGCCTAGGATTTCCATTACGAAAAAGGACCCCAAGGACCAGGAGAGTCTTTGGACGAGAACCACAAATGATAGGGGATGACCAGACAGACCTAGAGAGAGCAGGACTTTACAGTGAATGTAGCAAATAAAAGTTGGAAGATATGTGAGGAAGAGAAACTTTAAAAGGGTACAAATAGCTGGCAGTACGTTCCCACATGGTTATCTTCAGTCACATGGTTACATGTAGGCAGCAAAGGAGTTACTGCTGTATATTGTCTTTATTATCAACTTTATGAAACGCCAGGATCCCTTAGAATCACTAGGTTATTGTTTTAACTTGTTCTTTATTGCAATGCAGGGTTTCAGAACCCAGATGAACAGGAAAAACATCTTACACTGTAATTCATTACAGTATTTCTTGATGGTCAACTATTATGCTAGATACACAGAAAGAGTAAAACCAGGTGCAGATGGAAATGTTTTGGAAATCTTTCCAAAAATAAACAAAACAGTTGGATGGCTAAAATTGAAATCTCAGCGACTTCCTTCTATTTCCAAAGAAGTTGAAGAAATGTCAAGGCTGTTCTGTGGAAGTACATTGTATGTGCTTGGCCTAGCACTACATCCCAAGGTCTCTTTGAATGCCTGGCAATGCTCACTCAGCCTTGGATTACTGCGTACAGTGGAGATATCACAAAAGGGACTGACCTAGCAGTAGAGAGAGGCTGGTCCCTCCCCACTCTAAACCTTCATTTCAGGAACAGGATGATATCCTACACCCAAAAATATATCTCGAAAGCTGCTGGGTGTCACTTCCCATCTCTTTAAATTCCAAGACTGCTGATTTCCTGATAGAGCCTCTTGAATCTGTCTTGGAATACAAACAATTGATGACGTGAATACCAGAAATTGTCTTTTTACCTTCATTGTGTTGGCTGCAAACCTCACTGCTAAGAGGCTGTCGAGAGAGCTCAGGGCAGCCTGCCTTGGTAACTCTTCCCCACCAGCAGAAATTCCTTTCTGAGCCAGGAATCTCAGTCACAGCAGCACAGCCATTGCCTCTGTGTGCTGCTTGACATCTCGTCTTGATGAAGGGAGGAAGATCCATACGCCAAGTGTTGAATTTGAGTCTGCATGACAAAGATTCATGCTGGTTGTAAGCAGTCATCTAGAGGTTCTCCCAGATGTGAGCATATGATAGGTAATGGCATTCAGTGGATAAATCTGATGTGTTTGGGGTTTGTAGCTCCTCTTAAGTTGCTCAATACTTGAGCCTTGCAAAGAAATTGATACAGTTTACAATACCTCGGAGTGGAACTTTCTGTTTTGGCACCTCACAAGGTCTGCTAAGCACTCATGCAGGCACAGAGGAAACCAGCTCTGCTGTGAACCTCTGCAGGGTAAGCAGATACCAGCACAGGAATGGGGACAAAACCTGCATGGGCAGAAGGTGGGACACAGGCATTGCTGCATAAGGAACCACTGTGTCTGGTCTCAGTCTTCCAACGGACATCTTTGATATATCAAAGGAATGTCACATTCCCTTTGTTTTCCATCATTATACTGTCTGTTCCCAATTGTTCTGTGCTGTTTCCTGATTTTCACTATTGCAATACTTGTGCCCTGCTTGTATCTGTATTTTTCTGCTTGTATCTTGCTCAGCAGTGTGAAAAAATCCTTATTCAGTGTGCTTATTCTGTTGGATATCATTGCCTGTGTCCTTCAGTCTGCAATTAAATGTTTTATCTTGTACGTGCTGTGCTGTGTGAATTGTGTCCTGAGTATTTAGTGGTTTTCCCTCAGGAGAATTCCTTCCTCGTGTAAGTATCCAACTTAATGGTGCAGTAGTTGCACTTGCACAGAAGAGCTCTTTCATTCTTCTCCAGAGTTATTGCATCAGGTTTTAAAGTAGTTTTCAGGACAGGTGTAGGTAGTAGGTGCCTTCTGGGAGGCAGCATCTTCTGTCACAAGGTGATGAAGAGCTGATGTGGGTTTGCTCAGGACAGGAAGTTCATTATGTTACTCTGCCCAAGTGATGTGATATCATCTGTGAGGTCTGGAGACCTGATTGATGCCAGCATAGTTGTCTCCAGCTCATGGGAGTTTGGAAGTTGGGAGAACATCACCAGCACAAAGATCTACCCGGTGTTCCCGTGGGAGGATTGACCTTCCTGCTCTCCTGAGAGCCTGAGAGAGCCTCATACTGACCAAGAGCCATCTCTGAGCATCCCCTTCGGATGTGGGGGGTCACCTTTCCTTGTGCTGGTTTGTGTGTAAGACTCAGGGCTCTGTAATGCACAGTGCATGAAGTGCCACCTTATGAAGGTGTCCTGGGTTTGTTTTGAGGTATAGAAGGTGTCTTTTAAATTCTATTAAGTGGTTTTAGGACGTTGCTGAATTTATTAGCTGCTGCAGACAAAAATTGTATGCAATTCACATGAAAGACCTGCTTCCAGAATTTAATTTGGTAATAGATATAATCTCCTCATAATTCTGAAACTATTTTAGGAATTGCTGATGGCTCATGGAAAACTCTAGAAAATATTTCTGCTTTTCATCTTCACTTGTCCTTTGCTGCACTTAATGAACAGATCAGTTTTGTTTTGGACCTCACCTAGAGCCAGTCACAAATTGGTTTGTAAAACTGTATTGTCTCTGTAACGTTCAGTTGATGCAAGGGACAAAATGGCCAAAGGTCAGAGTAGCTGACCAGAGTAAAACAGTACTTTAAGAATCATGCTATTCTGGATTTTAGACTCATTGATGTCCAACATCGACCTTTTAACTTAAAGAAGAAAAGAAGAAAGTAACAAAAACCCTGTTATGGTTTATTTTTGTGAAAAACTCTGAATATTTTTTGATTCTCTTAGAACTGCTAAAAGCATCACTTTGCAATGTCACCATTCCTGTCAGTAGTTTCTCAGATGCTTGTGGAAGTTGAGGAAGTGCCTAGACTTTCAGTATGGGGAGAGTTAACATTTAAAGATGTTTTTGGGTATTTTTTCTCCCTTCTCCTGTGATCTCATGCTGTTTCTCAGTTTGGAGTAACTGGGGCCAATCGCGGTTCTGCTCATGTTGGGGATTTGGTCCATCTCCCAGCTCGTGAGTTTGAGCAGTTAAATGAGAAAAGTCACAGCTTTTATTATCTTTACATCAGTCTCCTCAAGGAAAGGATGAAGATTAAAGGTTTTAATTAGATTTAAGAAGCAAAGCAAAAGCCCAGACCCAGCCAGTGCCTCTGCAGTCTGCTGCTGACACAGTGCGTGTGCCACCTCCCGCACTTTGCCATGTGAATGTTCAGGGTCTGACCTTGGCCACCTCTCCAGGTGCTGCAGATCCCCAAAAAGGTGACCAAGCATAGTTCAAAGAAGAGTTGGAATTTCTTGAAACCTTGGCCAGACTTTTCCTGGTGGTCTAAGTCTCTCTGTTACTGGTAGGTGAAGTGAGTTGTTTCTGTGGGACGTTTTTCACGCAAACCAGTGGCAGAGAGGTTTGGTAGTATGCAGCATTTTTTTGATTGTTATCTTCTAGAGGTGTTTTTTGTTTGTTTGAGCAGACAGTTTTAAATTTTTGAAGTCGTTGCAACATTTACTAAGTGGATGGAAGTGTTTGGATGGAAAATTTGCTGCTCTGTGCCCTGGGGACTTGTCCAGCTCTCAAGATACAGGATCTGATCTTTTTGCCAGTTTCCTTGTGAGGTTATGTAAGGAAGAGACCTTTAGAGAAGGAAAAAGCTATTACTTGCTCAAAAAAAGGGTGCAGTTAGTTGCATTTCAGCTGGCTAAAGGGCCATCATGTGATAATTTAAAAAATTTGGTTTCTTGGTAAACAAGTTAATGGATTTATGCTCAGTTGCACTGTGTCTTCAAAAAGCAAAATGGCCCTAGGGCACACAAGTAAAATTTAAGCACTTTCCTTGTTATTTTAAAATAAGTAAAACACACTGTTTGATTTTTTGAGCAACAGCTTGGCTTCCTTTGGTGGAAAAGTAACCTCAGCTGAGAATTAAAGCCACCCACCTTTGTCTTCAGACTCCAAAGCAGGCAAAAAACTTGCTCTTTCCGTGGTTCCACTTCATTTTTTTTATTAAACTCTTCTCCTCCACTTCTCCATCTTGCACTTTCTTTGCTTTCCCACCTGTTCGTCTCTCCTAATCAGTCATTCTCTTTTCTCTCTTTTCTTCTCTCTCTATCCCAAGATGGTCACTTCTATAACCCTTGAACTCTATGTGTTCATACAGAAGGAGAAATATTTGGGTCATGTCATTCATTTAAAGGTGTGTGTTAAAGGTCTGTGGCAGCCCCTACCTGGCTCCAGCAGCTTCCCCAAGTCTTGGTGCCAATTTCTGCTTCAGTGCAACTTACATTGGGTTTATGTCCACCCATTTATGGTCTACAGCCCCTCTGGCTGTCCCTTCTGTGGCTGTGACCCTCTGTGGCAGACACTGTCCTCCCCCTTGATGAAGACTCCTGATCCTCTGTAGCACTGCCAATAGCACCAAAATGTGCATGTAGGTTAAAGGCCTCATTTCTCTCTCTTTATGCAAGTTCTTCATACTTTTTCAAGGTGCTAAATATTGCTTAGCAGATAAGAGCCACAGCATGATACCCCCAGGGCTGTGGAATGGGAAAGAGCTGTAATTATTTGCTGCAAGAGTTTGGTCTCTCTGGGGAACAGCTTGGGACTGCCTTGAACTGCTGGCAGTAGGTGGGTAGTTGGCTGTTTTCTGGATAGAGCAAATACTTTACAATTTGCTTTGAACTCTATCTCACTGAAGGGTGAAGACAGTGTGGGAAGCAGAGGTTAATACAAAAGCCCTGGTATTTGATTTTGACTTAACATGTTTGCTCATGTTTGACTCCTCTCCTGAGAATGATGATGCTTGAAGGTGAGATGGAAATAAATGGGAGTGTGTCTGCATGGTAAAGAAATACTTTCTGATGTTTTATCCTTGAAGAGCTGCATTTTTAAGTTATATGGCCCTAAAATTCGCATATGTTAGGGTATGAAGCGAAATTCCTTAATCTTTGGATTCATACCATGACTGAGTAGGGTTGCTGAAGACAGGGAAGACGGATTTGGTTCCAGTGTGTTCCCTCACATACTGTTCAAATGCATTCAACTCAACTTTCTTATTCCAGGGGCAAATGCTTGATGTGACCTGCTGGGTTGACAGTTCTTATGAAGCGTTTTCAGGCTGAAAATGCCTTTTCCTTCTCTTCCAGCTCCTTCTTACTAATCCCTTTTTGTTTATAATTTTTTCAGTAAAGAAGGAAATAAGTTCTCTGAACTGTTTTGTCATAAAGAATGAGATCATCGGCAAAAAAAAGAAAAACAAAAAAGAAACAGCCTGTTCTTTGTTCTTCTGCAAAGTGCCACTGCTCTCCTTTGATTTTAGCATCATATTGACGCACAGGAGATTTTGGGGTGGGTTCACACAAGCCAGATCCTCAGCTCAAGGAGCTAAACCTTCTCCAAAACAACTCTGTGCCTATTGTGCAGGGGGAGATCTGCCTTTCATGGCTGTGTCACTCGGTGAGCTCCGAGAGGAGATCCAGGCTTCCAGAAAGTTGGCGAGACACAGGTCCACTCTGTTCTGCCATTCTCGCAGCCACATGATGGTAAATAAAGGGGAAATTGTCCTCTCTGCTTGTGGCATCACAACTGTGTTGTTTGCAGTAAGACAACAAGTCCTGTCCTGCTGGCACAGAGCATTGGCCCAAGGGGAGTTTGAGTGGCTGAGTGCCCAGCCCTTTCCCTTTCTACTTGCAGACCTTGGGAGAGCTCCTCATTGCAAAGGGCCTCTTTACTGGGTTTTGCAATGCTGTGGTGTAATTTCAGACAATGCTCCTGTCTCCCATCCATCTCTGTCGCCGCATCTCTGTAGTTGCAGAGGGGAGCTAATAGGGTTCAGCTGGTTAATAAAACATGCCTTGCTTGATTCTAAACTGCATTCCCCATTGCTAAACATCTCCCAAGAGCAGCTTTGCAGTGGTAGAGTTTGAATGGCACAACACTTTTGCATCCACTTTCAGATGAAATGATTTTAAATGAATGAGTCCCAGAGATCCTGAGTGAAAGAAGCCATCCAAGTGCCTTCAGCATTTTTCATTGCAATAGATGCTCCCTGCAGCTCTTGCTTTAATAGCAGCATATGAAGTATCTGGCTCTATCTTCTATACATTGTTTATGTAAATTCCTTTTAAAAAACCCTAACCTTATAGTGGTAGTGTATACCTAGCTTCAGGGGTTGTTGTGCAGCTTTAAGTTCCCTGTTAGAGAATTTGGGATGAAACAAATCTGTAGTATGTAAAAGTACTTGTTTCTCTAAGAAATTTAGGATATAAAAAGTCTGTCACAATGGAGAGCTACATGGCAAGGTTTGAAGCCTCTCTTTGCTGGAAAAGTGTTATTTTTTCAACAAAATGGGGGTCAGATAGACCATCTGTAGTAGCCTATGGTGTGTGGTCCATGTGGTATCTGCCCTCCACCCCTTTCATCTGATCTCTTTGACAAGACTCTTTTACTCCATGACTCCTGGTTAAATTCTCTTTCCCTTTCAGGTCACTTTTTCTCTTTTTTTTTTTTTTTCCTTGGGAAATAACATGAAACTTACAATGTGAAATGTTCCTTTTGCGACTTTGTCATAAAAATTAATGAGACTAGAAAAACAGTTTGTGGACCTGGAACAGAATTCTAGTGAATAGTGTTTCTCTATCCACAATGCTCTTTCACTTTAATTAGCAAATAAACCAGGGAGAGAGCAGCAGGCAGGTATTTCTGTGCAGGCTTAGGCTGGTTTTGTCTAGCGCATTCAAAAGCAATGATTAGAGAGAAATCAGATTGGTTGATCACTGTGCTGTATCTTCAAGTTCTCTTGGTCTGAATATTTTGGGGGTGAGGGAGATGCGGTGATTCATACATGAGCAAGACAAACCCAAGAGCTGCCAGTTTGCATTATGTCAATGTATGTAAGAAAATATTTAGATAGAATTTCCATTAAAAGTTCAAAAGCAAGGGGCTCACGCTGACCCTGGCTTTTAGAAGCTGTGGTGGGAAACCTGAATGAAATTTAACTCTGCTCAGTGTGTTTTCGTTGGCTGACTCCATGTTTTATTATCTCATGCAATGAGATCTTTCTTGGTTTGTCGATTTTCTATCGAGGACAAAAAGTTCATGTATGTAACAGTGCACATATTGAATTAAAGTGCGATTAAAGGCATGATGTAATGACCCCCTTTCCTTTTCCTTTAGTCAATATTTGCCTGCAGGGTCAATACATTACGATATTGACTTCAAAGTATTCAATATTTTTTTACCTTCTGAGTGTGTTGGCTTCGAGTGTGTGTAATATTAAACCTGTTGGTTGAACTGTTGGTCTAAGACTTACTGTCTAAGTAGTTTCAGGCTTGGATGCCTAATCCATGTAGAGCAGCTCTCAAAGCATGTGATAATATCACAACACAGCTGTAGGCAGCTTTCTGAGGTGAACCATTTAATCTGCAGTCTTTGCTCCCAGCTTCCTGACAAGTGGTGGAATTTGTCCCTTGGTGTGCGATGCGATTATTGCCCTCTCTCCCTGCTGCCATCGTATTTAGTCTCTGCAGGCCCTTCCAGGGACTGGAGGTTATGTGGGCACATCTAAGCCCCATCCCTCCTGCCTCCCGAGTGCGTTTCTGCCGCCTTTACATCTGTGCTCTGTCGAGTGCACAAAAGCTGCTCACAAAGCAAGATTGCACTTTACGTACTCACAGTGCTGTGCAAACATGGCTTAATAAAGTTAAATCATTATGAAGTCAGGCAGCTCTGCAGGGTGGGCTGGTACTCATTTCCCTGAGTTCCCAGCTGGGCCACAGTGGGCTGGGTGTCTCCCTCTAATAGAAGGCTGAACCTTCTCATGCTTCCTCTTCATCTGTTTCCACTCCTACTCTGCTGAAATCCTGTTCTGGTATCCATCAGAAGGGCACACAGGCACATGTACTGCTTAATGACAACAGCTCTGAGCCATTTATCCTTCAAAAACGTGACACTCGGGAGAAGGGCTTTGATAATGTTCTTTGCAAGGTGTATAAATAAACAGGATTGTCACCAGCATGGGATCTTATTACTTTGTCTCTTTAAAAAAATTAAGGAAAGAGAAAATATTTATAGATACCAAGAGGTTAGTGAATTCCTCTAAAGAACCAAGTGTTATAATTAGGAACCCGCTGCACTTAGAACTATTCTACAAATAATCACCTCAAATCCAGCCTAGTCCTTCCAGAGAAAACAGAGGTCAATAGGCTGCTTTGAGGATTAGCAAACCAGAACTTCTTGGACCCAGGTACTAATTACTTCCAAAGCTGAGGATGATCACTGCTTCCAAATCCAAATAACTGCCAAAACCTCATGATAAACCTCGGTAGTACTCCTCTCTAGCCTAACTTTTGACTTAAGTTGCCTTTAAACTGGACTCTGATTAAAGATAAAAAGCCAAATCTGAAGGAAAGGCAGGGTAACGGTGGAAATATTCTTCTAGTGGCAAGCTGCACTTCTGCATAGGCTGATCCAAAGTAATCAAAGACTTCCCATGTCCCCAGCAGCAAACTGGGCTCAACCAGTTCTGATAACACAAAAGCATGTGTGACTGACTGCTCCATACCAGGGAAATGGGATCCTGCCTTGCCTCTGTGCTTGTGAGGTGGGCTGCCACCTTTCTTCCATGCTGTTGTCTGGCAGCAAAGGGATGAGGACTGGGCTCGCTACTATCAGCTCCTAATTGGAAAGATTTATCCACATGATTTTGAAGGGTTTTCACATTTCCACCTCTCTACTTGAGGATTCACTTCTATGTATATTCACTCGTACATTGTAGCCACATTAGTGGTGAACTTGAGAGTGTGCTGAGAGACCACGGTTTTCATCCCAGCTGGAAGAAGTGGGAAGTAGTATCGGTTTTGTGAGATTTCGGGGTAAAGCAAAAAGGTTGTGGTGGCACTGGGGGAGGGGGAGAAGAGTCGGAGTTAAATATGTCAGCAGTTCATTTCTGCTCACAGCCTACTGACTTCCTTGTGCAATTCCAGGGAACTTGGAAGTGGGAGTCCACATTGCAGATGTGAGCTACTTCGTACTGGAAGAAACAGCACTGGATAAAGTAGCAAGCGAAAGGGCCACCAGTGTCTATCTGGTGCAGAAGGTAAGGACAGCTTTTCCTTTGTCTGTCTGATGACTGTGCCTTCCATTTACCATAAATTCATTTTCAAGGTTCATTTTCAGAAGCTCACAATCAAAATCTGGCTGTTAATGCAGGACATCTACAAAAATGAGTAAGTTGATGGAAACACAGAAGCTGCTCACTACCTTGGAGCTAATGGAGAGAGGATGGGGTGGAGCAGCAGCTTGTGACCCTCTGTCTGTAGTCAGGGAGTGTCCCACATGTGCCAGGGCTCACCAGCTCAGTGCTGACCTGAGCCAAGCCCGGCACACCTAAGCTGGCTTCTCTGCTTTGCTCTTGGCGGCTTCAGATCGGCAGATGTGGAGGATTTTGTCTTGCCTTTGGTGCAAGAGTCCAACTAATGCTTCCCAGAAATGGATTTGTGTCAGGGTAGGGTATAAAACACCCTAACAAACAAACAGACAAACATCTTGAGGTAAAACAAAAGGTTCACTCTCTTACTTTATCTGGACATCCCAAATAATGGAGGAATAGTTTTCCTTCATCATGCAATGACAAGATGCTTTAAATTATCCCGATTTTAGCTTATCAGAATCAAATGTTAAGCTCAAGTTTAAAGTTGACTTCTAAACTTTACAAATGAATAGGTTCAGGTTTAACACTGTTGGAAAGGAAACATGTAGGCTTTGTCTGTGGCTGTCTCATTTTCAGTTGAATGTGCAGAAACACTTGGTAGCCCATCAGATACTACTGGCACTCTGCGTGTAGGGGAGCTGGAAAACTTGGCTGTCAGTGTCCTGTGCAGTCTTGAGGCATCAGCTCCATGAAGAGGAATGTTGAAGCAGTCTCATGGAGCAGATTAATGTGCCTCTCCCCACACTCCCATTCAGTCAGGCTGAAGTCCTTGTCTCCACAGCACCTTCTGGAATGACTGGACATCTTTTCTGTAATAAATAAACGTATCCTACTTGCTACTTAGGATTAGGAGTGATTCTTCCCATCCCTTCCCTTCCTGGATGTTTTCAGGGTTGTTATCTGGGGAGGTTTTTGTAATGATGCTTGTTCCGGTAGCTTCCTGTGTCCTCCCTACACTTGCTGGATAATAAAATGATTTATGTTACACTACTGGAATCAAATTAATGGTTTGATATCAAGCTTTTTACCTTTAGCAGCTGTTCCATAGCTTTCTTTGGGTAGAAGCAGCAAGGCACAGCTTTGGGGGTCTCAGGGAGTCTGGTGGGTTTCAGCTCCCTGTGGAACCACGGTGACAGGAATGCCAAAGTGTCCCCACTGGGTCAGTGGTAGTGACACCAACAGCACACAGCTGCTCTGTGCTGGGGGAGCCCAGTTCCCTGTGCTTGCTGTTGTCCACAAGTGGGAAGCAATGTGTGTCTCATGGAAACAGCAGTTCTGGCACCAGTCTTCCCAATCCTGCAGTCTCTTCAGTGATAAGCCCTTGCCTTCTCCAGTCTCTGCTTCCCCCTCTGATGGATGACTCAATGATGGGAGGTGTGGGCTGGCCTAGGGGGATGTCACTGGGGGCAGCAAAGCTGTATTGGAGGAGGAGGATGTTGTGGCAGTATTTCCAAGTCAAAATACTGTGGTTTGAGGCAGTGTGATTCTTTTAGTCAAGGGAGAAGGAAGATTTTTATAAAGAAAGGAGACATTTTTCATGAAAATCTAGTTGGATGCAGAAGCTAATCTAATTTTCTTTCAAAGTGCCTTTTCCCCCCAGCACTGCCAGTCCTGTGCAATGCCAGCATAAGTTACCTGCTGCCCCTAATCTTCAATTCATCTTCAACTGCCATGGCCCAGCAGTCAGGATTAGTGTTTTACCCACGCTTCTGCCCTGACAAAAACACATTTTAAAACAACAAACTAGGTTAGATGATGAAATTTTCAATATTTTAATTGCAAGAGATGAAAAGAAGCAAGGGGCTGGGCAAAGGAATGCAGCCAGGCTGCCTGAAACAAGATGGTAGCATGACTCTTGTAGAAAATATGCTTTCCTTTGATGAAACTGTTTCCTAAGACAGCTGTAATTCCGCGAGAGGTTAGCACCATGCTAATCCTCCCAAAGAAGTTAAATAAAGCCACATATTTAATTTTCCTGAACCAGAAGGGGAGTTATTGTGTAATTGCTAGTGGTCTATTTAATACAAGTCAAAAGTTTTTGAAATAAGAATGTATCAGGTTTTAAGAAGCAAGAAAACCTAAACAGTTTCCTCTTTTTTGGCACATCTCACAGTGTTATTTTAGGTGTGAAGCAGCTCAAGTGAGAGTTCAGCCATAAATCCCTATAATATTTTACTGGTCCTATTTTACACTGGAGATCAAAGATCAGAACTGTAAGCCTGTCTTCATGTTGAGTCCAAGGACTTCAAGACATTCACTTTTGACACCAGCAGGTTGTCAGGGTGTTGATATTTTGATAATTTCAGGCTGAGTAACAAAGAGTTGCTCAAAATCTGAATTCATGGAAGTGTTGATACAACTCCTGAGGAGAAATCTTGGCTCATAAACAAATTGTCTATTTCCTTTGAGTGTCTTTTAGTGTACAAGCAAGAGATTTGCTGAGCCCACTCCATTGCTGGACTTCAGCCTCCTCCTACCAGCTCTAGTGGAAACTCTTGGTTAATACAATCCCTCCCCGTTGGATTGATTGTGAGAGAAGGATCACCTTGGGAGTCAGTGGTGGTCATAACCAACCTGAACCAAGAATTAAGGGGCAGCCAAAGCAGGATGCCAGCAGAATCAAGTTGTATGAAGGGAGAAAAACTGTTCATTTAACTTTGTGAAGATAAGGAATTATGCTTGACTGGGGTTTGTTCCTTTTTCCCTTTGGTTGGCTGACCAGTTTTCCCCTTCTGTTCCTTGAAAAGCTGCTACAGTGAGTCCATTGATCAGAGCTGCTCTGGGCTAACCTGCTCTGAACCTGGCCAGTGAGATCTGGCTGCAGCAGATGTTTCTGATTTTATAGAGAACAAGAACTTTTATCATGCCAGCATGCATGGGCTCACTCCCTCCCACTGCCCAGCTCCCTAGGAATGAGTCCGAGACTGGAAACTCACATTTGGTTTCTGGAAGCACTTTATTAGTTGAAGAGGCAAAACAAAACAAACCCCAGGGCTCTCACAAGCAGGGATTTAGGTCTTCGTGTGCAGAGGAGCCAGCTGCTAAGCAGTGTGACCAGCCATGGTCACAGGTCCAACTGTTTTATAATGCCAGCATGATGGTGTGTAGGACCTCCACAGCCCCAAAATGCCCTCTCTCACTTTGACTTTCCAGTGGTACCGTTGCTTTGGCTTTCTGGGATGTGTGGCTGCCTGGAGGGAGAGCCAGTAGCAAGGAGCAGGCTGTCAGGCAGTGCTGGACAACTGAGTCTCGAGGGTAGTGCTGAAGATTTTGCATTTAGGACTTGGAAATAGGGAGAGAGAGAAATCCTCTGTCTGTGGTTTGATTTGAAATGCAGACCTGCAGCTGCCAGCATTGATACCAGCCTTTCACTCAAAGAAGTGCCCTTTCCGGTATCGCTTGGGCACTGCTAGGCCTGTGGAGAGAGATGATGTCTTTTATTAGCCTGAGTGATAGAGGGGGATTAAAACCAGATAAGCTCTCACCACCCAAGCCCTGGTTTCTATGACACATTCATTAGAAAGGATTTCCTGGGGAGTGTAGCTCCTTTTTTACATTGTAAAATTTTTTTGCCTAGCCCTGCTGGTCCTCTCCAGCTACATTTCTAGATTCAACTACATTTATAAACCCTTTATTCCAGGTTTATGACCCCTGCATAAGCCCAGGTGACTTTACTTCCATCTGCAGTAAAATCAAGCTGAATGATGTGATCCCCAACATAGGCACATCCGTAGCAATTTGCCAAGGAAACCACTTCCCACTGGAGGTGCTATCCCTCGGCAGCGTTTCAGCTCGCTGGAGTCCTGCGTGCCCTGGCACTCCACAGGACAGCTGGCAGACACTGCTGGCTCTTGGCAGACACTCACGGGAAGGGCAAAGCATTTAAAAGGTGCCGGGCAACCTCTGGATTATTCAAGGCAATTCTACACAACTCTGATATTTTGCAAATCTGGACATTAAAGATGTGCTTAGGGAAATCTCCTCTCACCCCGTGTCTCTGTCAGAAAGCGATGGAGATAATCCTGTTGCCAGAGTTCCTCTGGGCAGCCCCTGGGATCGTTCCTGGAGCATCTCGCTCTCTGAGTGTGACACAATTGTGACATCTTTGTATGTTAAATGCTAGGCTTGCAATTACTGGGAATCCTTTCAGGCTGCGACCGTATCACATTAAGGAAAAAGGAAATGTGTATTTATAACTTAAACTCCTGTGCCTTGTGACATGGTTTATACTCCATGTAGATGGTGAAGAGGAATCATGATGTTTAAGCAGGAGGCAGTCAGCCAAGACTGTTGTGGTGTTGGAAACAGGTTTCTTTTAATTCAGTAAGGTAGAATAAACTGAAATACCTTCAGTGCAAGGTCACATTATGTTGTGTATGTGTTTGCTGAGCCCAGGAAAAGGTTGATTGCGTTCGTACTCTCCTGTGAATCTTCCTCCATGGCTTAGGTTAAGTTACTTCACCTTAAGTTTCTCTCCTGTAAAACAAAGGTAACACAGGCTGATGCTTCCCTAACAGTAGCTTTGTTACAGCTAATTGCTTGGTGAGTGTTTAGTGCTGTAATTATGATCTGAGTTAAAGCTTTGCTTGTGTTTCACATCATTGAAAACTCTTCCATTGAATTACAGCCTCTTGAATCGGATATTAATCCTGCTCAAGTGCACTTAAAGCAAGCATGGGCTTTCGTGTTCCATGTAGGCATTTTTCTAGCAAACTGGTATTGCTCCAGGAGATGTGAAGGGAAAGAGGATGTGTAAAGGCACACAAATATTCAGATGATCCGTCAGAGTTGCGGGGAGAGAGAAAAGCAACTCTTAATTTGGGTGGGAAAGGGCATGGGAGCTTTTATTAAATTACTAGCACTTTGTTCACTGTGACCTGAACTTTGGGGTCTTAAGGTGGTCATGCGTGATCTTAGGCAGGCAGGGATTTCTGAGAGTCTATAAAGCTATTTTCTCTCTTTTCTGATATGGGTTGGCATCACTTACACTGAATTTATACCCTTATGGTGCAGGTCCTTCCAGGCAGCATGGCCAAGCTCACGTACTGGGTCAGTGAGTTATGAATGTAGCAGTATTGTTAACATTCTGTGGAATAACAGAGTTGGCAGCCTTTGTGTTGCGGGAAACAGCTTATCATAAACTGTGCCCTTGTGACCTTCCCGGCGAACCAGGGCTGCTGATTCATGGTGTGACTCCCTGACAGCCCCAGACCATACTGTTAACCTTCTGGCACTAGTGTGCACTGCAGTTAGAAGGGATTTATAGCCATTTTCTGGTGCCAAACCACAAATGTGATTAACTATTTTAAGTCTTTCCTTCAAAGCAAAAGGTAAGAGTAAAGTGTGCGCACTTGAGGAGAAAATGGGCACCTGAGACTGGTTTTTTGTACTGTTTTGAAGAACAGTCGTTCTCCAGCCTCCAGGTAGAAAAAGTTATCTCTGAAATCACTAAATAGGTGTCAGAGTTTGGAAGAGCTGGGTTTTGTATGCCAGTCAGCTTTCTGCTGGTCCTATATTTACAGGCTGGCACACAGAGCAGTCAAAACGGAAACTAAATTAAATAGCTAAATTACTTTATGGCACACAAGTAGAGCATTTCTCTCTGTTTTTCTGAAAAGCACCATTCCATGTTGCCACTCAAAATAAACTAGAGGAATAATGTGGTGGTTTTTTGAGGGCAGTTATTGCTTCTTCACAGGATAAACAAAGACAAGGGAAGTCAGAAGTGAAACTCAAATAATGAGTTTTGCTTCATTAAGCAGCTGCTAAAGATAATCTTCAATACAGACTTCACTTAGGAAATAACTCAGGGATGGTGGAGACACTTGGAGCTACTCAGGTTTGCTGTAGCATGAATATGCTCAAAGGCTTTAGCTTTGTTGGTGTAGTCAGGTGAGTAATTTGTGATTTCATAATTCAACGTTCAGCAGCAGAAATACTGATTAGTTGTAAGGAATTAGGACATGGGTTAAAAAATCCTGCCAGAAATTTATGTTGGCTGACATTTTGTTCAAATTTTGAGTATAATAAAGTAACTGTTCTCCATTTGCAAACAGCATGGTCAGTAGTCATAAAACAGGTATTTTTGTTTATCTCACCTGCATCTACAAGTTCCTGTCTGTGCTGTAAAGCATGGTTCAGTCTTTATTGAAGCCAAGCATGGCTCCTGTGTTGCATGGGAGAAGTTTCATTTATGCTTTGCAGAGATCAGACTTGCATTTACTTCTTGGTTACATGGTATTCAGTGGGAAAGCAAGAAACATAGTTCCCCAATCCAACCTCTTCAGCTCCTGACTGCCAGGACCATGTTTCTTCAACATTGAATTTCCTGATGTGCCCAACCTTCCTCATTCTTCCCAGTGCCAAAGCGGCAGTGGGAAAGAAGTGGAAAACAGAGCAAACTTTGTGGCCTTAAAAGTTGCAGTGTAAGTGTTTGCATAACCAAGGATGCAGATTACTCCAGGATGCTTATTCCATTTTTCGGAGGGGAGCACTGGGAATGGTTCCCAGGTTGGAAGCTTACAACTGCCTCTGGTCTCATTGAGGGATGGGGCTGATGTGGATGCTGGTGGCCTTAGCCATGTCTGAAATCCTCTCATTTCAGAGCATTTGGTTTACTTCCTCATTCCATGCCAGCAAGCTGTCTGCCATGTGATACAGCTCTGGCATGGGTGATGCATCTCAGAGCTGAGACATGGCCATTCCTGCCACAGAGAACGTGATGCTGACAGCTTAACACATTTTGGCTTTACCAGCTGGTCAAGGAAGCTTGGCCAAACTAAAAGCTTGTGTCTCACCAAGGCTCTCTTCTCTTGCAGGTGATCCCAATGCTTCCCAGGCTGCTCTGTGAGGAGCTCTGCAGTCTCAATCCCATGCAAGACAGACTGACATTCTCTGTGATTTGGAAGTTGACTCCGGAAGGCAAGGTACCTCAGGCAGCAGGCAGTCATCCTGCTAATCAGTTCTCCCTCGGTGGCCAGCCCCTACTCTTGTAGTGGTAAAAATGTCATCCTTTAACACTCAGGTGGATAGCAAAGGTGAACAATACTGGAGGATGTAGGACTGTCCCTGTGTCTTGTCTTGCTGATGACCTACTGTGGAATTTCCAGCTGGAGTAATCTCTCAACATGGTTGGGAAAGGATGAATATTTGTATGAATCTCAGGAATGGGGATGCTCCTTGCCAGGTCACCCAGCCATTTAATGTCTCACCTCCAGCAGCAATTCAGAGCTAATGCTTTGGGTGGGACGAGATGCGCCCCCGACTCCAGCGCTGCCTCTGCTCGCGGGCAGCTGTGCAATGCGGCGCCTGCGGCAGTATGCCTCTGTGGCCTCTCTGCTAAACAGACTGTTGAATTCCTCTTCAGAGCTGCAAGTTACATCAATCCACATAAAGCATGCTAGCCCTTCAGCAAAGGCATGGCTCCATCCTCTGCATGTTATTTCCAGGGAGTGGTTGTGGAGGCTGTCTGTTGGTGCACTGAGCTGCCTTCAGCTGCCTACCACCACTCCCCAGGTCTTCATTTCTCTCCGTATTCCTCTCCCACACTCTTTGTTACCCTAAAATCTCCTCTTTGGTGATCACAGGGTCCCCTTACTAATTAAGGAGGACTAAAGACTGGAAGTACCAGAGCACGTTTTAGTCTATGCAAAATACACTTCTTGTACTGAGATTTTTTTTTTAACTGTTGTGCTCATATACAACTCTGTAAACAGTATTTCTTGTGCCAATTTGGTAATTTTTCACAAAGATTCACCTCCTTATTATTGTCCCAGCTGCTCTAAAGGATGCTGAATCTATCTTTGTGCTTTAGCAAAATGCAGTTGCAGTCGTGATTCTGTATTTCTGCAGTGAGTCCCTGCTCTGGCACTGATGTGGGTTGTATTTGTCGGCTCTGAAAGTGTTCCCCTTCCTATAGCAACAGCATGATTGCTCATGAGGCCTTTTAAGAGTAGCTACTAGGTAGACCTTTTATTGATTCTGAGTTGTCTTTGAACAGCTAAAAGTCAAGTCTTAATTGCAATATTAAGTCTTAAATAAGCCTTTAATTACGTCTTGTCTCTTGTCCCATGCAACATATCTGTTGTGTTTCAAACAGTGTTCAGTCCAACCCTGTCTGACCAGTGAGAAAACAGATGAGCTGTAGCATTCAGCTCAGGGAGCAGACCTCTGGAGTGGTCTGGGCCATGGCCATGCTGTCCCTGGGAGAGCAGACTGCCTGTGGCCATCTCAGCAAACTGGTTTCTCCTACAAGGCCTTTCAGGGTTACAGTCTTACTCGAGGTCACTTGATGTGGATATCAGGTGAAGGCTGGAGAAGAATTTATTCTTTCCAAGAGGAAAAGTGGTTGTAGGGCTTTTGCCCAGGAGGGCATTCTTCTAAAAGCTGGTATTTCTAGGTGTTACTATACCTGTATCTCAGTGCAAACAGGATCACATGCTCCCCCACACTCTGCTGGGTGAAAGGGAGGTGAGTCAAAGGCCCCAACACAGCCCTTGAACCTCAGCTGTTGGTGGAGAGCCGTGAGAGCACTGACAGTGAGGACAGGATGTTGCTCAGGACAATGGGTTTTTCTCAAAGCAGGCAGAACTGGAGAAGCCTTATTACAACTTTAGAAATCCTTTAGATGCTGGTGCTCTGTGTGGACTCTGGGTGCACCAGGTTTGCTGTGATGGGGGAGACCTTGCAGACTGATCTTGTGGGCTACTCATTGTAGTCTCCAAGTCCCCACTCACAATCCCCAAATGTTGCTCCTCCACTGTGCCTTGCCCATCCCTCAGCCATGGTCCATGGGCCAGCCCATGGGAGCTTGCCCATTCCTCTGGTGGGGTTTCCAAAGCAGGGGCTGCTGACCTACTGGACATACATCCCCCATCACCACAGGAAGCTGAACCGCATTGAACAGATGCAGCAGAACACAGAGCAGGTGCTGCCAGCACTGTCACAGCATCTCTGTCCAGCTTTGTGGCTTTCTCTTCCTTCCTTTCTCCACAGCACAGAGGAAGAGACACAGAGAGAATAACCATGAGCTGATGGTCAGAGCACTTTACATTGCAAGATGCTACTGGCTGCATCTCTGCTATTAAAGCACTTTCAAATTAGAAGTAATCTTAAAAGCCCTGTGACTTTCAGAGCTCTGAGTTTCTGAGTTATACAGCACATATGTTCTGTAATGCATTAGGGAGGGAGGCAGCAAAGGTATTTTGGGAATCAGTCCCTTCCTATTAAGAGGAAGGTTTGTCTCTGAAGCAGTGTCCTTGATGAGGCTGTCATAGAGAGCTAGCTCTTCTCCCTGGCCGCTGTCACTTGCAGAATTTACCTTGTCCTGTTGGGCTGATGAAGGGGTAAGGTGGCACTGGCAGCTAAGGCAGAATTACAATGCTCCAGTCATTCTCTGAGCACTTGTGCTTTGAATGGTTTATCACAAACTGCATCTGTCTCCAGAGCCCTCATGCCAATGCTCTTGACTTTTGTGAAGAGCCTTCTGCCCATGTCCCTCGACGCTTTGTCACTGCCTTGATGAGCTGCTGGATTCTCTTATATATCTCAGCTGAAAATAGGTTTTCCTGTCTGCTTTAGGAAATAATTCTGAATTCCTACTTTTACACTGGTAGTCTTTTAGGAAGTTTAAAATGGGAGTGGCTTCTGGTTTAAAATAAAACAATTTTACAAGCAATTTATTCAATATTTTCCTCTCAATTCCAAAGTAGTTTGGAATCCCAGAAAGGTTCCTGGCTTGAGTTTGGACCTAGAACCATGGACATGGTCAGAGAAGCAAGGGGTCAGTGACTGTCCATCTCTCCTCCAGACCCACCAAAGTCCTACTCAGGCACTTTCACAAGTGCTAGTCAGATGCTGGGCTTCCTGCAGTACTCCTGAAAACAGTATTTTAAGGCCAGCCCCTCGTGCCCTGGTGGCCATACTTTAAGTCATTCTGCTGTGGTTTAGGCAGGAAAACCTCTCTGGCATGTGTATCTGCCTGTTGCCACTCCTGCACCTGGTATCCTGTGAGTCAGCAGACTGGTTGCAACTCCCAGATGGTCTGTACTTCTTTGAGCTCTGTGCAGGAGGGAAGTCAGGTAGAGGAGGGAGATCCAAGCAGTCTCCTATGTATATGCACAATATATTGTTATCTGTTACTTGCATATACACGTTACTAGATGCTAGAGAATCTGTATGGGCAAAAGGCCTGAAGGTCTCAGTAGGACAAGATCTTCACTCAAAGATCACAGGTAGTGGGGAAGTCTGGTGTCATTCCTCCCAGTGTTTGTACAACTTCCCAAGCTTTTGTGCACCGGAAGAATGAGTCCTCCGATCGATTTACACTTGGCAATTTTGCAGATCCTTGATGAGTGGTTTGGGCGGACGGTCATCTGCTCCTGCGTGAAGCTCAGCTACGACCATGCACAGAGCATGATTGACAGCCCTGGGAAGGTGTTGTCACCTGAAGAGCTCCCCCCCATCTCACCTCAGCACTCGACAGCCGAGATCCAGGAGGCGGTGCTGAACCTGCATCGAGTCGCGCAGCGCCTGCGCAAGCAGCGCTTCACCGAGGGTGCCCTGCACTTAGACCAGGTGAGTCAGTCCAGCCCCTTCAGGCTTCACCAAAGCAATTTCACCTTGTACTCTCTAAGAATTTCCTGGCCAGTCTAAAAACTCAAAGGGCAAAATCAAGGCTGGAACAGAAAGGCGGGTTTGAGTGCCAATGTCTTCTTAAGAGCGGCATCAAATGATGTACCATACAGTAAGTAGGATGAAAAGAAAAAAATCCCTGTTTTTTAAGGAGTGATCCATTTTCCAACATTTTTCAAAATCCTAAAACCCTGTTGGACTGGGTAAGTAATTCATACAGTGAAACAAATCATGACAGTGTCGTTCATTATCATGCAGTTCAGATATCAGTGCACATTTCACTAGGAAAGGCTCATCCTCCACATTTCTTTCTGTGCTTGCAATATTCTTGTTTTCCACAGCTTTCGTAGCAGTTCTCTGTGCTGGGAAAAGAGCTAAATGTTATCTAAGCTAATACTTGTAAGTGTTGGGTGTGTTTCAGAGGAAAAAATGCCAGTAGGGAGGTTTTCTGACTTGGGTGATTTAAATAATCTTGTATCACTAGTGGTATGTGTCATTTCTATTTTACAAGGAGATCCAGATATTTTAGGCTATCACAGCAAAAAATACTTTTGCATGATGATCAGCTGCTCTGAGGTGGCTTCTGATAGTTTTTGTGGATAGGAGGTTCCAGTAATTTGTAGAACCCAGTGGTCTTCCTGAG
Organism: Promerops cafer; assembly: GCA_013398275.1. Taxonomy (NCBI): domain Eukaryota; kingdom Metazoa; phylum Chordata; class Aves; order Passeriformes; family Nectariniidae; genus Promerops; species Promerops cafer. The sequence goes on along the minus strand of VZSE01000879.1, from coordinate 77,738 downwards.
CAGGAGAAAAAATAATCTCTTAATATAAGGAAGCTCTATTGTTTCATTTTGCAAAATGAGTGTGAGTCAATGTAAGGATATTGCTGAGAAAGAAGGTAGGAGTGGTTTATTGTATGTAAGACATACGTTGTAACCCTTCCCTTTTACTCAGCATTGTAGTGTTGTCTCCAGTTGCAGGAAAGTCTAATTTTAGAGAAATCATTGCAGAGCAGCAGGAGCAAGAAGTGTCTATAATCTGTGACCTTCCCAACAGAACACATGGCTTATTCTGGTGAAGCTGCTGTGAAAAAGAGGCAATGTGCTTTCCCCCATGTCTAAGATGGACGGAATGACAAATTTGTATATTGAGTTTCAGCAGAGGAGTTTTTACTTTAGGATAAAGCTTCTGCTGTAGGCAGTGTGGTATCTGAGGCTATCTTGCCTACATCTGTTGTAGGAGGTCTCAGAGGACTGATTCAGCATATGCTAAGTGAGCCTGGAGCAAGGACATTTGCTTAAGATCCCCCTAAATTAACTTTAAAATTATATTTAAATAATTTTTGGAAATCAAACTTCTACTTCCAAGTTTTCTTAAACCTCTTCTGGAGCAGAGACTTCCTTCTTTGAGGTTTAGCATACAATGGCTAATAAACTGGGCCTTTGTTCCCAAGTGCACCCCGAATGCTATAGAAACATAAAAATCACAGCTTTTGCAGGAGATCAGCTGCCTGGGAAGCCTTGGAGATATCTGGCTTGGAAAAAGAGTCTATGGTGACTGGGAGCTGTGGCCCAGAAAAGTCACCTGCTGCCTTCCACAAGTCACTGTTACAGTTCAGTGCTGACTGCTAGCTGTGTGCCCCTGAGCTGAGTTACCTGTTATCTAACTAACCTCAGGGGAAATATGTTTTAAACCAGCTGTGACATTTTCAATGGGAGGATTTGGCCAGGGAAGCATCCTGTTCCAGTGATAGCCCATAAAAGATTAGCTGTGTTTTGTTTTGCTCTGTGCTCCTACAGAGGAGCCATTAAAGAGAACATATTGGAGCATCATTTGTGAGATTGGGATTAAAAGCCACAGCTAAGGGCACCAGAGGCAGTTGATTCCTGCTCAGCCTAGTTCCCAACCATCATGATAAACTGAGTTATATCTCACAAGTGGCACTTTACACTGTGCAGAATCTCTCTCCCCTGGCAGAAATGTCAAAATAATGGTCTTTGAGAAGGAAGCATATTTTAGATCAAGGGACACTTTCACCACACTTAGCCGAGTCAAGTACTGCCCTGATAGCTTTATTTTGATAAACTACACCCTCCCTAGCCCATGGAGGAAGTGGTTGCTCCAAGGCCTGAGTATGAACAGTGTGTGAGGGACAGGTCTGTGTACATGGCCAGTGGCATATGGCAGGACAAAGCAATCTGTGTCTTTTAACAGAAGGGGACAAATTCCTCTACTTTTGCTTCCCCAGTTCCCTGAGTTCCCATGGGCACAGCTGTGTGCCATGTCCCACTTCCAGCCCCAAGTGAGCAAGCAAGGGTGGGTCCAAATGGGAAACACACCTTTCTAATCACTGGACCTCTCACTGATTTCCTGTTGAGTAATGTAAATCCTGAACAATGGAAGACAAACTCCAGCAGGAAGCTTGGGGCAATGAATTATCGGATTCCAAATAAACATGTGAGTGAAGGAAATGATCATCTCACAGTCTTAAGGGAGGGGGTGGCTGGGCATGGATGACTCCTGTGCTTTTTTTTCCAAGGGATGTGAGCCCTCTTCCTATACATTGTGTTATGTTTGAGAGTTCTGCCATGGGGTAACTCCTGACTGAACAGTGATGACTTTTTTTGCTTACTTCCACCCTGCCATTTTTCAGTGTGAAGTGTTCCTGTGCTTCCTGTTGTTACTAAGAAAATCCTGGGGGAAAGAATCTCCCATTCTCCTTTGCCACTGGCTGGGGTGGCCTTGGGGTGGTGCTTTCCCTGTTTGCCTCAGTTTTCTCTTTGGAATGATACTGATCTGTCCCATAGTATCCACGTAGTTTAGGATTTATTCCCCAAAACTAAGAACATTTCTCAGATTAAGCCATTCATGGGCATATTTTTGTAACAGCAGAAATATTGGCTGGCCAGGGAGCTCCTTGGACCTGACACAGGATGGCTCCAGTAGGATGCAGCAGTGTCAGGCTGGTCCTGCTGGGTTGAGAAGAATGAATGTCACTGCTGTATTTTTATGACTTAATGTGAGATTGGCATCTGCTTGCCCATAGTTTTATCTTTTAGCAGCAATTTTAGAAGCAGGAATCTCCACAGCCCAACGGNTATATATATATATTTTAATAACTTAGGAATTAAATATCTGGGTCACACAGAAGACCATGAGACATTACAGAGATAGTACACAGTCTGGAAAGCTTAGGATTTGTGGGTTCAGTGTCAGTATATGTTTGTCTCTTGGGGCTGTATAATTTTGGATTTCTGCTTTAGTTTAATCCTGGCTGTGACATTAACCTACATACCTGTGACCCACTCTTTCCCCCCACTCCCCAGTTCCTTTTATGCCTCTGCAGAGGTCTGGGAATCCTGCTGGCATTGCAGGGAATCCTGCTGCATTGGACCTTGGGTCAGAGGACCTTGTTTGCAACCAGAGCCACATATCTGTCATTCCATGGGGATCCAGCTGTCCCTATAGGCCCCTTCTGGGGCTTTTTCCCTAGAATGTGGTTTCCTGTGCTGCCTGCCAGCTTCTTAGCTCCAAAAAGCAGCTGAGCTGAGTTTTAAAGGTTTAAAGACTTTGCACCTTCAACAGCTAAGAAGCTTATGAAACTTTGTCCACACAGACAGAGATTAATGTATTTCTTTTCCTTCTCATTCAGAGCTGCAGCTTTTAGGTGCAAAGGCAAGAAGTCTTGTATGTGACTAAGAAAAAATGTTCAGGTATTTACAATATTGTCTTCCCCCCCAACACCTCCTTCCTGCACAGGACCGTGAAATTCCACCCCTGTGCTGTCCTCTCAAACTCCTGGTGCACCCAGTCTATAAATTGGAGCAGAGATCTGACCTGGTTTAAAAAGCTAAGTGAGCACAACCCACAGCTTTCCTCTTTTTTTTCCTGGCCAGGTTACTTTGAAGCTGGATCACTTCCCGAGCCCACAGCTTTTAGAAACACTAGCCAGAGAATCAGATAGAAACTTGCTTTCAACAAAAAACATCAAGTTTGCAGAAAAGCTTCTTAGCTCCAGCCTGCCTAGAGGAGACGTGCTGATAAATGGTTCTCTTTTGGCCTCAGCAGTTTAGAAATGAATCAGGAGGACAGATGCCTACGGGAAGACAGGTTGAAAAGGATTTCTGTGGCTTTTTAAAGTGAGAATACCCCGGGATGCTGATCTGTCTCTATGACAACTCTCTGTGAGGTCTTCATTTCCTTTTGTTGTGCAGATGATTGTACCTTTACCAGCACACTTACACCTGGGTGCTCAAAACATCAGCATTGACCAAAGTTCCTTGGGAGAACAACCCAAAATGCATTTGCATTGTACCAGTTTAACAGCACTGAATTGTTTGCTAGAATAGCTTCTCTCCTTGTTTTCTGCTAAACAGATGTTAGTGTGTGGGAAAAGGGAAGGAAAAAAGGACAAAAAAGACAAAGATGAGAGTGTTACACAAATTTAAGTGTTGAATTGGTAGTGAAATGGTCTCACTTCTTCTTGCTCCCAGCTTGTGTATGATGCCATTGTCTTGTCATGTGAGCAAGGGTTGCTGCTCCCTGTGGGTCTGTATTGTTTTGAGTAACTTAGAGGTAGTAAAAATTGTATTGTTGTAGCTCTGTAGCACACTGGAGACCTGTGGTCTTGTCCCATGGCTGCTGGGGATAAGGAAATCAGTGATCTTTGAGAATAGCCTTGTTTATTTAAGACTGGTGGTACTGCTAAGTAAGAGAGCATTTAATAGAACTTCAGAAAACATAGGGAAACAAGCACAAAGTTCCCAAACACCAAGATGTGTGCAGAATGCCAGCTCTGAACCACCCAGGTATGTGACACAGGATTTAGTAGCCAGCTCTGTATAGTTTCTGAAGCCCTCAGAACCTAGTCTGCCTACGTGATGCAAATGGCTTTGAGAAGTTGACTCAAGCCACTCACACATGGAAAGCAAGGAGGAGGAGGAGGAGGAGGAAGAACACTGCATGTGCAGAATGTTACACTGTATGTTGGGAAATATTGTTTTTGGTTGTGGCTAATGGGATAGGACAGAAACATGTATTTTTAGACAATTGTCCTTGCTAATGCTGTTTAATTGTAAATCTCAAGAACCACAAGTTAATTACTCTCATTATTAAAATTTTCCAATGTGAGCAACTGCTGGAAATAATTATGGGAAATTGTTTTGTCATATTTCCTGCCTTATATCTGTATAGTAAGCATTCAGGTCTTTTATTCTTGCTTTGTCAAAGTAATAAATATTTCTACCCTGGTTAAACAGTCATTGTGCACAAAATACAGTTAATTAGTATATGAATGGAAGACTTAGGTTTGGAAGAAGTGTTTAGATGGGACAGAAAAGGGCTATAATGTTGCACAGACTTCAGTCTGAGGTGTTTTCTTTAATAGCATGTTCTGAATTTATGTCTTAAAATGCTCTTGGGGCAGAAGGGTTCATCCTGGCTTGACTACTCCCTGGAGTGATCCTTAAGTTTTCTGTCCAAGGCTGCTGTGTGTGCTTCCCCTGCACACTGAGTGTGTGGACTGTCCAAGGGAGGAGTAAATGGCTTTGCTCTAGCCTCTGACTGGAGCAGGGGCTGCATCTCTTGGTCAGTCTCAAAAAGAAAGTTGTGGTGCTCATTGCCTGGCATCTGATGTTGGTACCAAATTCATCTCGGGTTTGGTTCCATCAGGGTGGGTTGAGGCGTAGGTACCTGGCTGGGCACTTGGCTTTGACACCATAGAAAATCCAAAAGGCCCATCTATAAAAGCCTGAAAACTGCCGTGATACCTCCCTAAAGAGGCTGTTACAGCAAAAGTGCATGAACATGACAGCAGAGGCAGCGCTGGCAGTATGTAGGGGCTGTGAGATAAATGGAAACTCAGACTGACAAGGAGCTTTCACTATTCACTTTCTATCACAATTCCACCATTGTCTGCTCCTTCTCTTTGATGTCTGGTTAAAGAGACATCACTGAAACCCAGAATGGGGACAGCAGGTGCTATACGATCATTATGGATAGTTGCTTATACTGTGTGATACATAAGGCAGCTGGGGGAATGTTGGATGTACTTGGAGATTAATTTCCTTTGGGGATTTTATGTCTTTTGCATAGCCCCAGTTAATACATCAAAACGAGCATCTGAGGCCGCAGCCTCCTCCTGGGGAATGCTGCTCTTGCCTGCAGGAGTACCCAAAATGCATGTACAAAGGTGTGTCAGAAAAGTATCAGGATTTTCAGCATGTCTTCCCTGCAATACCACAGAGGAACATGGTGCTTGGCAGGAAAATATGAGATGTCACCACTGTGGCCAGGAGCAGCTACGGCTTAGGTCAGGAAGTTTGATCACACACTGAGGATCCACATGGGATGGAGGTGTTACGGGGTCATGTTATAGAGGGGATGTGTGTTGGCTGAGCATCTCTCTGCTTGCTTGGAGACGTTTGCATTGCCAGGAGGTTTTAAAATAATTTGATTAAATTAGGATTTTGAGTGGAAGGCTCTCTGAATCTAGTCTTTTGCCCTGGGATTTTAATGAAGTCTTCCCAGGGGTGTGAGTAGGATTGATGTCCTCGCGCATGTCCCGCCGTTCCCCGATCATTCTTTAGAGCCGAGCAGCTGTGTCCCAGCAGGAGCAGGTGGTGAAGTGGTCGAGCTGGCTCTGGCAGGAGGGGAGAGTCGGACGCTGGAGCACAGGGCTCGGCTGTGGAGCATTGTACTGGGAGCCACTGCAGCCAGATGTCTGGGCAAACACAGCCAGGAAGGAGCTCCCCACACAGTGGTGCTCTGGCATTAATTTACCATCAGTGATGCAAGAGTGGGTTATGACTTTATTCCTCCTAGAGAAAGTATTCCAGCCACTGACTCAGATATTCAAGACCTCTGGTGATGTACGAGCAGTTTTCTTCTAAACAAACAGAGCTTAACCCTTGAGATCTATCACAGACGTGCAAGCGGAGAAACTTCTCTGTAAAAAACAGGTCTTTTGCTTTAATTTTGAGATGCTGTGTGACACAGCAGAAGTGTTAGCTGTTCTTTCACCTGCTGGCCTCAGAGCAAGTATCAGAGGGGAGGCTGGCTCCATCCTTCCAGACGATGAGAATGGTATGAGAGGTGAGGCAGTTGCCCGAGCTCACACCGTGTGTTGGTGGCAGAGCTGGCAGGATTTTATCTGCTTCCCCTGCCAAATCCAGTGCCTTGGGCCAATGTGGACCATTCTCTTCATCTCACATTTATTACTGACACCTATTGAATAAGAACTGGTGCTTCTTTGTTCCTGCTTTGTATTGCTGGCCCAGTTAAGGACAGGGTTTTTTTATCCTGGTTCCCCAGCAGATGCCTCTCACAATTCAGAGCAGAGAAACAAGGAGGGCTGAATTGTGGCCACCACATCTCTGCAGTGCATAAGCAATTGGTGAGTTTCACAAGTAGCCTCTCTCCCCATTCTTTTCAGTTCTTGGGCTTTGCCTATGTGTGCCACGACCGAGCCAGTGGGCTGCTATCCCATGGAAGTCCCTCCTGGGCTTGCCTGGGACAGAGTTGCAGTGGGCAGTACATCATTAGACCTTCCAAATTGCCTGGCTTTTTCTGTTGATTGAATCCAGTTGGTGATCAGCCACTGTAGAAGGGGGGTGAGCTGGAAGTCCTTGCATGCTGACCTGCAAGCAAGGTTGAAGGTGTTTGCAGGCACTCCAAATTCACACATGAAGTTCACATCTCTTGGTTTGGTGGATTAGCTGCTCGCAGATGTGTCTTGCCCTTGCTTTGTGATAAACAGCCTGGTGTCATCTGCTCATAGGGACCTCAGACAGTGCCAAATAGCATGTCTAGGGGAAATAGAGGGCATCTGTGTTGGCTTCGTGTGGTGGAATGTGTCCCAAACGTGATGCTGATAGCTCAGGTGAACAGAGGATTCAGTACTTGATCCAGCTAAGCAGCTGCTCACTGGTATTTTTGAGGTTGATAGGGAGAGTAGTGGCTTCTGCTGGCCATACTGAAAAAGGTTCAGGATGGAAAAACTGCTTCTTGATGAAGCAGAAACAAACTGGTTCTTCAGTATCTCTGATGGCAAGACAATAAAACCCTGGAAAACACGTTTGTGTAGAGGTGCATGTGGGGTGAGTGCTGGGAGGAAATTCTTATTTTACGTTTTCTGCTGAGGAAACAATCCTTGCTCTGAGAGTCTTGCCCTACACTTGATGGTGTTTTTCTTCCCTGGTGATGAACAGACGTCATCAGAAAGTCTCTTGTTGTTCCAGATTCTGTTTATCAAGTATTTGAACAAAGACTTGACAAGGGTTTTTTTTTCAGGTATTAATTATAGTTGACTGCATGGCTAATCCATCATCCTCTTTAGATGGAGTCACTGGGTGTTGACTGATATAACTGCAAATGTAATCAGTCTGCCATAGGTGAAGATGTAGCAGCTCTTTGTCAGAGCCATTTCAGTTTCACCCAACAGTATATAGAAGAAAGGCTAATTGTATAATAACAAAAGACAACGTTTGGAAGGAGATGAAAGATTCTGACATTACAGTTCTGTGATTTCTCATTTCAATTCCAAAGTGAGAAGAGAAAAAATTCATGGCCACAACTCATTTTATCAGATGTTTCTGGGCATGATCACTCTTTCTGAGTCCTGGGATATTTTATCTTTTGTCATTCATAGCATGCGGATGCTGAAGTACAGAGATGCTCAGAAAGCACCTGTGGTTTTTATAGCCCTCTGAAATGAGACTACAGGAGCCATAGCCAAGATCCCAGCAGCTGAGCTGAGGACAGAGATGATCTTGCCCCATCTCAGGAAACCAGTGCCTGCTGAAGTCCACTTTTGGGTTTATCTTTAAATGTTCCAAGTCCAAGCATCTTCTGAAATGATATGTCCTGTTAAAGTTTGCAGTGATTCATTTGGAGTACATTTTGTTGAGCAACCTCTTGGGTTTGTTTTGAAAGCAAGTGGCTTTGAATCTGTCTTGAGTAGTCTGGATCATTTATCTTGCCCTTTTCTGCATCTTCATGTGGTAACCGGGAAATTGTTTAAGCAAACAAACATAACACAGAGTATGAATTTCCCCTGAACATGAAATTGCGTAAAATGGGAGCATGAAGCATGACATCTCAGATAAGGTTGTTGGTCCATGTTGCACTTGTTTCCTTAGCTGGGATTTGAGGAAGACCTCCTCCCTGAGTGTGCTCCTTCTTTGTGCAGCTCTGCATTCCCCGTTGTTTCCTGCTTCCATCTTGAGGCACAAACACCCAGCTCTCCCCAAAGATGTGTATTCACAAGTTATTGCATTGTCAACACCTTAAGCCCGCCAGCACTACTGAACTTTGCCCTCTGAAGGAAGCATATTTCTCTTTTGGATCTCACCTGATAGCTAGTATCTTGCATTTGTGCTGATTAGTTACCAACCAAGCTGGCCACAGTCCATTGCCCATCTGTGATGGGCTGCCGTTAAATTGGTGGTCACCTGAAAACGAAGCAAGAGGCAGCGAGAAAGTAGCCTCAAGAGTTTGTTGGACTCAAGTGGCAAGAGGGACTTGAGACATCTGAAAGAAACCAGCCATGCAAAATCACTGTGGAGGGGTTTTTGTGGGTAATTCCTTTAACTGGGCTTGAAAAACTTGTTTCTGTCACAGAAATACAAACTAACCAAGCAGTTACTCTTGCTTGGTTTTTTGTAAAAAACCAGCCTAGCCTGAATACAACAAAATTTAATTTGTGCCGTCCCTGACAGTTGAAGTAAACCTGCCCTGTCATGGGTTTGATCTGTCTGATCCTGCAGAATTGAGGGGCTGCAGAGCTGTCACTTACTGGGTGTCTCACGGCGATGCTGAAAAATTCACAGTCCCGTGAGTCAGCAGGAGGTTTTGCATTAACTTTGGGGTTGTAGTTTCACCTCAATTTCAAGGTCGCTGTTTTAATCTCAAGACTATCCTTGCTTTTCTGAGGAACAAACCCCTTGATCCAGCTTGCACTTTATTTCTGATTAGCATGTTAGAGTAGAACCTGACCCACAATACTGGGAAATAAAATGCTCAAATAGCTAAAATGGGATTTGAAAAAATGCAATTTATTAAATGATTTCTTGGTCATTGATGTGTTTAGCAGGTATAGAAGACAAAATGAACTAAAACAGGCTTTGGCATTTCAGAAAGTGAGTCATTTTTTCTGTTGCATCATGTATAAACTTTTCCCTACTTGTGTATGTATGGTTGAAATTACTTTGAGGTTTTGAATTCTCACTTCAGTTCTCTGTTTTTTATTATTTTCAAAAATTACTGAAAGTGAATGCTGCGCTCAGATTGCCTTGCTGTTTAGTTATTGTGTTTTTTTTTTTTAATAAGAGAGTGGGCAACATATAGGTGGTTAAATGAGCTGGGGAGTTATTGGTTTCTCATGTTTAGGTAGAAGTAAAAGGTAGGTATATTGATGGATTCATAACATTTTTCCAGGGAGAGCTGCTGACAAATATCCTTTACCCAGGGGACCAACCTTGAAATCCTTTGACAGTGTGGTCAGCTCTTTTCAGATTCTCAAGCATTTATAGAAGTTCCTTGAAATCAGTTTAAAGACCATGAACATGGTGCTGTTGCAACCAGCTGAGATAGTAAACAGGTGTGTCTTCCTTAAAAGAGTGCAAGAGAGTACTCTGAGGTTCTCCAGGCTGGAAGAATGCCATTGCTCAGAATCCCAGGAGTTCTGAGATAAAGGCTAGAGCAGACAATGAGCACTGGGAGATGCCTGATAGAAATATAGTATCTGAATGGAGTTTCCACAGCCCAGGCTCAGCACAGAAGCCAGTTGGTCTCCACATGCCAGGACCAACAAGATGCTGTACATTTTTCTTGGGATGAAGAAATCCAGCAGACAGAGGTGTGTCAAACCTGTCCTTGTGTGCCCACTTGGTAGGGAGAAATGGATACTCCTCGGGGTGAACTGGATGACCTTCTTTCTTCAGAGTTCGCAGCTGCCACCTGCAGCCGAGCTCTGCAGAGGACAGAGGACTTGACCCAGCCCTAAGCAGTTGGACAAAGTAACATCACCTGGGCATCATCCCTTCAGGAAAATTGTCTGTAACTTAATTTAGACCCAGCACTGAGGATCAATGGTTTTGCCACAAGTAGCCTTTGTCATAGTGGTAGCACAGCGATGGGTACAAAACACAGTTCAGAGGAAGAAGATTTACTGAAAAGAGCTTGAATGGCTAAGAAATGGGTGCTACCACAGGCTTTTCTCCCAACTCTCATTAATTTTCACTGGGAAAGAGGGAAGGGTTTGGAGAAGGGTTCTTTTGTTTGTCTGAAATAAAAAAAACCCAAACCTTTCATGTACCTGTTGCCCCAAATGTTTTTAGAACTAGCATTCAGCTGCACGATCTGCCTTGTCTTGTTAGAAGCTGGCTTGATCTTCAGTCTGGGCAGATTCCATGAGAGTCTAAGAGATCTATTAGAAGGATCAAAGGTGACTCTATGGTATGAGAGGGTAGGAATCTCCCAGCTTATTGAATGTCAGCTGTGACAGTGCAGTGCCTGGCGTGTGTTGTGTCAAGGCTCTGCAGTTATGGCATGCTGGAAATGTAAAACTGGAAAGGGCTTTAGGAGATGATTCTTTCCTTTTCCTGGCAGTAGCAGGAGCTCAGCTGGGAGCAGTCCTGTGCCATGTTTGTTGCTGCTCTGTCACTGAGCCTTTGTAGGTGCTGGGACCTGTGTAGCCAGAGCAAGCTGTTCCAGGGGTTGTCTCCATGACTTTGACCCTCCAGCCATGCAGATACAAAGTGTGTGAAGGAAGTTGCTGTTGGACCTGTCCCTCACATGTCCCCAGTTAGTCATTGCCTGGAATCTGAAATGCTAAAAGCCTGCAGAAACCTTGCGAGGAACTCAGCTGAGTGTGCCAAGGTCCTCTGGGGTAGAGTTCAGCAGTCTGAAGGGCTCACCTGATTACAGCAAGGTTGTCATGCAGAGTGACTCACACGAGATTATCTTTGATGTCATGGAGTGTTTCTTCCCATTACAGTTGACAGGACAGTTGGTCAGAGCATAGTCATAATGTGGGTATGATCCCTCTATGGGCCATTCACTTAAGAGTTGGACTTGGTAATCCTTGTGGGTCCCTTGCAACTCGGAATATTTTGTGATCCTGTGACAACCTGCTGGCTGCAGCTGTGATGGGATTTTACTTGCTGGGGCTGCAGAGCAGTGCCAGGGTGTGAGATGCCCTCTTGTGCAGTCTGGGCAGCACAGCTGGATGCTCCTACGGTTTGTGGCATCTCCATGGGCGAGTGGCACAGCTGAGCCCACCAGTGTGGGCAAAGCCTAGCAGGGACCTTTGCTCTTCAGTTTTAAGTGAGGATTTCAGCTTTAGGTTGGGTTTATGGAAAGCAGCGTGTGGTTTGGTTTACAAAAGAAAATAAAAATAGTCTTTTTAAAAAGCAATTAGTTTCTGCTTTCTGTGAGCAAGGCTTCCAAACGGACTCAGTCAGTTCTGCAGTATGACCAACAGGACTGGAAAAAAATACCAAGTGAAGTAACACAGTGGCTGTGGTAAACATGAACTAGGGCCTTGGAAGTAGCTAATGGCATACCACAAAAGAGTCTCCTTTCACCCACCACGGACGGTGCCAGCAGCAAGCACTGCCAGCGCTGGCGTCTAGCAGAGGAAAGCATCATTTGGCTCCCTTTTGGATTTCATTACTCTTCCTGCACTCCCTCCTGCTCACAGCAAAAGCCTTTCCAGTTGTAAAGAAGTGAATTAACTGCCTTCGTGTCAGTGATGGATGAGGCGCTTTCTCCCCCTTCAAAGAGAGGAGCCGTGCCGGTGAATGCGGGAATGGCGGAGTTGAAAAGTCCGAGTGGAGCAGGAGAGCCCGTGTGGTGACCCAGCTGTCAGGCAGGACACCCTGGGGACTGCTCCTGCTGCTGCCCTGTGAGTGGGGAACAAAAACCACTCTCAGCACGATCGCCCGGCCTCAGGGCTCTTTTTTTTGTCAGTGTCCTGCTTTCAGTGGACTTGGGCACATCCCTGAACACACAGCAGCCGTTTGTGCGGGTTCAGGGAGCCTCAAAGGCTTTCACAGGGAGCTCCTCCAGGCTGCACAAAGCAGGGTTACCACGCTGGTACTTGGGAGATCTCCTTTCAGGCGTCCATGGCTAATCATATTAAAGGTGACCTCGTGGGCAGCGCTCTCCATTGTTGCCATATGTTTTGTCCAGTGCTTGAGTGATGTTGTGCATTGGAATGTATTCATGCATCGCCTAATTTAATCACCAGGCTTAATCCCCTCTCCTGTTCTACACCCTTAGAATTTACTGGCCCCTTTCTAGCCTCCCGTGCATTGTCTGGGTCTCCTTCACAAGCTAATACTGATGCCTGGAGATATTTTTATTTATTTATTTACTTTCAGAAAGTATTTAAAAATATAATCTCAACCATAAGCCCAACAATCTCTCCAAAGGGAGAGCAAGGACAGTGGATGCTCTAGCAGGCTGATCCTCCTTCCCTGTGATCTTTTCCTTTCAGCTTTTCCATAGAGAAATTAGGGATTAGGCTCATGGGTTTAAAAAAATAAAAATACTACAAATGGAAAAATGACTGAGAAAGTGGTGTGTCTCCTTTTAATATTGTTGGAATAAATAACTAATTTTAAGAACTTGACTGTGTCTGTAAAATACGGTGTTGGTTTCTGCCTTTAAAACTTACCACTTTGGTATGGACAACTCGTATTCCAAGGCTGACTGGACAAAATTAACCCAACAAAGACCCAAGTCCATCAAGCTCGGAAACTGAAATGCCTGATTTATGCAAGACTACTGCAAAACTCAGAGAGCTCTGCAAGAGCTGCTGTGCTCCACAGCAGACAGACATTTCTAGGGAGCAGGCCTTTGCAGAATGTCTTATGAGGATAATTTCTAAAGATTTTGATAAAATTTCCCTGCTCCAGCTGATGCTGCCTTGTGGAGGGGTATGTTAAAAATGAGAATTTGAGATTCAGTTGTGTTGTGACTTGCTTTAGGTGTGGATGGGAGCAGTCCTGGCAAGGGAAGGCTGTGATGAGATTTTAGGGTGATACACAATCAGGTTGCTTGTATGCTGAACTCCCAGAGGCAGGAAACCTTATTCTTGCTGAGGCAGATTGTTAAATAAACAACCTCATGCTTTGCTTCAGCTCTTAGATTCTCCTGCTCAGCATACAGCATGCTGGTACCCACATCTCTGAACAGTGGAATACATCCTGAATGGCTTTGAAACCTTAAACATAGATTGTACCTGAATTACAGCTTTGAGTTCCCCTCTGTGTGTGTGTGTGTGTGTGTGTGTGTGTGTGTGTGTGTGTGCTCAGGCACATGTGAGATCCCTACAGCCAAGTTCTCACACATGAGCTTGCTGGTCTTTTCTGACTGTGTGCTATGTTTTAGGTTTGATGGGAGGAAGGAGAGATGACGTAAAGGGTTGCAGATTTGTGGCTGGTTTTAAAAATAGTTTTAAAATATTATGTATCTTCATTTTAAAGAAATGCAATACTGCTTGGAAACCACAGCTACTGAACAAAAACTATGTTGAGCCCCTTACATATGTTTAGTCACAGTCGGAACAGAGGGTTGTAACAGCCTGCTGTGCATTAGCCTTGGAAGAAGATTCCCTGATCCTACCTCCCACACTCCAGCCCAGGGATCCACAGCAGCATCATGGGCTCTGACATCACTTTGGCCCACAAAAATGCTATAGAATTTACACCTTTTCAGTGTGAACCTTGCCAGAGCCCTTTCTGCAGTGCCTACATGCAGAAATTACTTCTCCACTGAAGTGCAGCCGTGCTGGAGCCAGAGGACAGCTGGCCATAGGTTAGCTGGAGGGCAGGGTGCCTGTCCCACTGCCAGGGGGTCTGGGCTTGCTGGGACAAGTCACCTGGCCACTGTCCTCTCCTGCTTCCTTCTTTTCCTGTGACAGAGGACCCTGGAGCCTCTAGGAAAATGTGGGCAGGAGCAGGTTGCTGCCAGAAGAATTCAACCATGCCACAACCAGTCTCTTCCCAGGGGAGCCTGGCAGTTGTGCTAACAGCAGCAGCTCTTGCTGTCCATGGGAACGAAGAGGGATGTCTTTGGAAAGCTTTGGATCTCCTACTCATGCACTGAGCAACTGTGCTTAGACATGCCACGGGATTTTGGTGAAGTCAGGGAAAGGAGGTCATGGCACACGGCCGACCTGTGCCCAGGGAGGAGGCTGCCAGCACTGCCATGGTGGGATATGGAGTGGTGTTCTGTGGCATGCAGCCTTAGAAGAAGATGCTCTGCAGCTCTGAGTGTGTATGGCAGATGTCTTCCCATCCCCATGCTCTAACAGTGTCAGAGGGAAAAGGTTTGGCCAAGGACACGGCGCAGCTGCCTGCAGTCCTGGCAGGTTGTAACATACTGCAAGGAAGTCCAGGTTGTCCCCAGAGGCTGAGCAAAACTTGAGTCAGCAGCACTAGGTCTGGACTTCAGGACTGCCAGGAATTTCACAGCAGCACCCAAAAGGATGGGGGAGAATGGTGTGTCTGTCAAATTGAGATCAGTGTGGTGTAATCAAGGTATTCTGCTCTTCATAGTCCCAGTTTAATGGGTTGCAGATATAACTAAACCTAGAAATACTGCTGTGATAGCTTTTGTTACCTGATAGAGCTCTTACTGTGTCAGCACAGGGGCTGTTCATATTTTAATGGATTTATCTCTGGTATGGAGGGTATTACAAGCTTTCACCTGTCTTCCAGTGAGACTCTACAGAAATCCCTCCAGGCATGAGGCAGTACCTGGGTGCTGAATTAATCTGGGCTCCTGGATTCTCCCAGCTCCATTAGTGGTTTAGCAGGGGAAGCAGTTTGCATTAACGAACTTAAGAAAATAGGATTTGCTGTGTTTGGTCTGCCCTCGGTTCCTTGTATCCTCCCAGTAGCAATGACAAAGCTGGGCACATTATGGGAAGGCACAGAATAGTCATAGGGAAGACACAAAATAGGCTGATTGGTAAAACATGTATCAGCATCCTCCAGGACTTGTGGGGTGAGAGAAAGTTGTGCTATAGTCAGGTTCAGTAAAGGACACCAAAGCTTTCTTCCTTCTGCCACATACCCAGACACATCTGCACCCATGGCTCTTACCTTGCCTTCCCTGTGACTTGAGCCATTTGAAGACAGCACAGTGTCACATCCTCCTCCAGGTAACCACTGCTGTCTGCTCTGTTGCTGGCGTGAGGCTGGGGCAGCTCTCAGAGACCATGTGGTGCTTCAGGAAGGACTGTTTTCCTCCTCACTTCTCATCCAGTATTGCTGGTGTTCTTGATCTGTTTTCTGTTAAAGAACTGCCTGTGGGGCACCACCGTGTTTCCCTTGCTGTGTGCCTTAGCAGAGCTGTGCATCCATCAGGGGCTGGGTCTGACCTCTCTTTGGGAGCTGCTTTCTTCTGCAGCGCTGTTCTCTGCTGACCACGGGCTCTCACAAAACAGCAGGGCCAAGCATGAAGTTAAACTTCAGGCTGCTTAAACCTGGGGTCAGTAAGTTAAGACCTGTTTTCAGGCATGGTTGTCAGGCATCTGAAATAATAGCAGCTTGAGATAATAACCTGTTACCTTGTAGTACCCTCTAATAACAGCATACCAAGCAGCAAGTTTAGAGAGGGTTTCTACTTGGTTGTGTCACTTTTCATCTAAAGCAGATGTGGAACACACCAATTGCTTTTCTTTCAAGCTCTCACATACCATTTTGGGGCAGAAATGCCTTAGGGATCTCTTTCTGATCAGGCTTTGTTTTTCTCTGTCAGATCAAGGTGGCATACATATGGACTTCCACACCACCCAACCTATGACAAAGCTGGTGTTGGTCCCACAGACCCTTCAGGTCCTGGCTGTCACTGACCAATGGGCCAGAGGTGCCATGGCTGCACAGAAATGCCCTTTCTTTGGCTGCTGGCACTGGTCAGCTTAGGGGAAGTTTTATTCAGCTGTACCCCCAAAGTTCCTCTCCTTGTTAATGGTGAGAAATATTTCCCTTTTTTCATGTGGTTACTTTCACTCACTTGGTTGGTCTATTTGCTCCAGGGTTTTCAGAGCAGTGGATGTATTTGCTGCTCTGCCAGCCCCTGGTGGATGAGCCAGGGATTCTGAGGCCCAGGATCTGTGTCAGTCCTGGATATCAGTGGGTGCTGCTGGTGTCATTCTCTCCTTCTCTAGGCTCTGCACCAACTGCAGGTGCCTGTGGGCTTTGGAACTGTAGTGTCAGCAGCTCCATTTCCCACCTCTCTTCTCATGGAGACCCAGGTCTTGCCTGTTCCTGTTCACACCAGTTACAGGGCCCTGTGCTGCTCCCTGGCCTCTGGCTGTTGGCCTCTGATCTCTCTTAGGGAATTTTAACCCTCTGATAAATACATGAGATCTGAGTGCTGCCCTCCAGCCATCAACTTCTTCATGGACAGGGAAACTTCACTTGCCATCAAATCTTAATTGTTTGAGAAGGGGCAGTCTTACCTCCCCAGGAGTCTCTGGGGTTGTTTCAAATTCCTGATTGCAACCTACCTTCTTACTAGAGTCTTGATCATCCCCCTCTCCCAAATTCCCGCTTTCCCAAGTGGATTTCCTTATCTCTCAAGTAAAGAAGAGTCCATTGCAGGATGAAATTGCTCCCCTGTTAACTGTTTCCTGCTAAGCCTGTAGTCATCATCAGTTTTCAAAATGCAAGAATTTTCTGCAGCCCAAAATGTCTTGTCTCAATTGAGGCTGGCAAAGCCCAGCTTGTGAGGGTTTTGTTACTGCACAAGATGAAATCAGTGAAACTGTCTTTTGTCAGAGCATGGATGGGACTGGGAGACACAAAAGAGCTGGGAATGCTTTAAGGGGAGGCTGGGAGACAAGCTCTGAGTAACAGAAAATGAAACAGCCAAGCAGAGAAACTTGGCATGTGTCTTGTTAGTGTCACATTTTTTTAATGTGGCATTTCCTAGGGATGTTTTGCTTCTATTTTCAAGTTGGTGTATGTGTAGAAAATACTTTTAACTTCATTGACAGTTCCCTAGTGGTCTAGGGCATGCAGTGCAGTGTCACAATTTGTTAGCTTCTGAAGAAGGTATTTTTAATCCACAAATTTAAACTCTTCACAATTGTATAATCTGTATTTTAGTTTTGTGGTTTCCTAATTTGTGCATGTAGAGAATGAGCTCATCCAGTTTATAAAATGAACGGAAGTATTCAGCTCTTCTTTCTAAATAAATCTGGATCCATTTCTTTGTGGATTGCATCTGAAACCTCCAATGCAGGCAAGTGTGAATGCTTAAAAATAAACTCATTTGCAGTTTATATTTTTGCCAAGTGGTGAAAGTTGCCTCGTGCCCTGTCTTTTCTAGAAAGGCTCTTCAGCTTTGACTTGCGGCTGTGACATAAAAGCCAAGGGTGTGATGCCAGCTTGTCATTTTGGTGACAGCATCTGCCTGTTTTTGCAAAGAATCCAGCCACAGTTCTTCCTGTTTTTACTGTGCTGCCCGACCACCCATAGCAGAGGTTTTGGAGGCCACTAGCCATCAATAGGGCAGCCGTCTTATGTGCAGGGAATAGGTGCTGGTGGCTTCACTTCTGTGCCAGGGAGACCCCCTCACTGCATCCCAGGGCTGATACTTGGAGAGCAAGACCTGTTGCAGCCTGTGGGATAATTTAGTAATAGCTTATTGTGGCTTTGGGTCCCAGGCTGGGAACCTTTGGGTTTCCAGATTAATTTAAGGGGAAAGAGCTATCTTCTCTCTTCCATCTGCCATGTCAGGAATTCACTGGCTTTTCCCATGTTTTATGCAGCTGTATAATGTAGGCAGCAGCTAAGTAAATGACAGGATTTTAAAATAAAAGTAAGCAGAGGGGTTCAGACCAGAGTAATACCCTAAATGTGTTTCAGCTCCTTCTCCTAGGCTGGGTTGGGGTTTGATTTGACATTGTCCTTAGCCACGTGCATGGGTCTTGTAGCCTGTTAGCGGAGGCAGTTTGCTGGCTAATGTGCTGAGGGCATGGGGCAGCAGGGACAGCTTCAGGAACCTCCTAGAAATTTAAACTTTCACCTGGAAATTGTGTTCTTAGCGATGGGGAGAAGGAGCCTTACTGAGGAGGCAGTAGGTGTGATGTACCAGTTTAGAACCAATTAATGACTTCCAACCAGTAGCAACAGCAGTCCCATAATCAGGTGCTGAGATTGGCCAAACATTTGCTGTCTACAAAGCCAAAAAGAAAGGACTGCTCCAACCCGGTGTGAGAGGTAACTCGTTGAGCTGGTAGCAAGTTTCCTTGTCTTTCCTCCTTTTTCCACTGTAGGACTTTTGGTTTGTCCTTTATTACCCCCATCCTGTCATTACCACATGTTCTTCATCCACTACCCAGGGTCTTTCTCCAGCAATTTTGAGCTGCAGCACAAATAGAAAGCTCATGGAAGAAGTGCTTTGGTGTCCAGAGCAGCTTCTCTAAGTGAAAACACAGCTGTGAGGTTTGCAGCCTGTGCTGCTGTAAGGGCTCATCCAGCCGGCGCAGCCAGCACCGCTGCAGTGCTTCCAGCACGCAGGAATTGGGAAATCCATTGTGAACAAGATTGAGTTTGATGGCCTGCGTGGAGGCAGATGGATGTATTTTTAAGGGATGAGGTGCCAGAAAACTCTGTGATTACGTTACTGGAGCATGGCTCGTTTTTTGTGGTTTTAAAAGTGAGTGTCAGGACTTCAGGACTATTTCTTTTTCGGGTCAAAACCGAAGTTTGGGCGGGGCATAAAAACCTGCTTGATGACTAAGTTTATTCTTAAAAAGCTTTCTAGAGCTTGCTGGAGTGGGGAGCCTTTATTCCAACCTAGAGCAGATACCAGTCTTTTTGGACTTCCATGCAAATGGGATTGAAACTGATTAAGTGCCCAGGGTGAGAAAGAAGCCCTGCCTTTCAGGAGACTGTTTTCAGTGCGATCTTTAGATCCAGTTCCCTGTTTTTTATCTTGGAGGCTTGTATTCTGCCTCGCCTCCTTGCCCTGGGTGAACTCTTTCTGCTTGAATACCCCCCACATCAGTGGAATTACCTTGACTGGCTCCAACCAAGGCTGCCCTTACACCGCCCTGCAACTGGGACAGCTCAAACCTGTGACCTGGTTCCTCGGCTGACCCGATAATACCCCTCTGACACAGAGTGTGTGTAGAGAAACCTTTTCATCTCATGACAAAGGCTTGATGCTCAGAGCCAAGGCTGGGAACGGAGGATCCAAGCCAAGCCATTTACTCAAGGGGCATGCAGAATTTGCCCAGTCAGGTCAATATAGGGACTGGCAGCATTTCAGCAGCCAGAAGAGTGCTCCTCATGCTCTTTCCTTTTTGGAGCTACCAGGCTTTATAGCATGACTGAGCCCCCAACTGCTCTGAGTCTAAAACTTTCATTCTTTAAAATGAGGATGGCTGCTGGCTGCACCGAACCCAGGCAAGTCTGGAGGTCCATGACAATGTGGAGCACTGTTCACTCTTTATGAAAATCTCTTTTTAGCCTTGGTGGAAGAAGCCCCAAGATGTAGGGAGCTTCCCTGACACCCCCACCAAGGCCTGTCTGCCTGAGCAGGGCATGGGATCCCCTCAGGGCTCAGGCAGCACAGAGCTGCCAGTGCACTGAGGGGCAGCTGCTTCTTCTGCTTCACTGGTGTCTCATATCTGTGCACTGCTTTAGTGTCTGCTCACTTCTGCTGAGGGTGGGGTGGGAGCTTTGGGTGCAGATGAAGCGTGTCAGTGTCTGGCAGATGGGGGAACAAGGAGCATCCTGCTGTCGGCCAGCTGCATCCTCGGCTGGATTTAATGATGTAGGAATAGAGAGTGGGAGTATGTTACTAATCCAAAGAGTGGAGTAATTGTACAAACAAGTGTTATGTGCACACATCCCTCAGTGCTGTGAGCTCAGGAGATGACTTTCCTTGAGGTGGCTTTCCTCAAGGAGGTGGCATTACCTTCACCTTGAGCTTGCAGTACGTGCCACCAAACCTCACCAAGGATCTGTGAGGGCTTCTGTGTGCTGTGAGTACATTCTCTTGCTCCATTGACCAGTCACAGGATAGTGTGCTCATACCTGCTTGGTGCCTTAAATGAGATACTCCCATCCCTGGAGTCAACAGCATCCTGCCCATCGAACAACCTGCCCCAGCCCCTTTGAATTTCAGTGCTCTGCTCCTCTTCTGTTCGGGTGTGTTGCAGTTGTGTCTGGTGATGAGTGAGCCTATCCATCACTGTATCCAAAGAGATCCAAATTACTCCTTTTGACGCTCTTATTCACACACCTCCCTGTGCCGCTGACGTCTCAGTTATTGATGGGGCTCTCCTGGTAGGCAGCACTCTGTTCTCAGCCTGGCTGTGTTCCAGCTCCTGTTCTCATTGAGTTCATGCACACACCATGCCGAACACTTCTTTATGTGCAGAGCCACTGAAGTGGAAGGGATCTTTATTAGCATGTGAGCTCCAGGGCTACACAGCCGAAGGGGGCAGTGCAAGCCCAATCACACTGCAGTTTGGCACTGGGAAATTTCCTCTCCCCCTCCTCTCCCAGGGAAGCCCAGCAGTGTCTTGTAAAATGAAATGATTTCATATGTTTAATGGCAAAGATCCCTTGATCTGATGAACCTCTCTTGTGATGGGGGTCACCCTGCACTTGCATTTCTCTAAGAAACTTCAGTCCCCCATTGCCCCTGCAGGTATAAAATGCAGTATTTTTGGGAGCAGTGCCTTTCCCTGTGCTGTGGTATTAGCTTGTTTGCTGTCTTTACAGCAAGCTCCTTCTGACAAGGAGCACTGACACACACAGAAAGGAGCTTCAAAGCAGCAATGTGGTGTTGGAGCAATGTTGTCAAATTGGTTAAGAGTTAAAGCTGTGCCAGAGGGGTAATTGCAAAAGGCTGCTAGTTTTGTAGGGCTTTGTGTAGGCAGGAGGTTCTGGATGTCTTGTGACATTGCTGCAGCAGAAGTCAGATAGAAGAATGATGAAGTGGTCAATCAGCTCCTGAAATTTGTCCCAGCCTTGCCCTGCAGCCTTCTGTGATTCAGAAGTAACCAAAGGTTTTGTGTGTAGTGAATGAAGGCAAAGGGAAAGGGCATCTGCTGGAGAAGATAGGACCAGAGAGAAGCAGTGCTGTAGGGGTGCAGAGAGCTGGGAAAGGACACTTGAGTTCTGTTTCTGGAAGCCTGTGACAGCAGGCACTTCATAGATTAGCTTTGGCATGAGAGAAAAAAATCTGTGCTGACCTTCTAAAGCACTGAGGTGCTGGGAAGCATGAGTGCCTTTGCAGTGAGCAGGGCAGTGCAGAAGTGAGAGTCTGGTCAGTGGAGCTCTCCTGGGGCTCCAGTGGCAGAGAGGACCCAACTGCAGGATGTTGAGTGGGTGTGGGCAACCTTGTTAAGCTTAGTAGGAAGGTGACAGTCTCTGCATTCCCAGTGTGCTCCCTGCACACTAGGACTAGGACTAGCTAGTCCTTCCCTAGCTGCCTCACCTGCTCTCTTTCCACCCTGTGATGAGTTTTGCCTGCGGGCTTTGTGCTCTCTGCAGAGCCCAAATGCCACCAAAGAACCAAAGGCAGCCAGACCGTTGCTGGTGGCTGCAAAGTCAGAGTTTGACTGTTCATTTGGGGTCTCTAAGGACTCCTGGTGACAAGCACAGATCCCCTCTTCCCCCTCCTGGCTGACCATGACAGTGCATCACCAGGGCAGATCTGCAGAAGAGCATGGATGTGAATCAGTGACAGCATGGCTGCCTTGAGCTTTGGTTGCTGGGACAGACCTTTAGTTACACATCTCTCTGTGTGACAGCCTGACCCTGACCTTTCTCTGAGTGTGGTCCTCTTGTCACTGTCGGTGATGGCAACATCCTCTTGCCTGACTGCATTGACCCAGATGGTCAAGCCATGTAAAGTCTCCATTATCCAGGCCTTGCTGGCACTGGTAGATGATGCAGAGATGGCTGAGCCTGCCAAGAAGGGTGTGTTTTATTTGTCTGGAATACCATGAGCAGATAAAGAAGGATTAAAATAACAGAAAGTTGAAATCTCGTTATCTTTGGGAACTGTGATCTTTCCTTTTGGGGTAGGCAGGTTCCATGGAACCTCATCCCCCCAGATAGTGGAAAGGTCACCTTCCCATACCTGATTGCCCCAAGGCTTTCCCTGGCAGCCTGTCGAAACAAGGCTGTTTTCCTTCCCAGCCTTTTCCTCCCTCCCTCCCTCCTTCCCTCCCCCTGTACTTGTGTCCTTGCACAGAGGTGATTCCACCCTTGAGCTATGCTGGACACCCAGAGCCCAGGTGAGTTATAACCAGAGATGCTTAGTGCAACCCCAAAGCCCACTTAGCTGAGAGCTGCAAACAAGAGGTTCAGGCACTCCTGAGTTTGTCCTGATTGAAATTATTGTTGAAAGTTGCCAAAGCCACAATTTTGCCAAATTTTGGACTTTCTTTTGTGCTTCGTCTCCACTGATTCTGTGGCGCAGTGCCTTTTCCACAAAGAAAAGGATCTGGTGGATCTATGTCTGCAATAATTACTGTCCCTTTGGCCTCAGAGGTGCTTCCTGATATTCTAGGAGGAAAGCTTTGGAAAACCTGGCCCGGAAAAAATGGCTTTAAGCAGTTCCCAGTTCCTCCTTCAGTTCCCCAAAGCAGGGCAGCTCACGTGAGAGGACTCTGCTTATGGAGCACATATGGCCAGCAAGGTGATTGCTTGTCTCCCTTGGGGAGGTTCCTTTGTTTCTTGCTGACCTCCTGCTCCCATGTGGTAGCTGCCATGTGCCCTCATAGCATCTGGACAGGCAGGATCCACAGCCAGGCTTCATGGATCTTGGCCAGAAGAAGCATCCCCAGCCAGCCCTGCAAGTCCTCCCGTGGACAACGCTCTCCAAAGTGGATCTGAGTGATCTGCTAAGGTGGTGCAAGGTCAGGGTTTGCAAGAAGGGGAGCTGTGGGGAGTGTTTAGAGGTCCCTGTCTTGACAGTGGTATGAGCTGTGATATGTGTACCATGGACACTCATGTTATGTGGTGTTGCACAAGCTTGTGTTTCAGAATGGCTTACACTGGTAGGGCTGTAGAAGTCAAGGGAACTCAGCTGAATTTGGCCTCAGCCTAGTACTTGGTTCCTAACTCAGTATTCAAGGTGGTGAATTTTTCAATGATTTCATGGCATGCAGTTTTATTTGGGTCAGTGAGAGCACAGTGTATGACTTTGCTACTCTTTAGGGAAGGGAAAGTCAGTGCATCATCTAGTGATTCAGCATACAGGGTTTATTTACAGCCTACAGGAGAAAGATGTTTTAATTCTGTGTTCGTTCCTGAATAAGCCATTAATTTGAGTTAGCAATTTTCTTGGAGCCCAGAGGAGAGGAGTCTGTGATCAAATGCAGTGGCTCAACACTGCTATCTCCTCCTTTCCTTGCTTAAAAAGGTCAGGCTCATCATAACAAACCTCCTTTGACTTTTAGCCCTTGTGGTGATCTTTTCAGACCATTTCAAGAGTCCTGCACAATCCAGCACTGACAACAGCCCTGATGATAGTAATCTCTGTGACCCCCCAAAAATGCATGAAGACTGGCAGCTACCTCCTCTAAAGGATGCTGCCCCTCTTACCCTCCCTGCTGGCTCCTGGTCAGGGTCTGGAGCTCTTTAGCTGAGCCCAGGGTCTGCACTTCATGTCTGTGAGAGCTGGTGGGACATTGACCTGGAGGCTAGCAGCCTTCCCCAGGGTAATGAGGAGCTGCTTGGATGTGCAGGGCTGTTACAGAACTCAGTTCTGTGCTGTTTTCTAGGCAGTTCATTGTATAAAATCATTGAAGACATTTTCAGCAAAAAAAGCCTCCCCACAGAACCATTCTGTTGCTTGTTGAAAGAGGATTAATTTTTCCCCCTTAATAAAACAAGCCGTGTTTGAAATCCAAAAACCCTTGCTGAATGCCTTCTTGGAGCTGCAACCAAAGCAGCTTCCAGGTCCCATCATAGCCTGCTGCCGGAGGCAGATCCAAACTGCAAACCCTTCTAACAGCTCTTTAATAACTCTGCACAGAAGGAAAAATCTGTCACCTTTCCCTCTGTGGTTTCTCCTCTTTTCTAATGCACTGGAGGAACGAGATGGAGCCGGGAAAGTTTTCAGAGAAAGACTCGTGGGAACTACAGCTGCCGATGGAGAAACTCATTTCTTTAGTGTCTGAGGGGAACCGCAGTCGCTTTGGTGAAGGGTGGTGTGTGTGGGTGGGTTTGGAGGGGTGAGCTGTTACAACCCGTGCATTTCAGAGGAACCACGAACACTTTATAGTAACAAAGGGTGGAAAAAGCAAGAGGTTTCTGCAATGCATGTGACTTTTCCCTGAGGTTTGGAACCCCTCAGTATGTTCCAGGCCATGGTGTTTGCGTGTCAGCCTTGGTGAGTTAAGCTTTCTCCCACAAGTCTTGCTTGAAGTTGCTGTAATGACTGAGAGCCTAAAATGTTGGTTTTCTCTCTCTCTCTCTCTCTCTCTCTCTCTCTCTCTTTTCATTGTTCCACACCCCTTCTCCTCTGTGCAGATGAAGCTCTCGTTTACCTTGGACCAGCAGAGTGGGATGCCTCAGGGCTGTTATATCTATCAGTACCGGGACAGCAACAAGTAAGTCCTGTGGAAGATTACACACAGCAAACACGGGAAGGTGCAGTGAAAGGAGACTGCCCTGCCTTCTGGCAAAGGGATCACAACTGCTTGTACCACTTAAAAGTAGATTAAAGAAGGCCTCAGGCTTGACCTGAAACTGGGAACAGTTCCTGTAAAGGCCAGATTCTTTAAAATGCATGAGGCCATGCAGCCTCTTTTTTTTCCTCTAGCTTTTAAGAGCTGCTTTTATTTGTCTAAAAGGCATGCTCTTGGGTACCTCAGGCTCTGACAGTGCTCACCTGGGCTTTGCCCAGGGGTGTTTGCAACTCACACTCTGCACTGTTGGTGCTGGGGTGACTCTGGGAGCATGGCCTGGGGGAAAGCACCCAAAGGCTGCAGAGCGCTTGAAAGCAGAGCCCTCACCTGTGCTTAGCTAGACCCACAGAGCACCCCGTTCTCTCTGCTGAAGCTCATGCATGGGTTCTCACTGAGTGGCCTTTGTGGTACTGTAGCCCCAGTGCAGCCACGTGCTCTGTTTTTGTAAGATACTGTATGATATTCAAGCTTTCGATGTGTTTGGAGCACAGAGTCCTCTATTTCTAGGTATTCTGCCTATTTTTACTAGCTGCTGTAGTGAATTGGCACCCAAGATGTTTTTATTTCAAATCACATTCTCATTATCAAATTGACAGCAGCAGCAGAGTTCAGGATATTTCTGTGTTCGCCCTGAATACCAGCATGTCATAAATCCATGGCTTGTTACTCCACCCATGTAGTTCTGCTTCTTGCCAGTTATTCAAGTTAACCTAAAAAACGAGAGTATATGAAATTGTCAATGAACAGAACAGTCTGTAATTAGATCTGCTCAGAAATGCCAACAAGAGCAGTCCCAGCAAGGAAGAGGGACATCTGCAAATGCACAGAGCAGTGTCTTAGCTGAGAAATCTTAATATTTAAACAAGAAGGGAGATCATTTGTGGCACACTCCTTCCTGCCTGTGGGTGGGTGATTAGCACGTGGTACATGGTCCCAGCCCCAGAGCCTTGTATGACCAGAGCTGGTACCTCCAGCACCACCAAGCTCACAGGGCAACGTGCAGTTCAGCACCAAAGCATAAAATCAACAGGGAAAGAGCATTTGTTTTTGTGGGTTTTAAAGGCAGTGGCACACAATGGACAGTGAGGAAAAGAAACCCCTCAGACCTGCTGGGCTTTGTTAAGGATGTTTATAGACCAGTGTTTCTAATTGTGTGGTGTATATCTCAAAAATCAGCAGCTGTGGTTTTTCTGCCACAGACCCTTCACTCCCCAGGGTCCAGTGGGTGTTTTCTGCCATTGTTTGAGGAAACTTCAGGGACATGAGTAGAGCTGTTTTGTTTAAGTGCTAAGGCCAGTAGCAATTTGTCTTGGAAACCTTGCTGCTAGCTGTGAGAGGCCCAGTGTGTGACAAAGTAGCTGTGTCATGTTAACAGCTGTTGATTGAGAGATGTATGGCTGTGTCCTGCGTTTCTGGCAAGCATGGGAGCTGAGCCACCCTGGGCCATGCCAGCCAGGATCATGGCTTCAAAAAATACATTGTGGGCAGGATGAGAGCAATTGCAAGTAAATCCAGATTTTGCGTGTGCCTGACAGATCCAAACTGCAGTTACACCTCCATGGAGGCCCCTGTGCTTTGTACTTCACAGCTTGCTTGACCAACCTGGGGAGAGCAGGATCCCATTTCCCAGGGAGAGCAGGATCCCATTTCCCAGGGAGAGCCTTGCTAGGTTTGCACACACGCTTATCCCCCGAAACCCTGTGTGTGCAGCCCAGCGCTTCCGACAGTCCTTGGCTGGTGAACCGAAGCGTGAAGGTCTGCGCTGCGGCTAACGCGTTCTTGCAGGTAAAACGCCCTTGAGCCGAACGTGTGCTCGGTTCTGGTTGTACCCTGGGTGGTTTTGGAGGAGCTCATATGTGCTGCAGCTTTGTTAGCAACAAGAACTTTAAATTTGAATAGTGTTGGGAAGCACCACACGTGGCTCCTGCTCAGCCAAGCAGAGACTGTTCTTCTCAAGCACTGGCCCTGTCATAGGATTAATCTGATGTCCGTACAGTAACATCGCACTTGTCACGATGGTTCTTCCTTACAGTAATTTTCCAGGGTAACTTGTTGGGCTTGAGTTGTCCCAAGAGTAGTCAGGCTTTGACAGTACCCATCAGGACTCGGGGTTACAGGTCTTCTGCCTCCTAAAGATGTAGCCAGAAGCTAAAGCAACATAACCTTAGTGTCTGCATTGTATTTTGGAACCATTTATAGCCCAGAGAAGAAATACTGGTGACACACTGCAAGCTCATGTGTGGGAAAGACTTGAAATGTGCACCCCAGAGCCCAGTGCCCTCAGCAATGCATCAGACCTGGGACGTGCTCCAGGGAAAGACTTATGGCGGGTGTGCAGGTGTGTGAAGCTCTTGAGTAGCAGCTTTAACAGGAGGAAGCTGAGGTGATTCTGGCCAGCAGAAACCCATTCTGACCTGAGGAGTGTGCCCGGTGCCCCAGAGATCTGCATGAGCCAGGCCGTGCATGTCAAGGCTTGGTGTCACCCTGGTCACTGAAGGAATGTCCCTTCCCCTCCAAGTGGCAAATGCTGTACCAAGCTGCAGCCAGATGGGGCCACCGGAGAACAGCAGATACTGGTCTCCCACTTGGAGAACAAAGGACTGCAGCATTGCTGGAAGTGTAATTACCAGAGCAATTAAAATCTCTATTGATTAGGCTAAAAGTGCAAGTACCATGCAGGCTCTTACAAGGGCAATCAGTTGGAATTTGTTCCCTTTAAAATGATAAAACCCTTCCAAGGAAATGTTGCTGCTCCTGTCAGCTTTCTGTTGCCTGCCTGCCTGCCTGTCTGCAGGAACATTCATGGGCACAGCGCTCGCCCGCTCCACTCTTGCACCCTGGGTGCCAAGCACTTAAGGTGGACTGGACTCAGCGGAACCTTGGAAGTCTTAGAAGCCTTGGATTAAGAGCAAAAGAGGTGCTGAGCAGCCAGCTGCTTGCCCTGCCTTTCCAACCCTTGCTGTAATAGATAGGTATCCAGTGGTACTTGATAGTCCCAGTGGCAACTTGGAGCTGTATGGAGGAGCGGGGCTGTCACTGCCTCTGCGGTCACAGGGGTGAGACCAGGGGGCATCACTTCTCCTCTTCCTCCTGCTCAGACCTAGGCATTTTCATCCCCTGGGCTACCAGTCCTTCCCAGCATGTCAGTCCTTCCTGGACCCAGAGGAAGTGGCTTGACCTGACAGAAGCAAGCAGTGTGCTTTCTCATTTTTAAGCCATGTTGCTTAAATTCTCCCTAATGGAGAATTAGGAGCTCCCAGGCTCACCAGGCTGGTGCTCTGAGCTCTGTGGGACGCTGTCCCGCGAGGGGAGCACTGTGCTGTGACACAGAGACAGACAGTGATGGGTGCTGGGTGACACTTGGAACAGGAGCATACTGTCAACCTTCTGATGGCCCTAGAGCAGTGACACCAAGGAGGGGACAGCCCTCCCAGATGTCCTGTCAGGTGTCGACATGGCACATGTCAGGTGTCGACAGTGGGACTGGATTTCTTTCACTGTCGCTTAACACAGGCTGGATTTCTCTGATCCTGCACAGGATCCAATTGCAAAACCCAGCCAGGCAGTAAAAACCATCAAGTTCATTCACATCCACCATGGCTCATGAATCCTGTCTTACAACACACACTCACCAAGTCCCTGCTCCAGGAATGTGTTACAGGCTGTGCTGAGGATGCACCAGCTGCCCACTCTGGAGCCAGCCTGCCTGGTGTGACTGGTCCTGCTCCTCTGGGCTGCCAGGAAGCAGGAAGGATGAGATCCATAAAGGTTACAGCTCAGCATGAGACTTCTTCCAGCCTCTGTGCAGGAAGAGCCAAAGCCAATTCGAGATCCCCCTGGAAGAAATTGTGTGAAGTCCAGTGCCTTTTGGCTGTATCCAAGAAATAGAAAATGCAATCTGTACTCTGCACTCACCATCACTATCCAGATGCTTCTCTGGAGACCTCCTAGGCTCTGCCCAGCTACCCACAGCAAGTGTGACCCTTCAAATGCCATTGTCTTCCCTCCCAGGTCTCTCTGATTACTGCCACCTTTCTCAGATGATGCAGTGCTCAGGGTCTCTGCCATCCCAGACCCACTAGGGCGATGTAAATCCCTGTCAAGCATGACACTTTCTTGTCCCCAGCTGGTACTTCTCTAATATGATTTTTCTGCTCCCTCAGTATCCAGGTTTTGGTCTGTTTTTGAGGTCCCTTCCCCACATCCTAGATTCCACCTTTGGTGATAGACTAGCTTGCAGCTCACCAATGAATTTCATTTTAATTCTGTGCTACAGCTGCAGTTTGTGTCAGGATTATGAATTTGCAGTAGGGGCTTTTACATTCTCTTCAGAGAATGTAAAAGCAGCTTTGGAGTATTGATCACTTTTTCTCTCTGGGGACCCAGAGTGCTGCAGATCGAGCTGCTGTGCAGTGTAGCCACTTGCGGGCAGCACCACACAACTCTTCAGAATGAGAAGTGAGAAGCAGCTCCAGTTGAAAGGAAAAGTGGTGCCCCTTTTATATAGAGATCAGTGATGTCTGGTACATTGGATTATCACTTAAAACACCAGGACTTCAAATGCCAGGGTGCATGCACTCCTGATGCTGACAGGCTCATGATACATAATGCTGTTTGGGTTACCAACCAAGCTCCTCTGTGCAATCTTTTCATAAGGTGAATGTAATATCTGCAGTGATGTACCCAATGTTACATCAAGAGAGCCAACCTATAATTATACTGGAATTGTTTGAATGGGTTATTTGTCACTAACACATTAGCTCACTCCATTTATTGCTCCCATTCAGGACTGCAGCAGTTTTGGTATAAACGGAGTTTGGGTGGAGGTTTGGGAGGGTTTGTTTTTCTGCAAAAGAGCAAAGCAGAATTGTGTGGTGCTTATTCTTTTCTGCTAGAAGAGCTGTTGACTGGCACTGCTAGGAAGAAAATATGTAAAGCAGCTGACACAGCTGCTGATTTGTTTTCAGATGTACCTCCCAGGTGTACAGCTCATGTGTTGGACTTTAGCATGGACCTGGTTGTTCTGTAATGAGCTGGCAGGTTTACCGTGTTTTGTTCCTTTTGAGAAATTGAGGCTTGCTGAGTGGGTTGTTTGCACAAGGAGCTGCTGCACAGCTCACACAGTCCCTGGGTGCCTGACCTGCATTATTACATGGTTGTTTCATGGTACACATCCCAGCAAAGCAGCACTACTTCTGTTGGTGTAAAGGAACTCCCCTGATGGCATCTGATTTCCCAGTTAGTGATCATGCTCTGCCCCACTCCAACCTGCAGGGCTAGGGAAGTCTCTGAAAGTGGCATCTTCTTCTGTTTGTCTTGTCTGGAATTTCATGGGGGAAATCCATGTACATGTCCCTTGACATCACAGGCTTGGATAGATGCTTTCTTGCAGCAGTTATTCACCTGAAACTTGTGAAATGCTTTGTTTAGAGTTCAGAACAAAATAAAATTAATGCAATTATCAGGGGGAAAAAAAGAGAAAATAGCACATAGAAATTTTTCTTTTGATACCATGTGTTGTTTTTTGTTTCACTGTTGACACTAAACTTTACACAAGTACTCCCTTCGTCTACCAAGTGCACCCTTCACCTGTCAAAGGATAAGCACTGGAGTTGGCCAGCAAGGCTGGTGAATTATTCTGTCACTGTACATGGAGATAAACCAGTCCTCCAGGTTTTGGCTTTGGTTCAGTGAAGGGTAAATTGTCCAGGAGAATAAGTCTAGAGGTTGACCTTTAAAACTTCGAAATATATGTAATCCTTCCTGCCTAAGGCATGAGCTTGATTTGCTGTCTTGCACCTCCAAAGGCTGCCGGGACATAAGCTGCAAAACAGCCTTTGTCGCTTGAGACTTTGAGGAGCAGAGAGTTGTTCTTTCATTCCAGAGGGGCCCCTATGGCCATTCCTAGCTGGGGTAAAAGGACTATAGCAAAAGGCTCTGCCCAGGTACTACACAGCTGCTTTTCTTGACACAGACCCGTCTCCTTCTGCCACCCTGCTCCTTAATAATAGTTTTCCAGTCCATCAGAGCTGTAGAAATAGTAACTTCCAAATCCTTGGAGTGTCAGTGCAATGAGGGGGATGCAAATGAAAAAGGTGATCAAGGAAACCCGCCTTCTCCTTGAGCAGGCAGATGTGATTTGAACATAACCTTATCCCTTCCAAACAAATGTTTGAAGCTTTCTTTGGTGACTTACACAGTATCCCACAGTGACCAGTAGCTCTCTTTAAATCCTCAGCAGGGTTCCAGAGCAGTCAGTGTGTGCTCCCACTCACAAGAGGTACGAAGGACTGGGCTCTTAAATCCCAGTGAGTGTGGGACCTCTCTTCTCAACCTAGTCTGAATCAAAGGAGTTTGTCATCTTACTTGTTTCAATGTTTGCTTGGGAAGGATCTGTAAAACCTCCTTTGTGTCAGTGTTAGGTGTCTGGGTATTTGGTGGCAGTCAGGTAGGTGAGAACATCAGCTGCAGTTGTAATTGAGTCAGAGATGCTGTCTCCATGTGTCATCCTGGAGATCTGTTTACATATCCATTTGTTTAACAATATGTTTGAAAGCCCTCAGCAGCATTTCAGCACCATTTCCCTGGCCTATGTGTGTCTGACTAATGCTCAAGGCAGTGAGCTATATCTGGACTTGAATTGCTCACCTGTGGATATGGGTTTCTTAGCAGCCCTGAATTAGATGCGTCCGTGATTAGCCCTTACGAACATGCGACAGGACAGGTGTGACGTGAGAAGGAATGAGTAATCATCCCTCCACCAGAAGTACCTCTCAATTTCATCATGAGCCCAAGTTGCTGAATTGATTTTGTGTCAAGGAAGGCACTCTTCTGAGCTGGGATCTGGCTAGAAAAATCGCCAGACCCTCTAGCTATCCCTATCCCAGCAGGAAACAGAGTCCTTGTTTTGGCTTAGTCTCTGTGTCGTTGAATGTAGAGGCATAGTGCATAGTGACTTCTCTGCCAGTAGCAGGTTTTGCTGGCCACCCTGGGATGTTACAAGCAGGGAATGCTGGGGCAGTGGGTGAGAGGATGTGCTGCCTTCTTTTGCTTCGTCAGGAGGTGCTTTGGGTACAAACTAAGGATGGAGAGTTGCTTGCAGGGACAGACAGTGGGGTAAGACCGAAGGTAATGAAGGGAATCCTGAGTACTTGGAGCTGGCCATGATGAGGGATGCTCTGCTTGGGGATGAACCTGCCATTCCTGCTCGACATCCTGCTGTTGGATCTGTGCTGTCTGCCCGGAGGGAGCGAGGGTTTCGGTTTGCCACCGGCAGGACCTCTGTGGTCTGTGCAGCACTAAGTACCTCGGCTCCCCAGGGCATCGGCAGTGTGAGCTGGAGTAACCGGCTGGATTGTCAGCCAGCTGGGATTGCTCTCTCATAAAGAGCTACTGGCTGAAAGCTGAAGCGTTCAGATTAGAAATAAAGCACGCATTTGAAAGGCAAGAGAGATTAACTGGGAAATTGGGCCAAGAGAAGAACAGGGAATTCTCTTTCAAGGACAAATGCACTTCTGGAATGAGTTTTAGACCCTGCAAGTCTTTTTCAACAGAGCAGTAGCTACCTGAAGGCCCTCAGGCACAGGGCATCAGCTGGTGAAATAATCCTCCCAGTCTTAAATCCCTGACACATTGCTCTGTGTTAATGTAAAAGACCAGTTTTGCACTGACACCACTCCTCTCTCCATATACTCTGCCGACTTGGGCATTCCATGGACCTTATTGAAATTATGTCCTCACAAATTAGAGGGTGAGAGTGGAACTATCACTTCTTACCCTCTCCTGAGCAACTAAGGTCCCAGTTCTATTTTTTGAGCTACTGCTGTGCATTGTTCTTGGTCCTGCTGCTTTTTCAATGTTTTTTTTTTCCACGGTTCAGAGCAGCTACATCAGTCTGGCAATGGATTCCACTCTCTCCACACCTCCCTTCTTCTCCGT
Source organism: Promerops cafer (assembly GCA_013398275.1). Classification (NCBI taxonomy): domain Eukaryota; kingdom Metazoa; phylum Chordata; class Aves; order Passeriformes; family Nectariniidae; genus Promerops; species Promerops cafer. Next base: position 44,925 of record VZSE01000879.1, on the reverse strand, counting down.
CAAAAAAGGAACTCCAAGTCACATGCATGTTTTGTGTGCTCAGCTACTCACTCAAGGTCACCCCGAGTGGGATTCCTCTTATAGCTTAGCACTTTCACCTCTTTCAACTGGCCATGCATTACTCAATCTGGAGCCTAATGGATTTGTAACCTGACTTTGCCTGTCTCAGACATTCCCAGCAATGTAAGAGGATTTGGGCCCAACTTCCTTTCAAGTTAATGGAAAGATCTTTATTGGAAAGAACCTGCTTGAGGATCTGAGTGTACTTTGCATTAATGTTTCCATTAATTTTAATGGAAGCTGGTTTGAAATTCCTCAGATCAGCTTTGAACATCTTAAATTTTGTGTCCTTCACCTGTCTCATCTGAAATGCAGCACTCTTAAATGAACAGCCTCATTACTGGCCAAGATGTTCTGCAAGCTTTTCCTGCCTCTGGGAATGTCCTGTTCTCTGTTGATCCTACTGGACCCTTCACCAGCTCACCACACTGGGGTAGGAGCTTCATGGTAAGCTCCTAACTCAGAGGCTGTTCCTTGCATGGTTTCTGGCAAGTCATGTCATCTCTTTCTGCTCTACCACCCGTAGTAGAGCAAAAAAGAGCAAGAATCCTCAGGGACTTTCTTATTTGCATTTATAAAGTGCTTTGCCATCATCAAACAAAAGGGAATAGAGAAGAGTGAACTTTTAACATTGCCACTCAACTCTCAGTTTCTGCAAAGCTCTCCTGCCGTGGGCATGATTACCTGCACATGGTGTTTGGCTGGGACAGGCAGGTGCAGAGCCCAGCCTGGGTTTTAGCCTGGCTCAAATCTTGTCTGGCTTTCCTGCTTCTGCAGGGCCACACTACTCTGGGCACTGGCCTGGTGAGCTGAGCAACTGAGGATCCCCCACTTCCCCTCCTACTTACCTTGCTCTCTGCCCTTCAGCTCTTCCAGTAACTTTGACACTTGAAGACAGCAGTGATGAACTGTTCCTGTACATCTCTCGCTGATCAGATCACTGCTCACTCCTGCCTTGTACAGCAGAGCTCTTGCCTGCCTCTGGGCTGCTCATAGATATTTCTTTCCATCTCCACTGAGCTGAGCAGAGAGCAGCATCTCGACTGCTCATCACACCATCCCCATGGTGAAAACCAGCCCTGGCAGAGCTCCTGTACATGTTGCACCTCTGGCGTAATCTCATTTTGCTGAGACAGTCCAGGTTAAACAGTCTGATGTACTAAAGGAGTTGATGCAAACCCTTCAACATAATCCATTTAGTGATCAGCTACATGTGCAGTTGTCCTGACTTTCAAGAAAGACCACACTGGCTTACCCCCTCTGGAAGTACTCCTGGGAAGGACTTTGTGGTAAAATAGGACCTAAAATGAGGTGAGGAGAAGTCATTGTTAATGAGTTTTCCATGCTTTATTTAAGCTCAGTGCTCATTTGCAATCTTGCTGACAGACAGGCACTGCCTGGTGACATGTGGCTGGGCACAAGTGTCCAGGTAACAGGAGCAGACAGGGTCCACCATACACAAAGAAGTCTGGTGTGACTTGTTTGCAGCATAAGGCAGGAGAAGCTGGGAGCAGGCTGCCTGTGCTCATACGCTCACTCCCAGCCGGGCCAGCCCCAGGTCAGTTCCAGCCTCCAACAATTAGTGAGACAGATTGAATCTAGATTGATCTGTCTACTTTCGCAGAGTGAGCCAATTCCAGCAAGAAATTCTCCTTTCCCTGTGTTTCCATGTTAAAAGGAAAGAGACCTTGTCAGATTTCTGGATGAATGGGAAGAACAGGGCAAGGTAGAAATAAATGTTGTGCTAATGCGTAGGAAAAATCATTGGGACAGAAAGACATCATCGATGTGGCTGGGCTGGGGCTGGTCCACATTGCTGTGTTGAATCTCTTCTTCTGGTAAGGCTACTGCAAAAGGCAGGATTCAAAAGGACTCTGCTATTTATTGCACATTTGCAGCATTTTGCAGAGAGTCAGAATCTGGTTCAGAGCAAGAGCTTTTGGCACCAGTAACAGCCTGGACCAGAGCAGTGATGTTTGCTGTAGGGAATTCAGAGGAATTGCCTCTTGGTGCTGTTCTTTGACAGATGCACTCAGGTCACTCAGATATTTACTTGGGTCACTCAAATATTTACAGTCACTGAGAGAAAACTGAGGTTGTGGGAAAGCAGAGAAGAAGGGACATGTTGCTTCAGTGAATGTACAGGAGCAGGAATATGGTGCTGAGCTAAGCTGGAGTTTATGTGGGTCTCTTTGGGGATGAGGTTTTGGGAGGGCAAATGGGAAGTGCAGAGCAGAGGATCAGTCCCTGGTCGAAGCCAGTGGAGGAAGATCAAACATCTGTTTAATGCTGTGTGTCACACCATCTATTCAGGGTTCCACGGTCAAACTGTGATGGCACTAACAGGGACACTTAACTGAGCTGGTTCTGGTCTGCCCTCTCTCTCAGCCACATCTTCTTGCTGTACTGTGATCAACAAGGACAGCAAAGAAACTGGAAAATCGGGCAGGGTGTTTTCAAGGACCGTGGTTAACCCTGAAGGGTGCAGTGCTCTGATCACAGCATGGCTACACAAGCTGTTCTGCCCACACAGCCAAGGCAGGACCTTTGCCACAAAGGGATCTCTCTGTTGCACCTAGTATGCTCAATTTTTAGGGACACCATAAAAAGCAGTCAGAGAAGTAGAACAGAGCACACCACAGCCAAACCAGTTCGGCTTTGCATCACTGCAGAGAGCAGCAGGCAGACCTGGAGAAAACAGCTTGCAAGCTGACTGACCAGAGAGCTGAGCGAGACAAAGGATGCTTGTCCTGAGATCCATCATGGATGTAGCCATTTCCAAGCCCCCAAAAGTGCAAAGGGATGCTCTCCTAGCTGGCAGAGCAGTGAGGCTTTGTGCATGTTTATCCAGGGCTTTCGCCTGCGTGGTGCCGGTGCAAGAGCCGAGAGCCGCTGCTTGTCGTTGACAGCTCAGCTATTGTTGCAAAGTATGATTTAATAGCAAGACTTGATTACAACATGCAAATGTAGCTGCTGGGGAACTATCTCAGAGGTTTGTGGAGATTAGCTGTTAAATTGGCCAGTGCAAAAACATTATTAAGCAGAGAACATAATTACTCATCTTGTGCTTCTGTAGTATATAGAAGAGACAGATTTGTTTAAAAGCCAGCAAGTCCTATATGGAGAAAAGACTTGTGTAAATGCCACGTCATGTACTGCTGTATGTTGCAGCATATTTTATTAGAGAAGGAACACTTAATAACAACATTTGGGAACTTGTGGAAGAAATCCATTGTATTATTCTGCATCATAAAAGCAAACCTAATGCCGAGTGTGTGAAGGCTGTGCAGATATTGAAACATCTCCTTTTGGTGGTGGTTGATTGCTTTTATGGAGATTGCATCATATGTATATAAACAAATCCAACACTTGCTATGAAATCTGGGAGCCAGGTTTTAGACTCAAGCATCTGTGTTCTATCTGTGCATATTCCCTCTGAAATGCATCAAGGTTCCCATTAACACCTTAAACGTAGCAAGTAGAGTCAAAATGAGACTGTCAGCACATACAAAATGAACAACTGGGTCTGTGCTTGCTGTAATGTAATTCTCTTTCAGTCCTAGAGTAGTCTGTGAGGTTTCTAGAATAAAAGGCTCATCTGTGTGTGAGGATGCAGGGAGAAAGATTGAAGTGTAGGGAGCTTGTTAGTGCTGCAGACCTGATTTGGGAGCAGGCTGTGGTTCAGGGATTTCCTCTTGCCTTGTGGCTCTCAGTTGCCCAGACTGGGTTTGCAGGGGGTGATGCACTGGCAGCTAGAGGGTCATATGTCAAAGTGCATTTGGTTAGTCAAAGCCCTACACAGTTTCAGGAAAATCTTTTAACAGAGGAGTCAGGAGGACTGAATTAGGGGAACAGCTTGTTCCTACTGGAGTGCAGTTCTTGTAGTCCCAAGTGCTGGCATGGGAATGGGGTGGTGTTGTCAGGGCTGTCATTGCTGCTGTGCTGCAGTGGCTGCTGCTCACCCCTGATTCACGTCACTGGACATTTCCTCTCCAGCATCCCAAATACTCTGCTGAGGCTTCACTTGTCTTAGCAGAAGGAAGTATCCTCCCAAGCCTAAGTGGGCAAGATAAAGATTTCAAGAGATTTTGATGAGAAACTCCTTGCCATTCTTTTGTTGCAGCTCAAGAGCTTTTGTGCACCAGTAATTGCTCCCCAGGCTGGTTCCTGTGTGACTCAGAGCTGAATGTGGAGCTGCTGTGTGAATCTCAGCATCCTGGCGCAGTAGTCCCAGTCACTCTAAATTTGAATTCATAGTCAGTCCTTCTGGATGTGTCCATGCAGACACAGGCTTGCTCCTCACCTGCTCCAGACTGGCAAATTTGCCACAGCTGGAGGCATCAGCTGTTCAGGTGGTGCAGGCAGGGGAACAATGTTCATGGCTCGTTTTCCACTCACAGCCATGAAGCACCTGAATCCCAAGACAGCTCACCAGCATCTGGTGTCACCTCTCCAGGTGACTGTGGGGTCCCTGGCAAGCAGGTCTGGCTGTATCCAGCAGCAGCAGCAGCATCTCCCTGCTTTCATTACTCAGTGCCAAAAATACCTGCGAGTGGTTTGCAAGCCATGAGTGTCGGAGGGGGCAGTTCTGGAAAGGTCTGGTATCAGCTGGGGAAGGGAGAATGGCACATCTTGTCATCAGTGAGCGTGAAGGGGTGGTACCTGCAGCTAGGTGCTGGGAGTGGGTGGTAGCAGGGACTGGGTCTAGGTTTCAGCAGGGGATACCAGCTGAGGGTGGATCAGCCCTGTTGGCAGAGGAGCAGGAAGGGACATGGGGCAGCATGGGCTGAAATGCTGAGCTAGGGCATCTTAGTCCCTGCACAGGCACATCTCAGTTACAGCTATTTTTAAATAATGTTCATTGATAGTTTGTAAGGAAGCCAAAAAGTGGGAGAAACCACATAGCAATATTTCATAATAGTTTTGCCCCAGTTGTGTGAGGGCTGTGTTTGAGCTGTCTGCATCTCCCTAAACACCACATGCACACTTTGAAGCTGCACATCCAGTGATCAGTGTTGATAAATGCCATAAACTTCACGTGGTGGTAGAGTTACAACAGGAGTCTGTGGTAGCCAGGGAGGAGTAATGTACTTCTCTGTTAATCTGCTTTTTTTCTGTGTGCACAGCTTGGGTGTGCAAGAGATCCATCTGTTAATGGCTGTTAACCTGTTCTCAGAGTCTGGAGTGCAAGAAGTTGACTGTGTGATCCTCTTTTCTGACAGAACTGGTGCTGCCTACAGGAGATGCCCTCAGCTGCAAACTGATGTACTCTAGGAAGAGTTGCAGTAGCTCTTGATTCATGAAATATAGTTTTACTGCACTGAGTAGTGTAGCACAGTTTGAGGCAGGACCTGCTCCTCACAGGTCTTAAGTGTTTGCCACTGCTTCTCTGAAACCCTGGGCTGGAATGAAGCTGTTATAATTAATGGAAGTTAAAGTGCTCCTTCTGCCTGTGAGCTGGTTGGAAATGGAAAAGAAGAACCTGTCACAATTGTGACTGGCTCTAAACTACTGTCAGGCTTTCCTCCTTCCCTTCCCCTGCCCCAAGTGGAAAATTGTATTGGAAAGCAGCAGTTAGAGCACTTAAATCTTTCCACAGTTCATTTCAAGCTCCCTTTCTTCTTCCCAGCCGTACCCAGGCCAGTTTGGGGCGCGGATGGAAGTCTCTGGCTGAAACCTGCAGGATGTTAAATAACAATGGGAGAGTGAGTTTCAAAGAGGGTATAATGTGCCTGGATTGCACGTACCCTAAGCTGTATTTCCCATGCTTTGACATTCAGCCCATCCATGCTTCACTCCCGAACTGCTTCCTTTCCTTATGGGATCTGTCTTGGTGTGATATGGAGCAAGCTCAGGTTGAAATGGGGTTGGTGCCTCTCTTGCTGTGGAGGGACATGCTCCCACAGGCATCCACAGGAGCTGCTGGTGTCTGTCATGTCCAGAAATGTGGGCAGTAACAGAAGCTATTGTATCCCCTATAGGGGGTTACCAGCTTGTTGTAATCCCTGCCCTTTTCCGGGTACTTGGATTGTCTGTTTTAACTATTGTGTGTCCCCTTTCTCTTAACACCTCTTGGCACAGTCACGTTGCTGCTGCAGGCAGTGGTTCCGAGTGAAACTGGTCAGTGAAGGGCATCTGATGGAGCTTCACTGTCCTTCTCAGCTGTCCAGATTCAACAGGCTGATCAGTTGGAGGAAGCTTCCAAAGCTTTTATTTGTATGTTACTGAGTAACCCTTGGCAGAGAGCTGAAGGCCCAATACATAGGTCAGACCCACTCCTTAGGGAAGTCTGCTGCCTCCCTGGGGCCAAGTTATAAAAGTGAAAACTTCCCACCCTGGTATGGCCCTCAAATATTATACATTACTGATTTTTCACATAGGCAGCAATGATGTTGCAACAAGAAGTCCAAGGACATTCAAGAGATACTTCAAGTGTTTGGGATGACTAAGGGATCAGGAGAACAGGCAGTGTCCTCCCTATTCTTTGCATTACAGGAAATGATAAGGGAAGAAACAGTAAGAACCAGCAGGTCAAACCTGGCTCCAGGCCAGGGGTCACTGAAGAGTTTGGGGTTTTTTTGCTCATAGGTTGCTTTACACAACACCAGGCCTGCTGGTGACAGACAGGGTACATGTGTCTCAAAGGAGAAAAAGGATTTTTGACCAAGAGTTAATAGGGCTCATTGGAAGAGCTTTAAACTAGATTTGAAGGGGGAAAGGGATAAAACCAAGCTTCTTCTAAATGTACATTTGCCCTGTTTATTCAAGGGTTAAGCAGTCTGAGAGATGCAGCACTCATAGCCAGGTATCTGTCAAGCTTGGATTGGAGGCTTACCAAAGCATGAGGATATATGGTTTTATTTCAGTTTTGTCATTTGGAGATTGCTACTCAATGTCTGTAGGACAAGAAAGCTCCAGGGCATCTTAGGATATGCCCTGTGCTCCAAGAGACCTTGTTGTTTTGGCTTTGCAACATTCAAATGCAAAGTCAAGAACTGATGCCTGAAGTGCTCCTTTTCCAAGGATTAAAAGGCACTGCCAAGGCTTTGCAAGATGACAGTGTTGCAAATCTTACCATGATCCAATGCTGAGATCTGTCTGTTTCAGCAGCACAAATGTGCTGACAGATCTGTGTGTCTGCTTTCTGGCGATGGTAGATTTTTTCAGGAGGTTGATCTGTACTGCTGAACTCTGGAAGAGTTGGAAGGTAACACTGCAAGAGTTCTTCTTCATCGCACCTGGGTCTTCATTTTAACCAAGCTTCTTTTCGTCTAGTAAAACCCTGGCCCAAAGGAGCAGTTTCAGGACATCATCACGGATCTAGCTTTGGTTTCTCTGTTCTTAGATGGAGCTGAGGGATCCATAAAGGTCAGTGGAGGAACTAGCTGGAGTAACCAGGTTATGACTGTGACAATCAGGGATGGAGGTATTTGCTAAATTCACCCAGCAGCTTGTGAGGTCTTGCAGACCTTGGCATCAAGAGAGCTTGTTCTCACTTCTGTACAATCTCAGTAGAGGGACTGGGACATGAAACAAAGTCCTTTCTTACAGTGCAGCTCTGGAGAGTGATCCATATCTGTCCATTTCTGAACTTGAAGGATACGATTCTCCCTTGCTTACAGTGATAGGTCTCATGCCACTCATCCTCACCTGTTATGGTCTCATTGAAACTGCCTCATCTATCCCCATCTGGCTGGCAGTAGCTCCGTCTGGAGACAAAGAGCTCTCTGTCACCCACAGCCACAGACCCTCCAAGGTGCCGTTCAGGACCCACTCCCATGCCGCTCCGTGGGCTGTCCAACTCCACTGGGATGTTTATCCGTTTTTCCTCAATCCCATTGTGTAAATGAGGCTAATTTCAGCCTGCTGTGATGTGTGGGCTCACTGGAACATGACTATAAATCCAGATCTGAACATTTTCTTGTAATGGACGGGGTGGTGAAATTGCATTGCTGCCTTTAACCTCAGGCTGTCCTTAGACCAAACTAGCCTCTTCACAGCCCCTGCATCGGTAAATCAAACAGCTTTTGAATCGATGCACATAAAAGTCAAGGGAGAGAAGCTACGGATGGAAAAGACCCATTGTACCTCGAGCCTGTCCTGCTGCAGAGGAGGTAAGGCTCTCTTAGGAATTCAAGGCAAAGCTCCAAGCCTGCTGGCTGAGGCCAGGCAGGGTGAGAGTCCTGCCTGGGGAAACATGTGGGGTGGGGGAAGACTGCCTAAATTTCCTGCAGCTTTTCCATTCTGCTCATCTCTGCATTTTATTCCCTTGGCTTTATTTTTTGGGCAAGAAAACTGATGTTGGTTGTATATTCAACAAACCCAATATGTTCGTTCTCCTGATCATTGTTTTTCACTCAGGGCTATGTTTGACTTTTCTTTAGAAGTATGTTTTTCTCACCTAATATTTAGTTTAAGATCGTAGGAGCTGGATATAAAACCTTCTGGGACATTTTAATCTGCCAAGAGGCTGCTTGAAAGCAGAAGTTATCCAGAGTATTTCAGTAGCATATTTAGAAAACATCACCCCCAAATTCTGTGTTGCCCATTTCCCTTTCATTTCCCTGCCAACTTTTATTGGTTGTTTTAACCCCGATCTGCTGTCGGTGTCCCCGTACCTTGCTTCCCTCCCCCTCGGGTTTCCATGTCTTTGAAAGTCCTGGTAACCAGAAGGTTCATGATTGCTTTGCAATCATTTCAGACCAAGAATAATACAACCAGAGCCAGCTGGATCCCTCGCTCTGTATTGATACAACTGTTCCCCTTAACCTGCCCACACTCAGTGCTACAACTGCAAATCTGAGGTTGAACCAGAGCACTGCTGGGCAGTGCTGTGAGCCCTGATCCATGGCCCTGCCTGGAAAGCAGCAACCCCAGCAGAGCATCCCATGGCCAGGCAGCAGCTGCCTTTGGGTGTTGTCTGCTGGGGACCTTGGGAACTTGCTAAGTTACATGTGTTTTTCTGACACAGATCCTCTCAGAACCAGTGGTCCCAGTGGTCGTTCTGATTCCCTTGATCTGCAGCCAGTTTCTCCTGAGCAGTCCTCCTCTGGCAAGGCCCTTGCTGAAGGCTGGCCAGTCTGGGTGATTGCTTCTCCTGGAGGTCTCTTCCCATGAGCCCAAACAGCACTTGTGAGCATGGTTAAGAACTGGAACAGGCACCCAAAGAGGCTGTGAGAAAGTTGAAGATGGAGACTGCTAGAACTCAACTGGAAAAGGCCAGCCTAATCCAGTTTTGAAGTTACTCTGCATTGCTTGGACCAGAGACTTGCAGCAGAAGAGGGCATTACTTAGCAAGTCACTGCCTGACTTCCACTTCCTAAACATCAGGGGTGTTGTACGTCATGCCACCACTGCCTTTGGCTGCCAGATTATGTACATTACTTTCCGTGGTTTTGGTATTTTAAACTTGTTTTTGTTAACTTTTGTTGTTGTCTCTTCATGAGTTTCTGCAGACTCTTTGTTTGTCCCTGGGTCACACCCTGGTTGGTAGATGTATGCTCTCTCAGTCATTGACCATCTCAGAGTATGCTTCTAGTCTGGAATGTTCATCCAGTATTCTTTATTTCCCCCTGTCCATCAGATTATCTCCTGCTTTGTAAGTAATCAACTCTTTAATGCCAGGTAAACTGGGAAAAAGCAAGTCCAAAGGCTGAAGGGTGTAACACACACAGGGTGTGAATGTCTCCTCAGCAGGAATGTCTGGGAGAACATTAGCTGATGGGGAATGTGAAACAGGAAGGCTGGTTCTAGCAGTCTGTGACTCCCTGGGGCACTATCAGTTCTCAGGGTGATTAACTGTTTGTTTCTCCCTTAATGAAAACTTGTCTCAGATGAAACCACCATAATAGAAAGCTGATGTTCTGGAGCATTCCCAAGTGTAGGTTAATATTTACAAGCTATCAGGTTCAGGTTTTATCTCCATCTCTTGCTGGCACAGAGATAAAATCCTTTTAAAAATCCCTTTTGATCTTCCTGGTTCATGACATGGCTTTAATAAGACACTTTCCATATGGAACGGGTAAATGTCTTAATGGAAATGTAAGTTTTTCTCATCATTTCAGGGACTAGTAACAGATGAAGAGCCCCCATGTACCAGGGGCCATGGCTTATAAGGGAGCATAAGTGATGGACAGTGTCTCTGCAGGATACTTGTGCTAGGAAATGTCAGAATATTATTTCTGCCTCAATGGCTTAAGATCATGTTTACCTAATGGACTTACACTTGAATTTTGCAGGTGTTGTGTTAATATTAATGTGTTGTATGAATTGTTAATATTTCTTCACTTCAGCATTACATTAATGAAGGCTGCAGGGGATGGAGAAAAGACCTGGCTAATTAATTAAATCGGCAAAAAGCATCTTTAATTTTCCATCATGCTGCCCTTTGCTTCCACCTAATGGGTCTCGGCATTTCTGGTCAGCAGCCACGTAACACACGCTGCTGTATAGAGCACTCAGCAACGCACTTGCTAATTTTTCTGACCCATAAATCACTTGCATAAACTTTTAATGGTGAGGAAAAGTGCCTTTCATTCCTGTTTCCTCCTTCCAGTGGGAAAGGCAGTCTGATAACAGGCGGTGCTGGCCCGATGTGTGGGGCTGGAGACTTTCCCGTCAGCAGAGGAGCTGTCTGCATTCATTCAGGAATTCTTTCCATTCTCCTCTTAGCCAGACTCTGGATGACATTAGTATTATGTGTCTTGTCATAAACTGTGCTTTTGGAGCCAGTGGCATATCAGACTGCACGTCTCAGGAATGTGGACTGCCCGGCTGGGACACTGGCTGTGAGGTATCTCCCCTCTCCTCTGCCCTATCTCAGCCCCAGCCTGGCTCTGAGCTCATTCACCCACCAAGAATTACCATGGGCTGGAGAAAACTCAGGTCTCAGGTCCCTGCTCTGTCCCCAGGTGGCTGGGCAGCACCCTTGCTTGGGAGCATCCTAGTGCATTCCCAGAGATGTAAGGCTTGCCAGCCCAGGTGGTCATCATTCTCGTGAGACCTGTTAGTTGAGCACAGCATTGTGCATTAGTGATCCATCCTTATCCCTTCTCTGTGGCTCAGCAGAGTGGGAGCAGGGCCCTTGCCATCATAGCTGCCTCTGAGAGCTGAGATCCTGGTGAGCTGGTGGCTCCTTGGAAAGACAAACTGGATCTCACACAGATCTGTGGAAAGCAGGACTGGGATTCCCAACTGCACAGCTTCCGGAGATGAAAGGATTGCAAACTCTTTCCCATTGTCTTCCCCACAAAGGTGAAGGGATTGTGCATTCAGGGAGGGTTTTGAACATTGCTGTCACTTTGATGCTGACACCCAGCATAAGTGGGAGGTCAGTGTGGCAGTGCCAGGCAGCCCTGGGGACTGAAGACATTCCTAGAGAGGGATGTATATGAGGCTGTGTGCCCACTCTGAGCAAGCAGCACTCCATGGGCTTCTTTGAGGCCCATGAAAAAAGGGATGTCTTGATCTAGGAAGGCCATTCCTGGATGGAGATCTTCCTCTGTGTGTGATGCTGAGAGTAAAGTCCTCTGCCCTGGGTTCAAAAATGTGATAGTTCTGAGAAGACTGTGGAGAACAGTGGAGCTGAGGCTGAGGGAGCCTGCTGAAGTTGTACCTCCACATCCTGTGTGGCCCAGCATGTGCGTGCAGGTCTAAGCTTTCATTCCTGGCCCACAGCAGCTGAAGACTCTGTTTTGGCACAGAGGGGCCCTTCAGCACCATGCCAGGAGTCTGAAGGTTGTCACCAATTTGCATGCAAAGGAGCAGACTGCAGTCACATTAACCTTTAATGAAGAGGTGCAACCTGCAGTGACAGCGTCCTCTGCAACACCAACACTTCAGTCCAGTGATGCCTCCTTTGCCATTTGAATCAAGACAGGAGGGAGGATGGTAGGACGGGCAGGTGTTGACTTTCTCCCTTCCATATGAACCACAGATGAGGCTGAGGAGCTCCAGGCTGGGCAAGGTGCATTTTCCACCCACAGAGCTGAGAGCCAAGAGGTCACAAAAGCTCTGTGGCCACTTGTGCTGTCCAGCGCTGCGACGTCTGGCCTGACGTTGTGCTGCCAGATGTAGTCAGCAATTTCATTTAACAGGGCTGCAAAGTGGCGCTGATAATTTCAAAGGAACTCAGGCAAGTGGCTGAGGTTTTTCTAGTGGTCTAAGTCCCTGTGTGCAAACCAGTACATCAGGCTTTAAGCAATTAATTCCTAATCATGCCAAATGCCTTCAGGAGCCCAGCGTCAGCATTGAGAACTTAAAACGGTTTTCCACTGTACCACAGATAATTTGGATAAAGCAAAGAGAGCAGTCTTGTGGCATTTCCAGCCTCAAGGTGTGAGAGTGGTCTGTAAGGGACATTTGTATTCAGAGAACCCTCCCATGCATTTGTGTTGTAGGCATCTATTACTGGGAAGGCACCATAGCTAATATAAAGGGCATTCTTTATACCCTGGAAAGGGTGTTCATTATAGGGAAAAGCCATTCTAGCTTAGTAAGAAATGAATCTAAAACTGCCTCAGAGCTGCTATTCTCATCAAGTTTCAATGGTAGCAGTTTTAACCAAGAGTTAATTGAGCAATCTCAGAAAGTGGAGTAATTCCGTTATTCAGCTATGCTTTGTACAAGGCTACTGCTAGCTGTGAGAGGAGCACAAATGACTTTCATCAAGCCAGGAACCGCCAGCATTCTTGCCTTTTACTACTTTTTCTTTAAAAAAAAAAGTAGGTCTTTTGGTCTTTTGGCAACTGTCATTGGCAACAGGAGCTCCACACCAACATTGCAGGGCTCATATGTAACACTGTAATCCAGTTTTTTTGGATAAGAGGGGATTTGATTTTCATGGCTCTTCAGGCAGCAGTGCTGTTCCAGGACGGATGGCTGAAGATGCTCCTGTTTGTTGGACAGGCAGAGTGTCACCAAGAAAACAGTACACTGTTCTTGCATAATTTTGCATGGAAAAGAGCCATTGCAAGTGCCAGCCCAGCTACTCACCTAAGAGTATGACTGTGTCATTGGCTGTGCTCTCAGGAGATGTGGGATTAGCTAATGTTGGTTTTAGAAGAGCTTTTATAGAAACCTCTCAAGTTCCTCTGCTTCATGGAAGAGCTGTAATCAAAAATAAACGAACACGATTTAAAGAAGAAAAAGTCATACCACATCCAGCATCTTTGGACTTAACACCTTGGAGAGGGTTTGTTGGTTGAGCCGTGGTGCTGTTTCTTTACTGTTTTCCTTCAGCTGATGCTGCTCCTGTCTTTTTCTTTCAGGACTATTTGCTGTAAAGGCTCCAGCCTTTTGTGGAAGGTGCCTTTGTGGGTGAATGCAGCAGGATTTAGAGTCCCATTTGCAGGAGGTGGCTGTAGATGTCCTGTTTGGTATTAGACCGTGTTGTAACAACAATCCCTTCCAAGCCAGCAGAGAGCAGGGGCTTAGCAAGGGGACATAAATCCATCAGTGTCTTTAGAGCTCTCTCAGACACACACAGACACATCAGGGCTGCCTTTCTCAGCACCAGCCTTTTGTGACACTGTTTGGTTCAAGCACAACGATGTCAAAGCTATACTGTCCTAACCCTGCTTGGACCCAGCATGGAGCTGGGTACACCTGAGGCAGGCACATAGATATGGGCTGAGAAACCAGAGGCCTTTGACTGCAGGTTGAAGCACTAACCCATGCTGATCTGGGATGGTAAATCTATCCATAGATGGGAAGAAATTTGAACAGCAGAAGTCTTGTTCCTTTTGTAGGAGGGAGTAAGTACTATGAGGGAGAGACGAGATGGAGAGGAACAGATGAGATATTGTAATGTGTTAGGAAAAAGAAGTTTGGTAGCCCTTGTAGAAGAGTTTGGTCACATTTGGCTCTCGTCTGAACTGCTGGAAAAATGCTGGGGATTTACTTGGTGGCAGCTCACACAGCCAGAGGGACCACCATTGGAAGGGGGGCTCAGACTCCAGCTCAGAACAGTTCAGCTCTGTCCTTTTGTGAGCAGGTTTCCACAATGTGAGCCACATGTGAAGAAAAGACCAACTTCTTCAGCTCATCAAAAGCAAAGAACCCTACCATGAAAGAGCTGTGTGGTGTTTTGGGTTTATCTCTCACACTTCAGCTGTGATAACTCTTCCAACACCTGGATATACCCATCAGTTACATTGTATAGGAGGGGATGGAGGTGTTAGGAAGGCATTATGGGGGAACAGCTGTGCTCATCTGTCCAGCCCCAGCTCAATGCTGTTTGCTCTGAAGCCCCTGGCTCTGTTACCCTGCTGGAACAGTAGGTATTTTAGTGTCCTTTTGCTTTAAGGAAGCTGCCTGCCTCCTTCCTGCACTTACTGGATTGCACACAAAGTACTCCTTGTCTCTCCCTTCCAGCAAACCCTTCTTAGCTAATGTCATTTGTCAAGTTAATCAGGGAGAGTGGGCACTTCAGTGGCTGCTGTGCAGCCTAGCTGCATTGCCATGGAGACAAGCAGCCAAATAGGCATTTTACTTGTCCTGCCTCTCTTTGCAGATTTGCCATGAGAAACCATTATTGTATTTGCCATCAACCAAACAACTTGCTGAGGGCATCAGTAGGTTTTTCAAGGTTGCTATCCAGAGATTGGGAAGGGTCTACCTAACATTTAATGGAGCAAATAGTAATGTTGATACTAAAGCAGGTCAAGGGTCTGAATGTGTAGCTCCTCTTCCCACATCCCATAGATGTTTGGCACTGGCAGGAGTTGTCTGAGAGGAATTACAGTCCACTAGCTTGAGTATGGGGCTGTAATCAAGATGTCATCGGTCCTCTTCAGCTGGATGGTTTCATAGGTGACTGTTTCCCTACAGAAGCTGTGACTATCAAAGATACTTTGAAAAGCATCAAGACTTGTGTTTAAGAGCATCTCAGGAGCTTGAAATCTCCCCAGAAGTTGGTGAGATTTAGGCACTGGCATGCCTTGGTCACATTTGAAACTCAGAGGTGACTGTAAGCCACACACTCCAGCTGACGTCTTGCATAAGGGAGGCTGAAGATGAGTTTCATCCACATAACCCATAAGCAAAATCTGGGTGTTGAAAGAGCTGACAGGAGATGTACATGTTACAGAGCTCAAAAGCCATCCCATCGCTCCCTCTCCTTGCCCTCACATGTGCACATGTTAAGTGATGCATGGAACAGGTTTGGAAATGCTCCCTCCTGCAGCATGGTTACCAGGACAGCTGGAATCTGCAGGCACCTATGGGGGGGACAGCCACCTGTTGACCCCTAGCCCTATCTGGGGGATGGCAGAGGAAGCCTCTCATCAGCACAAAAAGGGCAAAAGTTCAGATGAGATTGTTTATGGGATTTTATGGAGCCAACAGCCAAGGATAGCTCAGCTAATCCAGAGGAAACTGTAGCGATGGCGTTAGAATGCATTTCACATGGGATTCATTCAGTGAGCGTTCAGATGGACCAGTCTTTCTGTCTCCGTTTTTTTAGCCATTAAATATTTTTCTTTGTACTACTGTCTGCCAGCTGCACTGAGCCAGACTCCAAGCTGGGCTGTTTTAAGAAAAAAACCCACAGAAACCCCAAAACCTCTCGTGGTTTGACCTGCCGACAAGTTAGCAGGGCTTCAGCACAGCTCCCAGCAACATCAGCACCAGCCACTGGGCTGGGTCCATGCTCTGCCAGCCAACCTCTGCTCCCACCAGCCTCAGCATCCACTGCTTTTCTCCAAGCCACAGCGTAGTGCTTGTTTAGTTGAAGCCCTGGTGAGAACATGAGCTAAAAGTGCAGCTGAAAGGCCACGTGGGGAGGGCAGGAAGACAGCAGCTTTGCTGTGCCCTCCAGCTCCTCAGCACCTGAAGCCTTGCTGGCTTCGTGGGCAGTCCTAGCCCTGGCTCATCCTCCTGCGTCACGAACATCCCAGGCAGCCGCAGCGTGAGCTCCTCTTGGGAATAAGGTTTTCCTTTCAGATGCAGTGAGGTCACCACATTAAGCTGTTCCATGCAGATCTTGTCTCCTGTCTGTGTCCTGAGCCCCAGTCCCTGTTGCTCTGCTGAAAGAGGTAATGTGGCTTAACTCCAGGCACAGGTGCCAGCTCCTTCACTGTCCCCAGCCTGCTCCCTCTGACCCTGGCAAGTTCTCACATGCTCTGGATTACCCCAGCTGTGACTTGTGCCTTCTGGAAGCTGCTTTTCTCTCCCTGAACTCCTGATGTTTAGAACAAATTTGACTAGGAGTTACAGAGCAGCCCCACACTCCTCTTCCCTTTCAAGCTTGCAGGACTACTGCAGCAGGGTGCACTGGGGAGAAGCTCTATGACCTCCCAGTGATCCAGAGCTGGGAAGGACCCTCTGTCCCTGCAGGAGGTTTTGGCATCAGCCCACAGGGCATTGCAGCCTTCCCAGGGCACTCTGGTTTGTTACCCTGAGCTGACACAAACCAACCCATCAGATCCTGGGGCTTCTTTTCCCCCCAGATACATGAGAATGTCCAACCTTATCCGTGTTACCTGATCCTTGAAAGCCTAAACTGCAGGTGCATCTCCCAGAGCCTGCCTCTGCCTTTGGGTGAGAGAGCAAGAGTAGCTTTTCAATTCTGAATACCCATGGACACATCCTGCACACCGTGTCATCGGTGCACAGCTCCTGGGTGCTTCCCAGGATGGCATTTTGCAGAGCAAAGTGGGTAGTATGTGCTCTTAGTTTTACTTCAAGAATAAAAGTGTCCCTGGCAGGAGGATGCTCAGGTATGAGCTTCCATTCAGTACCTACAACATCAGAACAAGGATCTCTCCTGGAAATTGTAAAAGCCCAAGCCACAGAATGGTAAAACAAAATGCAGAACTTAATAATCAGGTGGAAATTGCATCCAGCCAAAAGTGTCACTGTAGATGAGGGATGAAGGTTTTACACTCCAGTGCTCAACAGGAACAGGAACGGCAGGGTCTGCTGCAGCATTTGCTCATGGTGTTCATCTCTGGGACATGCAATGAGCACGTGTTGCCTGTGACAAAGAGGCGATTTTGTTCACACGTGTTTATTGCTTTGTCCTTAAAAATGGGCTTGCATTTCCTTCCTTAGAGGCCGCAGTTCAAGGGAGATGCAGGGGAGACTCCATGGCCAGCCTTTGCCCACGCGTGCATCTGTGTAGCTGAGGCTAATTCTGGAAATGCCTCCCTCTTTCCTTGCACCAAAGCCCATGGGAAGGAGAGGTGCTGCCTTTTGCACTCTGCCCTGTTTTCTGGGCCTCGCTGTGACCTGGCTGGGGCAGAAAGGGCTTCCCAGGTGTGAGCATGGGCTGGCACAGCCTCACACCTGTCCTCAGGCCACTGTTCCCCACGTGCTGCTCGGTAAGAGTGGTGTGCCACCCACTCTCAGGAGATGGGGATGGCCATGCCATAACCCGCTGGCTGCCACTGGCTGTCCCACGGCCGGGGTGCCCAGTGCCCCCGGGCCACGCTGTCCCGCACCCCCTGGAGGCCGTGGCCATAGAGGGACCGAGGTTGCCATCTGCCGGTTCTGCTGCACAGGAACAGCAAGAGCCTCGCTCAGCCCTCTTGGAAGTGGCCCCTCAGGAGTGTATCCTGATCCTGCTCGGGTCACAGGGCATTGCCCACCCACGACCCAGCCCTTGGCCTTTGGTAGCATGTCCCCATGGGCAGGTGTTACAGGGGACAAGGCAGGCAGCCCATTCCCATTTAGACCGTGCTGGTTCTGCCCTGCCCTGCCCACTCTGCCCCTTAGCCAGGATGTCCCTCCTGCTCTCCCTGTGGGGCCTGAAGTGTTGGCCTCTGGCACAAAACCCTCTGTGAGAATCTACATGGCTCTTAATAAGGGAGCTCCTTCCCATTAAAGAGTAATATTTCTACTGCTGATGATCACTGTCAGGTGCTTATTCCTCCTCCAGGCTTGTCTTTATTTCCTTTCTCTTTCAAGTTCCTGGCAAGTACTCCCAGGCTGGGAATGTATCACTGCTGTAGGAGTACCCCGGGAGTGCAGCACCCTGCACATCTCACCTGGCCAGTCTCACCAGCAGTGGCCGGGGTTGGGAGCTGCAGGAACACCAGCTGCAGCCTGGTCCCCCAGCCAGCCCTGCAAAATCACTGCTTTGCCTGCAGGAGCACCAAGACTGAGCTGGCGCAGTCAGCAATAGCTCACTCAGGCATTGCTGGGAGGATGAGGTTACTTCTGTAAATCTGTTATCTTTTTTGGCAATTAGCACCAGTTAGGAGCCCTGGGAATACATGCAGGAAATAGCAGGAAGCCCAGTTAAGCACATCTCTTGCTTACAAGCCCAGTTAAACAAGTCCCCCGTGGCTCAGCCCTGCCACTGCTAGCACAAGCCATACCCACACCAAAGATGACCTCTAGAGCTGGGATTGCTTTTCTGAGCACTGTGTAACCCCAGAGGTTTCCACTCAATGAACGTACATTCGGAGATGGAAAGTGGGGGGCTCACCCCAGCCTGGAATACCCCGGCACTCTGGAGGTTGTATGGAGGAGCCTGTGGAGCCCCTGCATCTCCTGGATGCCGAAGGCAGCCCTGCTGGAGCAGCACTGGTGGCTTGTCCTGCCCGGGGACAGTGCTGTGTTGTGCTGTGGGTGGGAGCCTGGCGTGGGGCAGGGCTCGGTGCCTGGGCCTGACCACACATGTCGAGCTCGGGATGGGGGAGCGAGCGAGACGCTGTTTGCTCTGGCCCAGGAAGACAGAGATGTGTGTTTGTTTTCCGTGCTATCTTTCGCATGGCGTTTGTTTTGCTTGTCAAGCGTTTCAGGAGATAAAATGACCTAAAGGGAGATTATTTTATCCTAATTTAAGCTGTCAATTTATCACTGACTTCTGCTTGTCTGCGCCAGCAGGACAGCTTACTCTGAGTCCCTGGGGAAACCTCTGCTAGAAAGTGAGAATTTGGGGGGGATTTGCTGCAGTCTCACAGCTAATCTGTGCTTATGTCAGCAACTACAAGCTGCTCCTCTGTCCCCCCGTGTCATATTAGTTCCCATCACTGTGGACTGGCTTGGCTTCCCAGGGGCCTCCCCTGTCTAACCGAGGCCTGGGGTTGTTTTTCTCGTGCCGCAGGCTGGTGGAAGAGTTCATGCTGCTGGCGAACATGGCCGTGGCCCATCAGATCTACCGCTCCTTCCCCGAGCAGGCCTTCCTCCGCCGCCACCCCCCGCCCCAAACCAAGCTGCTGAAAGACCTCATGGACTTTTGCAACCAAGTCGGCCTCGACATCGACTTCAGCAGTGCGGGGACCCTGCATGTGAGTGCGCTGGCCTGGCAGGGCCATGGGGCCGAGGGTGGGCAGCTACATGTTGGCGTGTTTGTGGCAGCATGTGCTTTATTCACTGTCCCTCTCTGCCCAAGCAAAGCTGACAACTATGCCATGCCAGAACAAAACACCTCCCTCACTTGCTATTGATCTCATTAGTGCTGGGCAGGGGTGGCCCAGCCTGTCCTGGTCAGCCATGTTGTGCACAGGGGTTAGAGCAGGGTGGGAAGGACCTTGCAAGTGACTGCTGCACTTCCCTCCCTGCAATGGGAAGGATGTTTCAGTGCAGGAGCACTCACTGAGACACCCAGATTTCCTTCTCTGGGCGGGTCTTGGGCAGGGAATTTGCTCCACAGCACAAGGAAAGTAGCTCTGCAAGGGGCTGTTTCTGTCTGGGCTGCTGCAGGTCTCAGGGAGGGCAGGGTGGGGAGTGGGGTGACTGCAAAGGACTGGAGAGCAGTGCTGGGAAAGGTCAGATGCAGCCAGTGCAAGAAGTATCCAACCACTCCTCTGCTGAGCATGTCCTGAGGCTGAACTCCAGCTGAACAGCACCGCACAGGTTCCAGGATTTTCTTTACTCACCACAACTGGACTGTGGATAATCCTCTGTTAATCCCATCCCCGCTGGCCTCCACCACGCCCCTCCATCAGCTGGGACTGCTTTCCCCACTTGCTGGCTGTGCCCAGCCTATATCAGCAGATACAAGGCTGCTCACTCAGCTCCTGTCCTGCACTTTGAACCCTCCAGCCCTTCCTCACTGCTACCCCCAGGCAGTGACCTCCCATATCCATGTCTCCCCAGAGTCCCATTAGTCCATGTGCTGAAGCTCTCAGGAGCTGGATGGGAGCCAGGCACAGGTCAGGAGAGGTTTTACAGCCTCTCTCTCACACTGCACATCTGGGGACAGAGCCAGCAGTCCCCATGCCCTGGGTGCTCCCTGCCACTGATCCCAGGAGGAGAGCCAGTGCTCAGGACCGTGTATGCAGTCCTCCTGGGGCTGCTGGGACCACAGCAAAACCCAATTTCATGTGCACCTTTTGGCTTACAAGGGGATTTTCAGGAAAAAGGGGAATTTGGCTTTGACAGAGGTCCCTTCACCACCATAACATGCCAACACTGAATGCTCTCTTTTCTCCTCCAGAAAAGCTTAAGTGAAACATTTGGTGCTGACAAATATTCCAGAGCAAGGAAAGAAGTGCTGACCTACATGTTCTCCAGGCCCATGCAGGTGAGAACAACGCTCTGCTGTCAGGCATGTCTGCTTGTAGCTTTCTGCTGTGGCTCCATCTTCAGTCCTCACCCCTTTGCATTACCCAGCTGGTTGTTGCACACAGAGGGAGTGAATGAATACTGAACATGGTGTTCCAGGGCTGCCAGCAGCTTCCTCCAGTGTCTTCAGCCCTGTGCAGCTGGCAGTGGGAGTATCCCTTGAGCAACAAAGCTTCATGGCAAGGTCAGGCTGAGTCTTTCCTCACTGCCCACAGTGTCCCTGTTATTACTGGTTGGGATATTTCACCCTTGAAGTTGCATGAGAGCTGTTTAGCAGACTCACAAGGACACAGCCCTGTGAACAGCTGGTGGTGGGCTCCATGGTTCATCTTTGTGCCATTTCTTCACATCATGGTATCCCAACTGGTCCAAAGAAGGAATTAAGAGTAGGGGTGTGCAACTGGCCATAAGCACAGTCTGGTACCCACTCTTGGAAGAAGGGAAGTTCTGGAAACGCTTGTGTCTCCCTCCAGCCCAGATGGCTTTCTTTGACAGTCTCTGCAATGGAGGCTTGTGCTGCTCACACCAGTTATTATGTTTGGTACATCTGTAGCTCAGGACACTTATTTGGGTGTTTTATCACCATCATAAAAAGGTTTTATGAGGCATCAGCTGCATTTGCAGCTGAGCACAGCACAACCTCTTCTGAGGAAAGTCCTACCCTGTGGGAGAAGGGGCACGTTCCTGAAATGATCTCTCTGCTGTGGCCTGCTTATCACTGCAGGAATGAATCATCTTCCCAACATCACTCATTTGACTGTCACTCCTCTAATTAGCTTATTTGCTTCATTTACTCATTAGCAGTTGCCTGAAGTCCTGCTGTGTTTCCAGAACTTAATGCTTTTTTGCAACTGGGGCTGGGGTATGAGGCTGTTTAGTAAATCACCCTCTCATGTGTGTCCAGCTCAGGAGAACTGCTTTGTGAAGAGCAGGGAGTGTCCTCTGGAGCTGGATATGTTGTCCCAGATCTTATGTCCTGCTTTGGTTTATCCTGGTCCCTTCTGTCCCATCCTTCTTTTCCGGTGGAAGGTGCACTGGTGACAAGAATTCCTTCGAGTCCCTCTCTGGGCCTGCTGACTGTGGCACAAACCTGGGCTTTGCCAGTAGCAGCACATGGAGCAAGCCTGGCTGCTGGCCAGGAGAAAGTTCTGCAGTGGCACCAAGGAGGAGATGGGCTTTTGGGGACCCACGGACTTGCTGAGATCTTGCCATTGTGGTGTCCTGAGACTGTGGCTGGAGAAGTGGTAGGAGTGCTTTCAGATACCACACAATGGTTCTCATTAAGATTTAGCCTTGTAAATATGTTAGATCATTACATGAAAGAGCTGTCAAGGTTTTGGGGATGATATCTTCTGCAGAGTAGATACCAGACAGAGAAAGAGGCACTTTTAAAGGAGATATTCCACGAGACATGATTTTGGGAGGAACTACATCTCATTCCATCATCAGAAGACAAAGATGCATGTGTGTTCAGGTGGGCTGTGCAGTCCACTCATACGTGGCAAACCTGCTGCCTGGCACACTCCCATTATAGGCAGAACACCTTGGAAAGGGGCAAACAGCTTCCAGGAGGAAGGAGCTTTCCCTGCGAGGAGTAGTTTTTTTGCCACCAACACGAGAGCAGATGGAAGAATCAGCCCCATCCTGCTGGATGTCGTGGTCCCTCATGGGGGAGAGGATAGATTTGAGTGTTGGCAGCTGTGGAGCACAGCCACTGAGGGGCCCAGGCCGGTGGTGAGGGCTGGGCCATTGCTCTGACAGATGGTGCAGCGAGACCGTCTGGTCAGGGCACCGAGAGTCACCTGTATCCCTGCACACATTGCAGCTCCCAGTGACAAAGCTGATGGTTCAGGGACAAGGCTGCAGCTAAATCAGCCTAAACAACCTATTCACAGCTTTAACCCCTGGTTGTGCCAAGCCTGTGTCTTCCCTCTTCACTGCGTGCTGGTGGTCAAGACATCAGCCTCTTGGAGGAGGAGGGAGATGGGAAGCAACTGGTAATGTGTGTGCCTGAGGGAATGCCTGGACTGGCATGCCAGGAGCCTTGTAACAGATGAAGGAGCAGTGACACACCATTTTTCAGGGGCTCAGTCACTCGGGGATTCAATCTGTCCATGAAAGCAAAGCTGCCCCTGGTTGGCTGGGGCTGATTTATTTCCAGGCTCCTCGCAGTTCTCCGGGGATTGCAGCAGACTCTGGGGATTTGAGACCTCTTGTGAGTCAAATCTGTTAATGAGAAAACATCTGCTTCATGCCAGGCTGATGTCACTGGGTTTTGCTGTCAGGGTGGTGACGATGGGTGTCAGATACGTATCGGACTGGGCTCTCTGCGGGGTGCAACCCTACCATGGTCCAGGGGTGTATTTTTGCTGTGATACTCAAGCTGCTGCAAATGTCAGTGAGGGTCATAGGCTACCAAAACAGTGTCCAAAATGGTGCTGGACCCCATAGGGGCCAGCATATCAATCAAGACAAAGTGCCCCAGACAACAGCAAGCAGCACAGGACTTTCAGCATCTTTTCTAACTTTAAACAAGGTAGGGTATAACTTGAAACACTGCTGGGCATAGGGTAGGGATGGGCCCTTCTCAGTGTCTTTCTCAGAGCAGGGATTTTGACTGGTGCTCTGCTTCCTGCCTGCCTGGCTTTGTAGGGACCTTGCTGCCTTCTGTCCAGAAGCCTGGCACAAGTGCCCAGAAGCTCCCTGTGATTCCATGCTGTCTGTCAGCACAGGGGCACTCGTCCCCTCCCGCAGCAGCCTCTGGAGCTCGGTGTGTCTCCCCGCCCAGCTTCATTCTGTGGGAGCTGAGCTAATTGAGTGGAGACCGTACTTCGTGGAGTCCATCAGAAACAATTTAATTCTGGGTTGTGGAACTTGGCAGCCACCACAGCTCCTATCCCAGCTCTTGGGTCTCATAATAAGGCTGGGACTGATGGTGCTTTTTTTAACCTGCTCTATTTACTTGCCCGGATCAGTGCGTTGCTGCTCAGCAGGAGCTGGCTGCGCCACTGGCCTGGAGAGCGGAGGATACAGCTGCCCAAACCAAGGATCCCAGGACAGCTCTGTAATCAGAGCTGGCTACTCCTGTTTTTTTTAAATCACTTGCTCTTATTTTTAAATGGGTTCATTCAATCGCCACTGTGCCGTGACCCCGCCGCCACCCCCCTGACCTGCACAGCCTTCCCTCCCCGCCTGGGCCCAGCCCCCAGTGTTTTCCCAGCCCCAAGAACTGGTGTTTCACAGATGTAAAAATAAAAGCTGTAACCTGTGGGATAACAGGGGTGACACAGGAGAGGTTCCTGCTGAAGAGGCTGCTGAGCAGTGGTGCCGCTGTTGCCCTGGTGTTGGTTTAGATGGGCAGTTCAGCCGCTCAGCTCCCAGCTGTCATGGTGGGATGGAGCAGCAGGGATCACAGCAGGGCTGTCTCTCCTCCTTGGAAGCCACTCATACCTGCCCCCAGTGCTCTCCAAGTGTGCACAGTGAGTGTGTAAAGCCTGCAGCCAGACCCAGAACCAAGGAGCCAGCATGGGAGATGCTCTGTGAGGCCCCTTGGTGGGAGAGCATCTGATGTGGGCACAGAACAAGCTGGGCTCTCCCTTGGAAGATGGGAGGTTAGCAAATGAGCCCCAGGGTCTGAGCAGAAGCAGGAAGCTGCTTAGACCCATGGGTGATGTGAAAGTTGATGCAGTCCTTGGGGCCAGGCAGGGACAGCTGGCAGCCAGCAGCTCCCTGCAGTGGCTTTGCCCCTTTTATTCTGTGCTCAGTTTCTGCAGTGCCTGTGCAGCCCAAACTGAGCAGCAGGTGAAGGACCACCAGCAGACAGGATGTCTTCAGAAGGGCCATTGGCTGCTGGCACTGTGTCCCGCAGAGCCAGACCCCTCCAGCCTCGTGGCACCACCCTTGCTCACACCCTTCCCTCGTTTCCCCCCCCCCTTTCAGATGGCTCTCTACTTCTGCACTGGTGTCCTGCGTGATGAGGCCCTGTTTCACCACTACGCCCTGAACGTGCCGTTCTACACCCACTTCACCTCTCCCATCCGCCGCTACGCCGACATCGTCGTGCACCGCCTGCTCGCCGCCTCGCTCGGTGGGTGCTGCTCGCTCCACGGGCTGGGCACTGGGGGACAGGGGCCGTGGCATGGCTCTGTAGCAGGAGGGAGCATGGGCATGTTATTGTCACTTGTCCCCTTTGCAGGTGGCAGATCCCCCATCAAAATGGAGAAAGAGGCCATCCAGAAACAGGCAGATCACTGCAATGACCGGAAGATGGCTTCCAAGAGGGTGCAGGAGCTCAGCGCTGACCTCTTCTTCTCTGTCTTTGTCAGGGTAAGACCCAAGGCTATCTTTTCCCAAGGCATCTCTGGATTTCCCTGTGAAGGCCCAGCCTAGATGCTTCTGGGCAGGGGGCTGTGTTTGCCCACTTGGCTTTAGGAAAGGCAAACAGTGAGAAGACACACTCAGCACCCACCACTGCTGGATTCCAGGACCTGGAGACACAGTTTCCCCTTGGGAATTGCTGAATGAGATCTGCTGTGTAGTGACAGCCCTGTCTCTTGACAGGAATGTGGTCCTCTGGAGTCAGAAGCCATGGTAATGGGTGTCCTGAGCAAGGCCTTTGATGTCCTGGTGCTGAAGTTTGGAGTCCAGAAGCGCATCTACTGCAATGTAAGTACCTCACCAGTGTGAGACAGTGCCAACACTGCCTTGCCAGAGCAGCCTGGCATCACTGCAGGCAATGGCTGTCTTGGTGCCCTTTTGTGCCAGCCCTGCGACAGGCGGAGCTGTGCCCAAGCTGGGCCAGCCAGAGGGGAAGGAGCCTTCCTGGAGTTTACCTTCCATCCCTCAGCCCAGGCAGGCACAAGGGACTGGGGGGTCTGGATCAGCCCAGTCTCTGAGGACCAGCTTCTCCCTGTGACGTGCTGGGGTTGATCTAGCCTAGGTAGAAGGGAATAAAGCCAGATTCAGGGGGACAGAGATAAGCGTGGATCTGAAGCGAGGACAGGGAGTGAGGCTGGTTTTCATTTCATTTAATCAGATGGTTTATCTGGGGCTGTGACAGCAGCGCTGTGGGCCAGCACCTGCACTTGGTGACAGCATCCTTTCTTAATAACCTGGTTATATGTCTGGCAATGACATCTTTAAACAGGACATAGAGCGTGATATATGGGCTGGCAGTGTATTGCAGCAGCCCCTGATTTACGTGCTATGCTCAGGCTCATGGGCTGCTGCATCCCAGTTGGTAAAGAGCTGCAGAGGCAGTGTGCTGGGCAAAAGCAGCCTCAGCCCCATCCAAGGTGGAGGAGAGCTGGGGTGGGAGGCATGTTCCCAACACTCTCCCTGCCTGCAGGCGCTGCCCTTGGTGGACTTCCGCTTCCAGAAGGCAGGGAAGAGGCCAGAGCTGACACTCCTGTGGGAACCAGAGGAGCTGGAGGAGGAATCTGTGCCCCAGGTAAGACTCCCACAGCATGGGACAAGCTCACAACACCATGGAGCTGGCATGGAGGCTGTGGGCAACCTGTGGATCCTGTGATGTCTGCAGGGACAGGTCTGGGAGGCAGGACTTGCTTCGCAGGCTGTCATGTCCTGCTGTCCCTCTGTGTCCCTTTCCCAGTGAGCCCAAATTCAACCTCAGTCTCCTCTGTCATCCAGCCCAGTCCCATCACTGCCCTCACAATGTGACCCTTCCACAGCCTTCAGTCTCTGCCCTGCCTGCTGTGTACCCTGCCTCCCAATTCAGTTTCCTCCAGGAATTGAATTAACATGCTGTTTACTTCCTCCTTGCAGATCATCAATTAAGATGTTAAGTAAGATCAGGCCTAAGGCTGCTCCTGTCTAGACCCTTCCCCCCATCCTGGCACTCTTTGCCCCTGACATGGCTTTTTGGGGTTTCCATCCCTGTGACAGGGTTGAGCCTCAATTAGGAGAAGTTTTTAAAATCAGACTTCCTGAGATGCAGTGTCAAATGGTTTAACAGCATCTAGAAATCTCTCTCTTGTGTCCCTGTCATCTATTAACTTGGTAACTCAATCAAAGGGAGCAGTCGCATTTGTCTGGCTTGATTAAGTGGTGCTTCTTTGCCAGCTTTTGTCTGGCATGGCTATAAAACCCCAGCTGTGTTGACTGCTGTGATCCCTGCCTGAAGGTCTGAATCCCAGCCTCTCCCTGCACCACTCCAGGGGCTCTGCAGTTGAGCCCCAATTCCATCCAAGCCCATCACATCCCATCCTTGCCCACTTAGGGTTCCTGACACAGAGTGGGCTCCCAGCTGGGGTGATGTGTGTGCTGGAGAGTCCTTCCCTTTCTAGGGTGGATGTTGTGATCAGAGCTGGATCTGGCTCTGCAAACATTTCTGTAGGCCTCCCTCCCTTTGAAGCTGAGCTTTCCTCTCTCAGCTTGGCTCAGAGAAGCCCTGTGGATGCAGTCTGGAATGGCCTCAGTTCCCCCTTTCCTACAGGAGCAGGGATCACTTACACCCTAGCAAGGAGCTGATGAAAAATTATGCCCCAGCATGAGCAGGGCCCATTTTGGTTAAGCAAATAGTTGGTAGAGGAAACTCCTCCACAAACCTTCCACACCTCCTAAGAAAACACCGGAGCTCTCCCATGGGATCAGGCTCTGAGCTATCCTCCGAGCCAGCAGATCCCTGAGTTTATAAATCTCCAGCCCTGGGATGAGCCAGATTCCTGTGAGCCATGCTGAACTCTGGTAGATGTCACCTGGACACCCCACAGCACCAAGCACCCCAGCTCCCCTCCTGGCCCCAGCACTTGGTCTCTGCTTCCTGGTTTAGCTGAGCCTGGCCCAAGCAGTGGGAGTATCAGGGAAGGCTGTTAGTGAGAAGCTGTGCTGGGGTCTGGGCTGTTTGTTTGGCCCTGCCAGAGAGGGCAGATGTTGTCCCCATTTCTCTCTGATCTCTAGGAGATGACCAGGGCCTCAGTGGACATCAGTCCGGGGTGGAGTAAGAAGTGGATCTAAGATTCAGAGGATTTGATGTGAAATTGTGCTGTTTCATGGCAGTTCAGCAAAGGGATAAGGCAGGACTGCAAGGGAGAATCCTGATACTCCCCCTTTGACTCCCCCATATGTGGGGGGCTTCCCCATGAACACCACCCCCTGCACTGCAGCCAGCTGGGGCAGGCAGGGGCTGGTGCTCAGTAGCCCACAGCTCTCTGGCAGCCAGTTGTAATAGGATTTTCCTGCAGGTTGCTCCTCACTGGCCACTTTGGTACATTTAAGTCTCAATGAGATTTTCCTGTTCTGAATGATTAATCTGGAGCAGCCGGCGCTGGATGAGCTGGGAAGGGTTGGGCAAGGTTACGCTGGCAGCTCTGTGCCTGCTTCTCCTGGGGCCAGCCTGAGCAGATGGCCCCAGCAAGCCCTGCTACAGCACAGGGCTTGGGGACAGGCTTCAGCAAGCAAAGTCCCCAAATGCCTGCACATGATCCCAGGACAGCCCTTCCCAATGTCCCAGCCAGCCCCTTAACTGTGCCTCAAGGACAGACGAGATCAATACTTTCCACTTCTAATCCATACAATCACAGGAAGAGCTGGGGTCAGAGGAGCAGGGAGGTACAAGCAGCAGTGCAGTTCCTGAACAGGAGGGATGGATTTTCCGGGGTCTTTGTTCCCTCGCATCTCTCTTATCTATTGTGCTCCCTTCCTGGGTCTCCTCTCACTGTGCAGCACGGGCAGATTGTTCCCTCCTTGTGGGATGCTGATGGAATGCTCAGCGTCGTGTGGAAAACCCTTCTCAGCGTTGGCTCTTGGCCCAGCTCCATTAAGGATGACGTGGTTCTGCGGCTGGGGAGGGGAGGCACGGGTGGCCTTGAGGGGAGGTTGGGACCCAAAGCCAAGGGCACAGATGCCCACAGTTCTTCCCAGACTGTGTGGAGAGCAAGAGTGGGACCTGATCAGTCTGGCATAAGTGAGGATGTTCTGGGAGGCTCATTCAGGTTGGTTTGGGTGCCCTGGCTGGTGTCAGAGCTCATGGTGTTGCCCTTGAGGATTCTGCCTCCAGCCCTAGGAGCACTCTGGATCCCAGCAGAGCTATCTGAATCTATTCTGCCCCAATCCTTGGTTCCTCATGGGTGCACTGATGGAGGCAGCAAAAGCCAACACAGCTTTAAGCAAATCTTGGTGTGATTCCAGGCTACCTGAAAACCCTCTTTTCTCTCTTTCTCTTCCTTGATGAAGGTGATCACCATTTTCACGCTGGTGGAGGTGGTGCTGACGGCAGATGGTGGCCCCCTCAAGTACAGTGCCCTGCTCAAGAGGCCAGGCTTGGACAAGTGAGAGCCCTGGCTCAGTGGGCTCCCCACTGCTGATGCTCCTTCATCTCCCAGGTCCCGCTCCAGCACCCGCTGGAGACAGAAGGGACCCACAAGGACTTCGGGGTTTTGAGTTTTAAAACCATGGTGGTTTTATTTCTGGTTTGGATTTTAACTCCACCTGGGAGCAGGGCTCAGGGCTTGAGTCTGCCCCAGGCAGAACATTTCTACTCTTGGGTATTTTTAGCATGATGCTTTCTTAATTTTTTTTTAAGGCAGTGGTGTCCATCTCCAGCTTCAGTGCCTGTGGTGATGGCTGAGGGGGGATATGTGTCCCCAGGAGCGGAGAGGAGCTGGCTCCACCATCCCAGGTGGGATGTGGATGCAGTGGGATGCAGCCATGGGGCCAAGCAGGAGGGTTTCTTGCAGGGTCGTGTGTCATGTAATAAAAGCCGGGTCAGCAGCTGTGTGTGGAGCTCGCGCAGGTTTTATTTTGTGCCGTCCATGTTCCCCCAGCTGGGGGATCCCAGCAGTAACTCATCTCTGGGGAGCCCCCTGCCTTCCCCTGCCTGCCACTTCCCAGGCATTATGAAATCCAAGCGGCCTCACTGCCTGTCCCAGCCTCAGATACGTTTGGCCAGAAGATGTGAGATCAGAGCAGGTGTTCCCAGCTCCTGATCCAGCAGGTATTCCCTCAGTCCCTCTGACTTCACCAGGAGTCCCTGTATGTCTGCTCCAGTCCCTGACACCTTGGCCTCCAGCCTAACCTTGCTCAGGGACCCCTATGGCACCATGTCCTTGCATCCAGCGCTTCACTGACCAGCTGACCTCTGCCATCTCCAGCCGCCTCTGCCTGCTCTCTGTCCCCATGTCCCCCACCCACGCTTTTAGGATGTGTCGGGGGCATGGGCTGCTCTGGCAGCCTCCATGTCATCACAGGCAGTGGCTGGTGAAGGGATTGACATCTGGCAAGAAGGAATGGATCCATTGTGCCAGGCAGGGAGGGAGCCCTGCGTCACTCTGCCCCATCAGTGGTGACAGCCATGGCCCTGGCACCAGCACATCAGCCCTCTGCAGGGGCCAGGAGCCGGCCAAACCTCGACCGCCTAGATCAGGATGGGGGATCAGGGCTGGTACAGCACGCTTTCTAGGAGCTGGTGAAGCTATCAGTGACACCTGTAGTCCCCAGGACTTGTGCTCCTGCAGCATCCTTCCAGATGGCCTGGTGCAAACACGGATGGATGTCACCTGATGCTGGTGACACGGGGCTGTTCCCTGCCCACAGCATGTACCCTGCTGTGCAGGTGTGCTGGCATGGGCTGCCCCAGGGCACACAATATGTCAGGCACCAGCTGTCCCAGGAGCTGATAGGCATCGTGTGACTGCTGGGAGAGGGGACAAGAGGACACTGACACCAAAGCCAAGACGTCCACCCTCTACCCCTCAGCCCAGTGTCCCCCTCCTCGGGTTTGTCTGAGGAGAAACCAGGCAAATCCAGCCTGGCCCAGCTCAGCCTGTCTGCAAAAACAGCCCTTTGCCCTCCGCTCTCCCTCCCACTCCCTGGGGTCCCGCAGGCAACCACCCCCATGGGAGCTGGGGCCCAGAGGTGCTGGAGGTCCTGCCTTGCTGGTGGGGGGCAGGGATGGCCCCAGGGAGGGGCGAAGGCATTGGGAGGGCCCTGGGAGGGCTGGGAGATAGTCCATGAATGTTATCAGCCCATCGTCTCACGGGACAGGGAAGAGCCATAAAGGGCTGTCCCCTCACCCTGGACTAGGGCAGCATTCCAGGAGGGAGCCGGGGTGGGCAGCATGGGGCAGCCGCTTTCCCCTGAAACCTGCCTGCTCCTCTGCTTCCTCGCCCAGCTCGCCGCTGCAGCCTCTGGTGACAGGGGACGTGTGGGACAGTGGGGTAAGAACCTCTGGTGGGGGATGCTGGGGCTGGTGTCACTTCCCTGGAGATCTCCAGGGACCTTGTCACCTCCCCTTAGGATACCAGCAAACGGGGACCCTCACAGCCACCTCAGGGTGCTCTGAGACCACAACCTTTGAATGGGTTGGTCTCAGCTTCCCCCCAGAGCAGGCCCTGCCCCCCCATCCCTGCTGCTCCCAACCCCCATCCCTGACTTTGGATAACGTGGCCCAATAGCCACAGCCAGCTGTGGTTACCCAGCCATTGCACACTCGCTGTAGCTGATCCTCAGGCTCCTCATCCACTCTGCCAAGAGGCACAAGGGACTTCCCTGCCAAACTGTGCCTCAGTTTTCCTTCTGCAGGTGCTTTCTGAGCATGCTGGTCTGCAAAAGACCATGCTGATCTCCAGGGGTTTCCTGGTCCTCCATGGGGGGGGCTTACAGCAGCTAAATTCACCTTGGGTAGAGATGGGCATGCTGGACCCCTAGGGGTGCACCTGGAGGCTCCCAGCTCTGCTCTCACCTCCAGATGCTGAGAAGACCCCGGGCTACTGGAATAAAGGTGCCAGGAGGAGGCTGGAGTTGGCCCTGGCCTTGCAGCCAGCAGCACAGCGGGCCAAAAACATCATCCTCTTCATGGGTGACGGTGAGTGCCCCGGGTCACTGCCAGGGCCAGGCCCTGCGGCTCCCCAACAGCCAGGGGATGTGGCTGATGAGAAGATGGGGCTGGGGCAAGCCCTCGGGCAGTGCCTGGGGAGGGCAGGGCTGTCCCTGGTCCAGCCCCCTGCCACCCAGTGACTCAGATGTGGCCACAGGCATGGGACTGTCCACCATGTCAGCAGCTCGGATCTACAAGGGGCAGCTGGCCGGTGGCTCAGGCGAGGAGAGCGTCTTGGCCATGGAGACCTTTCCCCACATGGCCCTGGCCAAGGTGAGTGGGGCAGTGCTGGGGGGGACACTCCTGCTGCCTCTGCTTGAAACCCCACTGCACCCATCTTCCAGACCTACACCATCGACCGGCAGGTGCCCGACAGCGCCGGCACGGGCACCGCCTACCTCTGTGGGGTGAAGGCCAACGCCAAGACTCTGGGACTGAGCGGGGCAGCCGTCTATGGAAAATGCCGCACCACCTTCGGCAATGAGGTGGACTCTGTCCTGCACCGGGCCAGGCTGGCGGGTACGGGGCGGCAGGAGACCCTGCCGGAAAGCCGGGCATGGCCATCCAGTGCCGTGCAGGGCTGGATGGACTCCCTGTAAACCCTTGCCCACGCCGCAGGCAAGTCTGTGGGCATCGTGACGACCACGCGGGTGCAGCACGCGTCCCCCGGGGCAGCCTATGCGCACTCGGCCAGCCGGGGCTGGTACGCCGACGCCAACATGCCCAAGGAGGCCCTGCGGGACGGCTGCAAGGACATCGCCTACCAGCTGGTGCACAACACTGACATCAACGTGAGCTGGGGAGGGGGAGCGGGAGCGGGAGGGAGGGGGCACCAGGAACGCTGGGAGGGTCTGCTGAGCTCCCCGGCAGGTCATCCTGGGCGGCGGGAGGATGTACATGACCCCCAAGCGGACTCCGGACCCCGAGTACCCAGAGGACCCAGATCAAAATGGCACCAGGAAGGACGGCCGGGACTTGATTGCTGAGTGGCTGAGTGCGAGGCAGGTAGTGTGCTGGGGAAGAGGAAATGCGACTCCGGGCACGGGGTGTGTGCCATTGGCACTGGCTCTGCTCTCGCTGGCAGGGTGCCCGCTACGTCTGGGACAAGAAAGGCCTGGATGCGGTCAAAGATGACTCTGTGAGCCACCTTATGGGTAGGAGCATCACTGCCTGCACCAATGGCACGGCTTCCTCCTCTCCTCTCCGGAGGTGTCGGCAGGGGCACAAAGCAGCCCCAGCATGGACCCCCTCACCCTCCTCCCCCAGGCCTCTTCGAGCCCAAGGACATGAGGTATGAGCTGAACCGCAACACATCCACAGACCCCTCCATTGTGGAGATGACAGAAAAGGCCATCCGCATCCTGCGCAGGAACCCCAATGGCTTCTTCCTCTTTGTGGAAGATGAGTAGCTCCAGGCGGGCAGTGTGGCTGGGGCTGAGGTGGGATGTGGGTCCTGGGAGCAGGTGGCCATCCAAGGGGACCAGGGAGAGGGTGACAGCCACGTTCCCCATGCAGGTGGCAGAATTGACCACGGCCACCACAGTGGCCGGGCCAAGCAGGCGCTGATGGAGGCTGTGATGCTGGACCAGGCAGTGGCACGGGCGGGCGAGCTCACCTCCCCTGCTGACACCCTGACCGTGGTGACAGCCGATCACTCCCATGTCTTCACTTTTGGGGGCAGCACACCACGTGGCAACTCCATCTTTGGTGGGTCCTGGAGAGGGGCAGTGAGCATCCCTCTTTCCACCTCACCCTGTTGCTCCCATGGGAGGCTGAGCTTGCCCAGGCAGGGAGCTGGGGAGAGGTACCCAGCTGGGACAGGGGGTGGCAATGTCTTTCCCTGTGCCAGGGCTGGCCCCCAAGAAAGCCAAGGACAAGCAAGCCTACACTAGCATCCTCTATGGCAATGGTCCTGGCTACAGCATCCGTGACGGGGCCCGTCCGGCTGCCAGTCTCCCTGCTGCAGGTACGAGTCTGCTGGGGATGTGGCGGAGCCATGGGGTGGCTGGGGACAGGTTCCCAGTGAGTCTGCTGGGCACTGGGGGGAGGCACAACGTGGCTGGGGACAGCATCCCACCAGCATGGCCACGGATGCCACACAAGGTCCTGGTGCCACTGTGAGGCTCAGGAGTCACTTGGGCAGAAATCACGCTGATGCAGGAGTGATGGGAGCAGTCCCCCCACCCCTGTGACATGTCAGGGAGCCAGACACCCAGCCTCATTTCTCCTCTCCCCCCTGCAGAGGACAAGGACTACAGACAGCAGGCAGCTGTGCCCCTGGAGATGGAGACTCACAGTGGGGAAGACGTGGTGGTTCTGGCCCAGGGCCCCATGGCCCACCTCTTCCACGGGGTGCAGGAGCAGCACTACATCGCCCATGCCATGGCCTACGCTGCCTGCCTCGAGCCCTATGCCACAGAGCCTGGGTGCAGGGCAGCCCGCAGGGCCTCCCATGGCACACGGTGCTCCCCACAGCCCCTGCTCGCCCTCCTGGCCCTCTGCATGGCTGCCCTCATAGTGAGGGGCTGAGAGGTTCCAGCTGAGTCCCACTGTGGACAGGACCAAGGGATGCAATAAACACAGGTTGTTTGTCTCCATCCACCATGCAAAAGTTCACAGTGGTGGTCACCTCCTGAGGTGCTGCCCCATGCCTGCTTCCCCAGTTGGCTGTGGCTCCTGCTTCTCCCCTGGCACCAGCACTGGACACACTGGGGTGAAGGAGATGATGAAGTGTGGGTGAGGAGAGGCAATGTCCCTCCCAGCTTTGCCGGTTGGAGTGCAGTACACGAGGGTTGGTACATTCCTATCATGGGCTGAGCAAGGAACAGAGTTTCAGTGCACATCCATGGATTTATTGCTCAAGAAAGCCTGGGCAGAGAGCAGGATGCTTGGTGCACAAGTGACCCCAGGTGCTCCCCATACCCACCATTATCCCAGGTCCAATGCTCAGAGCTGCCCATGGCACCCTGGGACAGGGCGTTGCCCTGCCTGGCACCCCAGCACCATGCCCAGGGTGGGATTTCCTGCCAGCACTGCACTTCCTCTAGTCCCTGCATCTGTCTGTGCCCCAAGCCCATCTGTGCCCAGCAGGTACAGGGCATTGTGCCAAGGAGGTGACATCAGCCCAGGTCCGCAGCCTTTGTCCTCAGCAGAGATGTGCTGAACCCCTACATATACCCTGCTAGGGCTGATCCCTGTCCAAAGTCCGTCCCCAGATCTGTTGGATTTGCAGACACTGCCAGCAGCGTTGGCCTGTCAGATCTCACCCATGCAGCTCCTGGCATCCCTCACCCTCTGCCTCTGCACAGGGTTCAGCACCGCTGTCATCCCAGGTGGGATCAAGGATGGGGATGGGTGCCTGGCTGGCTGCGGTGGGTGTCCAGGGAAGCAGGGTGTCAGCCTGGCTGGCCACAAGGAGGGCTTGGGGAGGGGAGCTGGGGCTGCCCAGCTGAACAAGGATTAATGGCAGTTAGTTACCCCTGCTCTTCTGAGGTATTTGAACCAGTTTTCCCCCAGGTTTTTGCTTGCTTCTGTGCTGGGGGCTGGTCTGGGGGAAGTGCCTGTATCCTGTATCACCACTCCCTACCATGGATTTGGCCCCATCCCACTCACCAGATGACTCCCCATCCTGTCTGGTTTTGCTGTCCCCCCTTGTTCCCTGCCCCAGGACCCTGGGGCCAGGCAGTTGGTGCAATCCTTCATGGTCTCCCCCCACCCCAAATAGCCCCCTGAACCACCTGGTCCACATGAGAGAGGCCTCAGCATGGGTGTGCCCAGGGAACAAGTATCCCTGGGGTGTGGGTACCCTTCAGGGGTGCGGGTACCCTTCAGGGGTGCCCCAGGGATGCAGGTGCTGGTGAGCCGGGACTGATGGGTGCTTGCACTGTTCCAGCGGAGGAGGAGAATCCATCCTTCTGGAACAAGCAGGCAGCTGCAGCCATTGAAGCCTCCTTCAAACTCCAGCCCAGGATACGCCAAGCCAAAAACCTCATTCTTTTCCTTGGGGATGGTGAGTCCTACTGGCACTCCTGGCAAGCAGGCTGACATGGCCAGTACTCTGCTGAGTGGGATGTGTGCAGGGCACCTGGTCCAGAGGGTGACCAGGACCCTCTCTCTGCCCAGGATTCGGGATCCCCACCATCACAGCCACCCGCATCCTTAAGGGGCAGCAGCAGGGGAAGCTGGGCCCTGAGACCCCTCTTGCCTTGGATGCTTTCCCCTATGTGGCTCTGTCTAAGGTAAATTCCAGCATGCTGGAAAGGGGCCATGGTGATCCTGGGCATGGGGCCATGGTTATCCCAGGCATGGGGCTGCTGGCACCCCAGGGCTGCACATGTGCGTGGGGTCCCTCCCCATCCCACACATGTCCATGGGTGAGCGAATGAGCATGGCAGGGGGTGCTGGGGGGACACCCCACTGGGGACCCCTGCCCTGAGCCCCTCTATCCTTGGCAGACCTACAGTGTGGACAGGCAGGTCCCTGACAGCGCGGGGACAGCCACAGCCTATCTCTGCGGGGTGAAAGGCAACTACAAGACCGTGGGCTTGAGCGCGGCCGCCCGCTTCTCGCAGTGCAACACCACGGCCGGCAACGAGGTGATCTCAGTGCTGGAGCGAGCCCGCAAAGCTGGTAATGGGGGACGCAGGGCTGGGGGGACCCTGTGGGGACAAGGGGTGCCACACTGGGGACTTTCCCCCCATGAGCATCCCATAGCTTGGTGGTGGGGACCCTGTGTTGCCCTTGGTGGGGCCTGATGAGCAGGGTTTGGCAGGGAAGGCGGTGGGCATCGTGACCACGACGCGGGTGCAGCACGCGTCGCCCTCGGGGGCCTATGCTCACGTGGTGAACCGGGACTGGTACGCAGACGCCAGCATGCCCCAGGACGCGCGGCTGCAGGGCTGCAAGGACATCGCCTGGCAGCTGGTCCACAACGTCGACATCAATGTGAGCGCCCGTGCACGGGACGGGGAGAGCAGGGACAGACCCCTCTCAGGGCACCCCAACTAACACTTCACCCACCTCATCCCCTCCAGGTGATCCTGGGTGGTGGTCGGAAATACATGACCCCCGTGGGGACGCCAGACCCTGAGTACCCCACCAACGGCAGGCAGAATGGGATACGCGAGGATGGGAAAAACCTCATCAACATGTGGCTGGAGGCACGGCCGGTGGGTGACGCATCAGGGACGGTCCTCCGGCCACTGCCCCTGGCACAAGGCCAGGCACCCGCTAACCCTTGAGGGATTTGCCCACAGGGTGCCCGTTATGCCTGGAACAGGACAGAGATGCTGGCTGCTGCTGCTGACCCCAGCGTGAATTATTTGATGGGTAACAAATGACCCCTGTGCCAGGACTCAACAGGCACTCACTGGGACACTCAGGCACTGATGCTGTCCCCAAAACATTCCCTCACAGGTCTCTTTGAACCTGTGGACACGAAGTTCAACCTGATGCGTAACACCACCCTGGACCCGTCACTCACCGAGATGATGGAGGCAGCCATCACCATCCTGAGCAGGAACCCTAAAGGCTTCTACCTCTTTGTGGAAGATAAGTTGAGCCTCCTGCCCCTGGGGCCAGTGAGAGGGGGGTGTAGGGTGGGGGCAGGAGGTGTGCGTGCTGCTGTCGGTCCCCAGCCCACCGTGGGTGCCCATTTGCAGGTGGCAGAATCGACCACGGCCACCACGACGGTGCAGCCCATAGGGCACTGACAGAGGCTGTGGAATTTGACTGTGCCATCGAGCGGGCGGGTGCCCTGACAGACGAGGCTGAGACCCTCACTGTCATCACCGCTGACCACTCACACGTCTTCTCCTTCGGTGGCTACACCCTGCGCGGCTCCTCCATCTTCGGTGGGGCTCTGCCCTGTTCTGGGTACTGCCAGCCCTGTGGCACCCTGACTGTGGGCAGAGGGGTGATACGGGTGTTCCTTGGCTGATCCTCCTCCTCCTCCTCCTCCTCCATTGCCCC
This sequence comes from Promerops cafer, assembly GCA_013398275.1. NCBI lineage: Eukaryota > Metazoa > Chordata > Aves > Passeriformes > Nectariniidae > Promerops > Promerops cafer. The sequence continues at coordinate 7,547 of VZSE01000879.1, read as the reverse complement.
TTCACCAGGTCTAGCGCCCAAGACAGCCGCTGACAGGAAGAATTACACATCCATTCTCTACGGGAATGGGCCGGGATACCCAGGCGGTGAACGGCCCAGCGTGGACCTGGACACAGCCAGTGAGGGCACAAAGACCATGGCTGGGTGGTGGGGTGGGGCTGGGGGCCATCATTGTCCCCCCTCACCTCCTTCTCTCCCCTCCCCAGTGCAGTTCGAGTACCTGCAGCAGGCAGCTGTGCCCCTCGACTCGGAGACCCATGGCGGTGAGGACGTGGCCATCCTGGCCAAGGGCCCCATGGCCCACCTCTTCCACGGGGTGCAGGAGCAGACCTATGTAGCCCATGCCATGGCCTACGCCGCCTGCATTGAGCCCTACACCGACTGCCACCAACGGGACTCTGCCCCTGGCATCCGCACCACACCCCTGGCCCTGCTCCTGCCTGCCCTCCTTCTGCCCCTCTTCCACTGATCCCATGTCCATAGGGCACCCCACAGGACAGACTCACGTTCCCCTCCCTCCCCGCGGTGTGGCACCTGCAGGCAGATGGCAGCTTTCTGAAGGACCCCTGGTCTGGATGCAGCAGCCATGGGGACACTGAATCCCGGGCAGTGGAATGTTAAATAAACATGCGGCATGACATTGGTGTGACAGGCTTGTTTGTGGAGTTGGGGTGCCTGTGCCATGTGGGCAGGGCTGGGGGTGCTGCCCACTGCTCCCATCCCCTGGCCACGGCCCCTGGCAGCCACCCAGCATATCCAATGCTTTATTGACCAGAAACAGCAGCGAAAAATACAGCAGTGTCCGTGTGCCTGCGCTCCCAGGCAGGCTGGCACTGCCCGGCCCGGCTCCGCCGCTGTGCCCCACCTCAGCAGGGCTGGTGCATGGACAGGATGGGGCTGGCATGGGGAGGGCACCATGCAGGGGAGGCTTTAGGCTGCCCTGTGGCAGCCCCATGGTAACTCTGGAGTCCTCCCCCTGCTTTGACTGATGCTGGGATGGATGTGGTAGGGCTGGGTGAAGGGTTTGGGGTGGGTAGACAGAAAAGTAGGTGCAGGGGTGCCTGGGCGTGCCCTTGTTCCTCCATGGGGAATAAGGACACCCCAGTGTGCAGGGCAGTGGGTAGGAGGGGAATGGGCAGGAGGCACCTGTCCAACCCAAGTGTCTCTGCTGCCTACACCCCTATGGCAGGTACCTGCCTTTGGGGTGACCACCTGTGACACCCAAGGGTGCCCCCTTTACCTGGAGAATAGGAAGGGGAGATGGGAAGTTTGGGAGTGGGCACAGGGTGTCACTTAGGCAGGGGTGGGGATGGAGGGTCCCAGCCTGCTGGAGGGGGATCAGCCTCACCACACTGAGCACTTGTGCACTGGGTTCATGGGCGAGTTCTTGGGGCAGTGGAAGACCCGTCCAAACTCCTCAAACTGTGAGACACTGCCCAGGACCCTGCCGGGAAAGGGGAGGACCTCAGAGCTGGGCACCCCCTGCCCCCCACTCACGGCACGTGCTCACCCCAGCAGCAGCCTGACCCCTGCCCCAGGGACATCACCCAAAATCTGCTAGCACCAGAACTCCAAAGGGTGTTCATCCCACTTTGCACAGCACTGACATCTGTGGGGAAGGCTGGCACCCACCATGCCCCCAGCCCACCCCATTTTGGGAGCAGCCAGTACCTGTAGTGCTCCGGGGCGTGCTTGTCTGTCAGCACCTGCAGGTAGATGGACTGGGATCGCCGCTTGATGCACCAGTTCTGCAGGGGAGAGAGGTTCCATGGACAAGCCACATGGGGCACCCTGAGTCCAGGCAACCACCAGACACCATGGCCCTTCTGGCTGCTAGGGATTGAGGGCAGTGATGCCCTGATTGAATTTGTTATTGTAGGGTCTCCCAAGAGCCTGCATACATGGTATAAGTGGGATGGGAGAGCGTGGAGTCATGTTTGTTATTGTAGGGTCTCCGGGGTTGTAAGCTGCCTGGCTGCAGGGTTTCCTAGAATTTTGGGATCGTACGTATTTGTTACTGTGGAGCCTCTGGAAGTCATGGGAGACACACTAATTTATTATTGTAGGGCGCACAGGAGCAACAGGACAGTGTGGGGTGCTCGTTCAGGGTTGAGCTCTGTACCCTGAGCCCAGGACCTGCTGATGCAGCCGAGCCCAGCTCCTGGCCACGGGCCCTGGGTCCCCCAGGGCTCTCTCCCCATCCCTTTGGGCTGCTGGCCCCACACAAGGTGACCCTCCTGTCCCAATACCTCTTACATATGAGAAGGACAGGGGCTCACCTGGGCAAAGGCGATGAAGAAGAGCTGGTCGTGTGTGTATTTCATGTGGTGCAGGGGGTGCTCGGGGCCGTGCTCCCTCACCCACTTCTGGTAGGCCTGGAGAACACAGGGTGCCCTCAGCATAGCCTGGGCACTCCCCCAAACCCACCCTGGACCCACCCCCCAAGCCCTCACCAACCAGCAATCAGGATCAGGATGCCCACCCCTTGCTGCAGGGAGTAAGGAGGGGTTGGGGGGGTCTCCTCCCACTCAGTAGGGATGGCATAAGCAGCTGCCCATGGCTGTGGCACCCAGGGTAGGGGGACACTTACGTAGTAGGCGAGTTTGAGCCCCCCCATGTCAGCGATGTTCTCCCCCAGCGTGTGTTTGCCATTCACCTGCCGAGAGAGGAGAAATGGCAGCGTGAACAGAGGTGTCCCCATCCCCACCCTGGCACCGAGGCTGCACCCGGCGCCCTGAGGAATTGGCAGGCTAAGGTGTGATGAATTGTTGGGTCTCAGGGCTGGGCAGGGCAGAGTCAGTTCTCCTGCAGGCACCCATCCCTAAGCAATGGAGCAGCAGGGACCCCACTGTGGGACAGCTGTGCCCTGCTGAGCATTGCCCGGCAGGAGAGGGGGTCTCACCCTCTGGTTGTAGACGGTGAAGTTGTCGTAGAGATTGACGATGCACTGTGCCTTCTTCAGGAACTTGCTGTACGACCGCTCCGTCCACCAGTGCACCAGGTTCCCGTGCCGGTCATACTGTCCCCCTGCCAAGGCGACCACCACCTCCAGTAGTCCCAAGGGACCCAGGTATCCTGCCTGGCTGCCTCAGCCCATCCTCACATCCAGGCAGGATATAGGAGGGACACTCACCCCAGTCATCGTAGCCATGGGTCAGCTCGTGCCCAATGATGGTGCCAATCCCACCATAGTTCAGCGACCTGTTGGGTGGGGAGCAGAGGTGAGAGGGTGGAGAGCACGGTGCTGGCAGGGATGGGGGTGACCTCATGACAATGGCAACCCCCCGGCCATCCCTTAGCCCCACACTCACTGCGGGAACTCGGGGTCGTAGAGGGTGGGCTGCAGGATGCCAGCAGGGAACACTGGGGACACAGGAGAACATTGCAGTTGGGTGTCACCCTGCCCTGTACCCACCCACAGCATCACCCAGCACCACGGGGACCTGGGCCCTGTCCCCATCCCAGATCCTCCCCGCTCCCGCCCCGGGGGCGGGTCGGGGGCGGGCAGTGCTTACCCATCTGGTTCTTGTTGGGCAGGTAGTAGGCGTTCAGTGCCTGGGGAGGCAGCAGCCACCTGCAAGAAGACAGCAGTGCTGGGCTGCAGAACACCGAGGGACATGGAAGTGCCATCCCTCTGCACAGCTAGGGAACAGGGGGCACTCCTGGCATCCCTGTGCCCTTCTGTCTACACCCTGTGGGGTGCATCCGGGCATGAGGACAGGGGACACTGGTGGCACCACACTGGGCCCCTCCATGTCCCCCCAGGGCAAGGGGATACCCACGCGGACTTATCCACCTCCTGCCGGATCTTCTTCACCGACAGCCTGATGCCAAAGGCGATGCTGTTGAGGATGTTCTTGAAGTAGGTCTTCTCATCCACCTCAAACTGTAGGGGCACAGCCACATCAGGGGGGATGCCAGCCCCAAGAGTGTGGAGGTGGTGTCCTCCCACCCTTGTGCACCTTGGTGACTGTCTGGATGTGTCACAAGTGTGTTCTCATGTCCCATGCTGTGTGCCCACAGGGGCAGCTGCTTCTCTGTCAGCTCCGTGAGATCCCTGGGGCACGCTGGCACCCCCAGCCCTTGCCAAGGATGGGGCTGAGCTCTGGGGGCTGCAATGTGGGGAAGGAGACACCATCCCAGACCCCAGGGACTGTATGGCACTGCCAATGTGGGGCACCCTGCCAGCAGTGAGCACAGTGAGCACCGGGAGGGGTCTTGTTTTGGGGTGGCATCTCCACAGAGCCTGATGCAGACATGGGGACCATCTTCCCCCACCATGTGCCCATTCCCTCACATGCTCCTGGGCTATCCCTTGCCTCATATTCCTTGTCGATGGCCTCTGGCTTCAGGAGGAAATCGGGGTACCCAATCATCACCATCATATACCGGAGCTGTGGGCAAAATGAGTGGTGGGTTCAGGCCCCCATCCCGTGTGCCCCTGCACTGGTGATGGGGCCAAAGACAGGAGTGCATGCTAGGGGCCACTACCTTGGCCCTGGCTGCTCTCCTTGTCTCCTCATCCATCCAGTCCAGCTCATCCAGGCGCTGGTCAAGGATGTATTTGATGTCCTCCACCAGCTGCTGCACCTATGGTGGGGCACCCTGGTGCTGGCACGGCATCCCCACCATCCATCACTGGCCAGACAGCCCTTGGTGGGGGCAGTAGGCATTTTGGCAAGGTGATGGGAGGTCGTGGTGGCTTCCTGCCCATAGGCAGCATCACCTACCTTGGCTTTGCTGGCAGAGGAGAAGTGCTCCTCAACGAAGAGAGCTCCCAGGGCCATGCCGAAGTGCTTGTTGGCCTGGCTCAGGCAGATCTTACCCGGCTCCAGCTGCTTCTCATTGCCCTCCATCTCCTTGGAGAGCTCGTGGATGGCATCACGGAACGGCGTGGAGAGGTGCTCGCTCAGCACCACCACGATGCGCCACAGCATGTAGTTGTGAAGGATCCTGTGACAGGGACAGGATCAGCCCTCAGCACGTCCCCAGGCACAGGGGAGCATGCGCCAGGATGGGGACAGCCCTGCTCAGGGACATCTCTGCTCAGGGACACAGGGGGAGCATGGCTGGTGGGGGCACAGGGACAGTCGGGCACCATGTCCCTCCCTGATGTGTGATGAGTCTGGTGACCTCTAGCATGAGTGGCTCACCAGGTATCCAGGCACGACCAGGATGCCGTGGGGCTCACAACAGTGCCTTTTCCCACAAGCTTTTCCAGATTTTCTGTGCCCAGCCCGGGCCTTCCCAGGAGGAGGGTGATGGTGGGAGGTTCCAGCCACAGCTGTCCTGTGCCCCCTGCCAGGCTGGGAAAGGTGCCAGGGGCACAGGGGGTGCCAGCCCCCCTCACCTGCTGGGTGTCACACGGATGAGGTTGGACACCTTGTGCATGTAGTCAGTGGCCAGCAGCACCACCTCTTCCTCCTCCGAAAAGTTGTCATGGAAGATGCGGTCCAGCAAGCGCTTCCACTTGAGCTGCCAGGGCAGGCACTGTCAGGGGCGCATGGGGACCCCCACTCCATGCCACCCTGGAGGGGACCCCCTCCAGGCTTTCCAGCCTCCCACCAGAGGAGTGCATTATCCTCAAGTGGATTTAACCGGAACAGATGGTGGGCATTGAGGGCATGGAGCAGGGGGACAGGGACAAGTGTGGGGCACAGGCAGGTGGGGGACAGGCTGACAGGCTGGCACGAGGGGTACTCACCGTGGGAGTGATGCGCTGCAGCTCGGCCAGGGTCACTTTGTGGTACACGCTGCCCACGTCCCTCCGCACATCGTCGTACTCGGACACCGTGATCTGCACAGGGTGGGCATGGCTGTCACCATCCCACTGCCCACCTTGAGGGTGACACGGGGATAGGGCACAGGTCTGGGGCAACAAGGCATCTCTGATGTGGATACTGGCCCACATCCTTCCCACTCCCTGCCCCAGGTACCCTCTGCTGCCAGTGGGACCCTGAGGGCTGGTCAAAAGGTCTCAAGGAATTGGGTTATCTGAGGAATGGGCACACATGTCCCCCCCAAGGTCCAGACCAAGGTCCCCAAGACCTGGATATGGAGTCTGCAAGGGCCCGGAGTGGTCTCACAAGGAGTAGATGCGGGGCTGGAGTGGTTTTCCCAAGGGCTGGGACTGGGAGTTCTCAGGATGTGGGACTGGGTCCCCGAAGCTCTGCGATGAGGTCCTCAAGGGGCTGAGATCCCCAAGTTCCAGGTATGAAGGTCCCCGAGGGCTGGGAGTGGAAGCTCCCATGGGATTGGAGCCAATCCCATGGGGATTGGAATGAGATTGCTCAGGAGCAGATATGGACGTCCCCAAAAATCTGTGACTGGGATGTTCAAGGGCTGGACAAGGGCACCCCAAAGTTCATGGCATGCATCCCCCTCACATTGGCGAGGTGCTGCTCCAGCTGCAGGATCTCCTGGGCTTTCTGCTCCACGTGCTCAGCCCCCAGGAGGGTGAGCAGTCGCTCCATGAACACTCGGTAGGCAGCCAGGATCTGTTCAGAGGGAAGGAATGCTCAGGGCCACCCCCCACTGTCCTGTGGCACCCCAGGCCCTGGCACTGCTGGCAGTGGGGTGCCCTCTTTCTGCCAGCCATGCTGGGTGCTGGTCCCTCTCCTGGTGTCCCCAAGGCATCGTTGTGCCCCCCTCACCTTCTCACTCTCCTCATCCTGCCCCAGGTAGAGGGTCCGTTCGGGCAGGGTCAGCCCGTCCTGGTCGATCTGGGGGCAAGAGACAGGGAGAGTGGGTGAGCAGAGGGAGAGGGGCTGTGCTGAGCCAGGCACCCCTCGCCTTCCCCACATCGCAGAGTGTCCCTGGAGCTGAAGGATGGCAGTGTGCTGGAACAGCCCCAGGAATGGGCACGTCAGTGCCTCAGTTTCCCTCCTGCTAGATGCTGCTGGAACTGCAACAGGCAGCAAGCAACAGGCTGGAAGTGCTGGGCAGAGAGCAGGCCCCTGCTCCACAGCCTGACTGGCACGCAGGCTGCCTCATAGCCTGCCCTATGCTGCTACCACTCTCTGCCCCATCCCTGCTCCCTGATGTCCCCCCACCTGCCCCATGACCAGCCCCACTCCTGTGCTGCAGCCTGCATGGTGAGCTGCAGGGACACGCTCACTCTTCACACACACCCCTGCTGTGCTGTAACCACAGGAGCAGCCTCCAGCCCGTACACACCTGAGCACCCCTGCACGTACGTGCACACTCACACTCACACTCGCACAAGCACCCAGGTAACTCGCCCCTCTGGACACGCACCTATGGATGCTCACATCCCTACACACGCACCATCCATTTTACCCCTGCTCTATACATGCACACACACACACACACACACACACACACACACACACACACACAGACAGAGAAACATGCACCCTCTCCTCTCTCTCTGTCTCAGCTCCCCGCAACTCACTTCACCAGCCCCCCTCCACTCACACAGCCTCAGCGCTGCCCGCACACCCACGGGCACCTCCAGCCTTCCTCCCCCATCTCCCTCATCACCCCTGCCCCCTTTGCTTTCCCAGACGGGTGCTGAAACCTGCAAC
>VZSE01000874.1:0-18919 GCA_013398275.1 Promerops cafer | reverse complement strand
TTTTTTAGGGATCAGCTGGATCCTGGCGTGCTTAGGAGCCGGGAGCAGCAGCGGGCTGGGTGGCAGCTGCCACGCGAGAGGCGCCACCCGAGATTTCCCATTTTCTCCTGTGAATTACGACCCTCCGATAAACAAACCCTGGGAAATCTCGGAGTGGGAGCCCCGGCCTCGCAGGTATCCCAATGGTTTGAGTCAGCAGAGGTGGGAGCAGGTGGCAAACCCGATTTATCATCTCCCGAGGCGGGGGGAGGAAATTCTGGCCGTGACTGCCAGGCAGGTCCTCGCTGTCACTGTCGCTGTCGGTGCCAGCCCTCCCTCCCTCCCTCCCGGCTGGGGCTCTCTCCGCCTCCCCCCGCATTAATCATCCCCAGGATGCTGCCCACGCCTCTGCTGGCTCCAGGTCGTGCAAGCCTCATCCCACCCCCCTTCCCCAGCCCAGCTCCAGTCACGTTCCAGCCTCCGCGGGCTGCAGGAGCCCGGCTGCTCCCCAGCCCCCGAGGCGTCCGGAGCCTCCCGCCCCTGCCCGGGGGCTGCTGCGGGTGGGACAGGGCCGGCCGAGCCCCGGGGTGACAGCGGTGCCGCCTCTCCCCGGAGCCAGCCCGGCTGGTGGCAGCGCCGCGGCCGCACTGCGAGTGATTACCGGCTCTGCGTGTGGCCGCAGGATGCGTCTGGAGCTGCTGCCGGCTCAGGAGCTGCGAACCGCGGCTGCGGGAGGAGCTGGCGAGGGACCAGAGGCTTCCCGGGGGATGGAGAGGGAGGGAGATGCTCTGGGGTCACCAGGGACAAGGACGTGCGAGGGGGAGGGCTGGGCAAAGCTGCCCAAGCTCCCCTTTTTCCTCCCCTCCCCGTCCTGGCGGAGTTTTTTGGGATGCTGGCTCTGCTGGGATCAGGGCCAGGGAGGGGTGAGAGGCGCAGGAGCCGCTGTCGGTGCTAAAATTCAGGTTTAGCACCCACGGGTGAGACAAAATCCAGGGCACAGATGCAAAGGACGTGCCCAGAGGAGCCCGGGCTGCTCTTCCCCCTTCCCTGCTGGGACCTGGCGTGTCACCTCCCTGGTCTGAGGTCACTCTGTGGCCCCAGCAGTTGTCACCATCCCCTACCTGGGAAAATCCCATCCCTAGGACCACGGGGCACCCCGAGCCATCCTCACCTGGGGCTGGTCCCCTCTGGAGCGGGAGCTGGAAAATGGGATTAAAAGCAGTGATTTGCTTTCCCATGCTGAGAAGGAAATAAGGACAAGGGATTAGCCCCAAACATGTCCCACCACACCTGCGGTCCCCCAGGGCTGGGGCCAGGATTATCCCCTTATCCCAGTCCTTCCAGCCTCTTGGATAAGCCAGTCCTGCACCCCATGGAGTTTCTGGAGCTCTGCCTCTGTGCTGGACACTGGATCCCAGCGTGTTCCCACTGGGAAGGGGATTTTGGGACAAGGTGTCCCAGCACTGCCCGGTGCTACCTCCCCCCAGCTCGGGGTGAAGGCTGTAAGGACAAAACTATCCTGGAAGTGGGAGAAAATCCTGATTTTCAGACCTAGACTCCGGTGCTTCCTCGGGGCTGAGCGGTGCCAAGGTGCAATTCCAGAAAATCTGAGTTTGGATCACAACCCTGCGGCCCAGGGACAACCTGAGGGAAGTTCTGATGGGGAAAACGCTTTCATCACATCCCCCATCCCAAATCCTTCTCCTGGCCTATTTCTCTGGCCAGGACACAGGGCCAGCAGCGTTCCCAAGCACTCGGGAAGGTCTGGAAAATGTCTCTTTCCAAAGGGGGTATCGGGCTTTGCATTAAAATCCAGCCAGGAGCTGCCAGAGGGCAATAAAAGAAGATGAACGATGTGCAGGTGCTGGCTGGGATCCCCTGGAATGAGCTGCTCCGAGTCCCCAGCTCCTCTCACCATCCTGTGTGCTTTTCCCACTGTTTTTTTACAGCAGGGAATTTTCAGTTTCTGGGTTTTTTTGGAAGCCTGCGGCTCGTGCTGGGAAATTTCCACCCTCTCTGCTCCCCCACGACACCGAGAGCTCTGGCCCGGGGTTTTCCTGCTCGGATCTGTCTCTCATCCCGTTGTTAAACCCCGGGAATTGTGATGGATTGGAAAGAGAAACTCGCAGCAAACTCGGTGGGGAAGAACCTGTGGAGGTTTGAAAGATGAGTAGGAAGGAAACGGAGCTGAGTTTCTGCTCTGCAAAAAAAAAAAAAAACCACCAAAAAACAACAAAAAAACCAACTCTGCCTTTTCCAGACCCAGCTCCAAACCACCGCGGGTCACAGGCTTTAAATTATAAATCGAGCTGAAATTTGGGAACTCTAGGCCCTGGGAAAGCAGCATCCCTGATCCCATCCAGCAGTGCCAGGTGGAGACAGTAAATATTGCAGGGAAATCAGCCACTCCGAGCTGCTCCAGGGCATTCCCATCCGCGTTGTCATCCCGCTGAGCTCTCCCAGTTCCCTCTCCCGGATTATTCCCAGCAGGAGAGCTCTGGGATTCAGGAGCTGCCGCTGGACCAGCTCCCGTGGGGAGGGGAGGAGCGGGAGAGAGGCGAAAATCCCGGGGATTTCTTAGCCAGGGTGGCCAAGCCGGCAGCCAAACGGAGCAGCTGCCCCTGCTCAGGGCCGGGAGCTGAATTCGGCGGTGATTTTCAGCATTCCAGCGAAACCCAGCGGCGCTTGGATTTCCCAGGGCCCCAGAACTGGATTTGTCCCTGCACAGCGAGGCTGCGGGAGCTGTGGGATGTCACCCTCAAAAAGGTGACAGTCCCTGCCTGTCCCGCTCCTCCCTCTCCTGCTGCTCCGCTTCCTCCCAGCCCCGCGCACCTGCGGCTCTGCCCATCTGCTCACCGCGGAGCCACGGCCAGCCGGGCTGCCCGCTCCTCCTGCCCGCTGCAGCCACCCCCGGGACACGCCAGCACCCGCCGGCGACACGCCAGCAGCCGCCGGTGGCCAAAGCCCTGCCCGCACTCGCGGCTGGAAAAAGGCGCAGCCGGGCCAGGGATGCTCCCGGGGGATCCACCGCCATCCCTGGGGGTTCCCGGGGGGTTGATCGGGGAAGGGGCTCAGATCCCGCCCGCCTGGAGGGCGATGCTGGCGCTGGCCCAGCAGCTGGCTGGAGCCCGATAAGCGGCGTTATCGCCCGGCCCGGCGGCGCTGATCGCTGCCCTGGCTCCTCTCCAGCTGCCGAGCGCGGAGGAGCTGCCCCGACTCGCTCGGGGCGCGCTTTGGGGCGGGTCGGCCGCGCTCCTGCCCAGCAGGGGTTGGATTTCTCGTGGAGCGCTGCCTGACGGAGCCTTTCCCGAGTGGACGCCGACACCCGCCCGCATTTCCCAGCGCAGGCGCCGCGGATCCGGCAGCCGCTCCCTGCTCGTGTGTGTCCTTGGGTGACATTTGTCACAGCAGCTCCACGACACCTTCCCAGCCCTCCGGACCCTCCCACTGCTCCCGCACATCCTTTTCCTCCCTGCTGGGAGGGTGGAAAATCCACATCCAAAGCCTGGCTGCCCTGCTGGGTGGGTTTGCACCTTCAGCAGGGAGGGACAGACGCAGAAATCCTGGATCTGGTGAGGGCACAGAGCCCCTCCGGTGGGATTCCTCCCTCTGGAATTCTCCCATCCACATGGCACGGCTCCGGGAGCTGGAATTCCAACAGCCTGGAACTGGCTGAGGGCAGGCAGGAGAAGGATTCCTGGGAAATTGGTTCCTCTGCACCTGCTCAGAGCGGGGATAACTCCCATGGGCCTTGTCCTGTTGAGGCTCTGGTGGCCCTCTTGGTGGCCCCGTGGCTCTGGAGGTGGCTGGGAAATTCCCTGGGGTGCCCTGGGCAGACACCAGCAAGGAAAACCTCCCAGGAAGGCTTTTCCCAGCCCCATCCCGTGGGTTTTTCCATGTGCTGAGCACATTCCTGCTGCTCCCTTGTGCAATCTCACCCCACGGATCCGAGGGAGGATGGAGAGCCAAGCTCCATTTCTTGTTAATGCATTTCTGGGCCGGGGCAGTGTCCGAGCAGGGGGTGCCCAGGCAGGGCCTGACCCCCTCTGTGCCACCTCCTCCTGCATGGGCCAGGTGGCACCGCTGTCGTATCGTGGAATCCTGGAATGGTTTGGGCTGGAAGGACCTTAAACCCCATCCATTCCCACCCCATCCACGGGCAGGGGCACCTCCCACCATCCCGGCTGGCTCCAGCCTGGCCTTGGACATTTCCAGGATGGGGCAGCCACGGCTCCTCTGGGAATTCCATCCCAGGGCTTTGCCACCCTCACAGCCAGGAATTTATTCCCCAAATCCCATCTAACCCTGCCCTCCATCAGTGGGAAGCCATTCCCCCTTTTCCTGTCCCTCCAGCCCTTGTCAATATTCCCCTCTCCATCTCTCCTGCAGCTCCTTCAAGGCCACACCGAGGTCACCCCAAAGCTTCTCCTCCGCAGCTGGACAATCCCAGCTCTCCCAGAGCGTGGCCACTGCTCCTGGGAGAGCTCAGTGGAGCTCCCGGCCTTCCCAGCCTTCCCAGCCGGGCTTTCCCTGCCGTCCTGGCCGAGCTGGAAGCTGCAGGGACAGGGACAGGGACGGGGACAGGGACAGGGACAGGTCAGAGCCTGACTCCGCCCGAGTCACCCCGGTTAGGAGCGTGGCAGGACAAAATCGGGACAACATTCCCGCTAGGAGAAGGGGGAGGGCAGGCTCGAGCCCCAGGGAGCGATCCCGGAGGGATGGAAGTGGCGGAGGAAGCCCTGGCAGGAAGGAATGTCCCCGATTAGCCAAGCTCCGAGTGCCTCGGGAAGGACAATAGGGAGCGATTCCTCAGCGCCCCGGCCGCAGGGAAATGTCAGCTCAGCCCCGACAAACGACAAATTACCGAGGGCGTGCGGCCCTTTCAGCCCCACTGAACCCTGTCCACGGGGAAATCATCCCGGCCGGGATGGAGGCGCATTCCCGGTGGGATGGGAGCGGGATCTGCCTCCAGCTCCGGGCCAGGGAGGAGAGAACAGCTCCAGCCGCACCCCAGCCCTCCTGGAGAGCAGCTTTGCCCTCCCTGGGGGAACTTTTCCAACCTTTCCGTGCCTTTCCCAACCTTTCTGTGCCTTTCCCAACTTTTCTGTGCCTTTCCCACCGATTCTGTGAGGGGTGGGGATGGGAGAAGTGGAGGAACCCATGGCCAGTGGAGGAACCAGCGCAGGCTCCAATTCCCAACCCAGGGAATTTCAGGAATTTCACGTCCCTGCCCCAAAATGCGGAGGCAAAAGGAAAACTCCGCGTGTGACTTCTGTCCCCTCCCTGAAGCTGACACAAGGCTCGGTCTCTCTTCTCTAGCTGGAAGGAATTTGGGTTTTCCTCTGTCCCGAGGTTCTCTTCGGTTTAATTCCTCCAGAGAATCTGCTTCAGAACGTGGGGAACATTGGGGAAACCTCTCCTCCTCCCCTGCCCGTTAATTACCCCGCGAACTCTCCGTGTTTTGGCCCCGAGCTCTGTCTGGGCTCCCGGAGCCCCCGCCGCACCCCGGGCGACCCCCGGGCCCCCCCTGTTTGCCATGGCAGCCGCTCCCCGCCGCGCTGGCCATTGTCCCCTCCCCGCGAGCCCCAGCACCTGGAGACCTCCTTGGAAAAACTTCATTTGCCGGGGCGAGCTTTGATTAAAGCGGCCTGGCGGGGAGGCCGCGCCGCTGCCGAGTCAATATTGGTTTTGGAACAGATGGGGGTGACGACAGGAGCGGTGCCAGCGCCCGGGCAGGGGATGCTGTGCCTGGATGCCTCTGCGGCAGCGCCCGGGGAGTGGCAGGAGGCCCTCGGAGATCAAAGTGGGGCAGCCCCGGAGAGGTGGAGCGGCTCCCCGTGCGCGCTGGAAACGTCGGCGAACAAAAGCATCAAAGGGAATCCAATGAAACGAATTGAAGGGCCGGAGCGGTAAATAACGAGCCGCGAGGCTTTCATGGAACGCCAGCTTCTTCCCGTCAAAAACGCGGGGACGCGCTTCCAAGAGAACCCCAGGGACAGCCCCTCCTCTTCCCCAAAACCAACAGCAAAACCCCGAACGCAGGCAGCTCGCACCGAAGGGCAGCGGGTCCCGGCTGGCGCAGCCGTTCCCGGGGCACCGAGCGGCCGCGGGCCGGGCGGGGGGCGCGGGCAGCACATCCCGGCCGTGTTTTCCCGGATTTCCCGGATTTCTGCGGCTTCTGGGATGCGGGAAGCGCCCTCGGCTCTGCAGGTGGCAGGGGACGGCCAGGTTCGGGAGCTCTCCGTGCTCCGGGGCCGGCAGCAGCCACGGGAAAACCGCGGCTCTGCAGGGCAGGGACCCCCGGGCTGCCGCGGAACCCGGGACCGGCAACACGAAACTCCGGGAGCTGCTGGCAGGGGAGGTCCGAGCTGGGCTCCAGAGGTTTCCAGGACAAGCCCAGCAGGACCAGGAGTGAGGAGCGAGGCCAGGACGGGGCCTGGGGCAGCGGGAGGTGTCCGTGCCCATGGCAGGGGATGGGATGGGCTGGGCTTTAATGTCCCTTCCACCCCAAACCAGTCTGGGATTCCAGGATTCCATGGCTTGAGCTGGACCAGCTGCGGCAAACGAGGTCCCACGGCCCTCCCGGATCTCAGGGATGCCCCAAACAAGATCCCACTGCTTTCCCAAATCTTTGGGGTGCCCAAACAAGGTCCCAGCGCCCTCCCAGATCTCGAGGATGCCCAAACAAGGCCTCATTCCCCTCCCTGATTTTTGGGGTGCTCAAAAAGTTCCCACTGCCCTCCCAGATCTCTGGGGTGCTCAAACAAGGCCCTCCCTGGTCTTTGGGGTGCCCAAACAAGATCCCAGTGCCCTCCCTGAACTTTGGGGTGACCAAACAGGATCCCAGTGCCCTCCCTGCTCTTTGGGATGCCCAGACAGGATCCCAGTGCCCTCCTTGAATTTTGGGGTGCCCAAACAGGATCCCAGTGCCCTCCTTGAATTTTGGGGTGCCCAAACAGGATCCCAGTGCCCTCCCTGAACTTTGGGGTGCCCAGACAGGATCCCAGTGCCCTCCCTGAACTTTGGGGTGCCCAAACAGGATCCCAGTGCCCTCCCTGCTCTTTGGGGTGCCCAGACAGGATCCCAGTGCCCCCCCCGACCCCTTGGGTGCTCGTGTCTCTGGAGAGCCTCTCCCCTCCCTGAGCACACCGAAAGGGGAGGGGGCAGCCGAGCTGGAGCGGACGGGAAGGTCCCGGCTGGCCCCGGGCAACCCCGGCCAGGACGCAAGGAGCCCCCATGGAGACAACCCCGGTGAGTTGTGTCCGCCCCCAGGGCAGCAGGACAGCGGGGAAGGGGAGGCAGCCCGGGCCCAGGCAGGCTCGGTGTCCGCCCTGCCCCACGGCTGCCACTCATCCATCAGCGATCAAGGGAAGCCCCTGCAGGCTGTTTTAAACCAGCGCCAGCGGGAGGTTGGGCTAATGAGTAAAATCTGAGCATTCCTCAAATTTCCCATCCACCGCCAGCGCGGGGAGGGGGATGGGGGCAAAAATCTCTCTCCGGAGAGGGGCTGATCCTCAGGGAGGGGCAAACACTCGAGCCAGGAACGGGGAGATAATCCCAGACCTGACCCATGGGGTGGCAAAGTTCTCCCCAAGGTGAGGACACAAACCCCGGTCACTGAGAATTTTGGGGGTTCTGTGCTCAGGGGTGCTGACCCTCAGGAGAGCACTGCACTGACCTGAGGCCGTGGAGAAGCTTCCAAAATTGAGTGATGGCACTGGGATTGTGGGTGTGGAGTTGGAATAGAGGTGTGTGACATCACGGCGTGGAAAACTTGGGGTTTAAGGGTTTAGAATAATATAAAATATCTATGAGGCAAGATGGAGGGTTTGGGGGCATTGGCCAGTTCTTCTTCTTCAGCTTCTTCTCCATGGGTTTGGGGGGGCAGTTTGTACTTGGACACAAACCCTTCCCTGCCCTCTCCCTCCTTCCCTGTGGAATCCAGATTCCCTGAGCTCTGAAACCCAGGCAGGAGGTGGTTGGGACACCCCGAGGTGGGAGCAGATGCCCCGTGCCAGCTCCTTTATCCCCCTTGGAATTCCCAGCCCAGCTCCAGGCTGGGGGCTCAGAGCAGCGACGGGGCCAGGAAAGCAGCCCCATCCCCAGGAATTCCACGATTTTCCCTGGAGATGGCTTCCTCCAGGAAAAGCCTCCTCAGCACCAGCCTCAGCCACGGCAAAGCCAACAAGAAACCCTCGCCCACCTCTCCAGAGCTCTCCAAAGGGCAAAGGTCGCTAAAAGACATCCAAAAAGGGTAAAAAAAGGGGATTTTGAAGAGGAGAAAGAAGAGGGAGAACAACCAGCCCTGGTCAGTGCAAGCCCAGTGCTCCGACCTTGTCCCTGCCAAGGACACACCAAACTCCCGAGGGATGCTGGAGCTGTGGGGCTCATGGGAGAGCTTTAAAGGATCCCAGCAAGAGATTTCCTGGGGTTTCCATCCCTGGCCAGTCCCTTGGGAGGCTGAGGCGTGGCTTTGGCAGCCAGCAGTGCCCAGCACGTCCCTGTTTTTTGGGCACCCCCGAGATTTTGTGGTGGGAAGGGCTGGAGCAAACCTGGCTTGGCACATCAGCTCAGAGCTGCTGGTTCTGTTTGTCCTTCAGGCTTGAAATCTGACATTTTTTAATTTTTTAAGGGAGGAAAAAATAAGAATTTATCAACAATAAGTTGCTAGACTTTTTTTTTTTTTTTTTTTCATTAATTAAACCAGCCCAGAGTCCCTATCCCGACGCCTCCCTCCTCCTCTCCTCTGTGCTTCCCCATGTCCCTCGCTCTCTCCCCCTGGGATTTTAATTACATTCATCAATTTCCACTCACTGGCTCTGTCACTTGGCTGTAATTATTCGCTGGGAAGCGCCGCTGCCTCTGAGCCGATTAAGGCTCCTCCAGCGCCTTTTTCCCAGCCCTCGGTGCCAGGTACCTGCCCGGAGCTGACAGATGGGCAGGGGCCGCTGATTGCCCCTAACGAGCTGCCAAAAAAAGGGGGCGGCTCCCCAAACTCGGGGATGTTTTCGGGTCACTCCAAACGGCCCCAAATGGCCCCAAACTTGGGGATGTTTTAGGTTCACTCCAAACGGCTCCAAACGGCCCCAAACAGCTCCAAATGCCCCCAAACTTGNCCCCAAACTCGGGGATGTTTTCGGGTCACTCCAAACGGCCCCAAATGGCCCCAAACTTGGGGATGTTTTAGGTTCACTCCAAACGGCTCCAAACGGCCCCAAACAGCTCCAAATGCCCCCAAACTTGGGGATGTTTTCGGGTCATTCCAAACAGCCCCAAACGGCCCCAAACAGCCCCAAACACCCCCAAACTCGGGGATGTTTTCGGGTCACTCCAAACGGCCCCAAATGGCCCCAAACTTGGGGATGTTTTAGGTTCACTCCAAACGGCTCCAAACGGCCCCAAACAGCTCCAAATGCCCCCAAACTTGGGGATGTTTTCGGGTCATTCCAAACAGCCCCAAACGGCCCCAAACAGCCCCAAACACCCCCAAACTCGGGGATGTTTTCGGGTCCCTCCAAGCGCCCCCGGATTCCCAGGGAAGCAAGGCGGGCATGGGGGATTCCGTGGGTCCAGAGGAGCCGGGGGTGCGGGGTTTGCTCAGCCCCGGGGCTCCCCGAGCTGCAAATCCACGCGGGATGAGCTGCAGATCCACGCGGGATGAGCTGCAAATCCACGCGGGATGAGCCCCAGCGCTTCTCCTTCCCCGGGGAACGCCAGACGCGAGGCTGACCCCACAAAAACCGACCCAAAGTCAGGGCAGAGCGGTGAGAGCGAGCCCCGGGTGGGCACCAGGGGATGCCAGGGGACGGAGGAGAGGCACAAATTCCCAGCAATTCCAGGCACGAGCACGCGTGGAGATTAGGGCATGAAAAGGGAGCGCGGTGCCCGCAGGCG
Source organism: Promerops cafer (assembly GCA_013398275.1). Classification (NCBI taxonomy): domain Eukaryota; kingdom Metazoa; phylum Chordata; class Aves; order Passeriformes; family Nectariniidae; genus Promerops; species Promerops cafer. The sequence goes on along the minus strand of VZSE01000874.1, from coordinate 9,046 downwards.
GAGCGGAGAGCGCCGGGGCTTTGAGGGATTTGTGCCAGCTCGAAGCTGAGCTCCAAAGTGGATTTGCCTTAACCCTCTGCGCAGGAGCTGGGCAATCCCTCCTGCTTCGCTGTGCTGGCCTTGCCCCAGGTGATTAAAACACGAATTTTCTTCCAGAGCTGCTGCCAGCCGTGGGGATGGGGGGTGCCCAGACCCACCCGTGCCCAGTTTCACTCCCGCTCCCCACCCAGCTGCCTCCTCCTCCTCTGCACTCAGCTTAAACCCACAGATTGTCCCTCTTCCTGCAGTGCCAAGGGGAAAGCAGCTTGACCGTCCCCTGTGAGGGCAGCAGGGTTTTGGGTGGGCTCTTCGCTGTGGGAAGGGAGGGAAACCTTTCCCTGCTTCCCTCCCACCTGAGCCCGCTGCCAGGGATCCTGCGGGATGGGCACGGCCTCCTCTGGCTGCTTCCCAGGGCAGGGAGAAGGAACATCCAGGGCTTTAAATCAAATCCCGTCCGTGGAAAAGCACCCGGGGGTCTCCAGGCTCCCCGGGCTCCGTTTAACCTCACGAGGTGTCAGTGGAGCCAGGACCCCCCTCTGCCTCCTCATTCCCAGGTTTTGTATCTGGGAAGGGTTTCCTCGGGAATTCCAGGCTCCGGCTGCTCAGCACTGCCCGGGCGCCAGGTTTGGGAGAGTGAGCCGTGATTTTTCGGGGTTCAGAGTTCCCCTGGTGCCCACGGATGTTTGGTGCTGGTCTCGGGGAGCTCCTGGAGCAGCAGGAAGGGCGCTGCCAGGACATTTTCTCCCGATTGTCGCCTCTGGGGCCTGGCAAAACCTGAGCCCTGCTGGTGGGATAATCCCATTTTCCAATTCCATCGATGTTCCAGAGGGATCACCTGGAAAAGAGGCACAGTCTGCAGCTCTCCAGGGCCCCTGGGCTGCCAAAAACGCTGTGTGGGCCACGAAACATCCTGGTGAATCCAAGGGGCTTTGCCTGCGCTGGGAATGAAAGACCCCACAGCAGAGGGAGGGATCTGGCCCTGCTGGCCTGGCCCAAATCCAGCTTGGGGGAATTTTATTCCCCCTCTGGAGCCCTCGGGGCCGGGTCTGTGGCAGCTGTGCCAGGACCTGGGGACTTCTGGGGCTGGGGGAGCAGAGGAAAGGTGAATTCGGGGGGGACTCAGGCACATCCCCGCCGCCAGCTCGTTAAAAGCCAACATTTGCAGGTCCCCTTGGAAGTGTTTATCCATTATTGAAAATCCCATATGTTCCACGTCCAGGAAGATCAGCTCTCAGCCGCGAGATAAGCGGCGTCCATTTATTGTTCTTCCCTCCCTCCCTCCTCCCTTTCTCCCTCCCCCGGGGCTTTTAATTACATCCATCACCTCCCGCCCCTCTGGAGGAGCCGGCTCCGTGTCCCCCCCAGCCCAGCAAGGCCCATTTTTCCCCCCTTGGAAGGGCAGCAATTGTTCCTCTCCCCTCACACGAGTCCTGCAGAGAGAGAGAGAGAGAGAGAGAGACATTTAGCAGCCGCTGTGAAATTTCAGCCGGGATTGGAATTTATTTTAAGACGCCGGCCTTTAAATTTTTCATTAAACCCTTTCTCCCCCTGCCACGCCGCGGGGACCCGGGGAAGGTGGTGTTGATATGCCCGGCACGTTGGGAGAGGATGGAGGATTTCACACCACCCCGGGCAAAGCCTGCAGCCTCCCCAGCCTCTGCTGGGAGCTCCAGCCTGGCTGGAATTCCAAATGCCACCCGATTCCGTGGGGTCCGGCCCTGCCCCGGCTGCCTTTTCCATGAGCTGGGGCTGGCTCCTCGCCCAGGGGGAGCCGAGCCCCTGGGGAGGTGCTGGAGCAGAATCTTGGAGCTCTGCTGGCTCCAGGGATCGCTTGGGGCATCCCGGGAACCACCTGGGGGTTGTGGCTGGAGCACGGCCAGACCTCAGGTGCCTGAGCCGGGATTGTTCCGTGCGGGGCGGCTCCAGGGAGGGAGAGGCCTGCAGGAAACCCAGAGGGGATGGAACTGCCCGGAGGAGATGTTCCTTCTTCTCCCCACGGGCTCATTCCTGCTGCATTTCCAGTCTGGTTCCTGCTGCATTTCCAATCTGGTTCCTGCTGCATTTCCCTCCCATCTCCTGCTGCATTTCCAGTCTGGTTCCTGCTGCATTTCCCATCCATCTCTTGCTGCATTTCCAATCCATCTCCTGCTGCATTTCCAGTCTGGTTCCTGCTGCATTTCCAATCTGGTTCCTGCTGCATTTCCCATCCATCTCCTGCTGCATTTCCAATCTGGTTCCTGCTGCATTTCCCACCCATCTCCTGCTGCATTTCCAATCTGGTTCCTGCTGCATTTCCCTCCCATCCCGTGCTGCATTCCCCACCCAGCTCCACGAGTGTCTCCATGGCCCAGGATCATGGTTTCCATATATCCCTATCCCAAATATCCATCCCGACCACACTTCCAGGGTTTAATCCCCAAACGTTCCCCAAAACTCCCAGGGCTTCCCCCACCCCATTCCAGCTCCCTGTTTTTGCCCAGCTCCAGGTTTAATTCCAGCTCCCCCCGTGCGGCAGAGAGGTGTCTCGTTAATTGATTAATTATTCATGGGGCGCCAGACGGGCAGGCAGAGCTCAGCCGGGAGGAGCCCAGCGCACTCCCAGCCTCTCCTGATGTCACCACTCGCTCCCCAGTCACAGCCACGTTGTCACCGGTTGTCACCGGCCACCTGCTCGGGACTGGGCAATCCTTGTTAAAACCCCAATTAGCATATAATGAGGTCGGGACAAATCCTGGCTTTCCCAAGCCCCAATTCTCTTTCTTTCCCTGTTTGGTTTTGTTGTTTTGTTTTGTTTTTTTAAACAAAAGGTTTCCGGTTGTTAAAATTTGGGGGTAAGAACCAGGCTGTGGATCCAGGATCACATCCCAGCCCGCAGGGAGCCCAGGGAGCCTCTGGATTAACCAGGCAGCTGCTGGGAAGAGCCTGGAAATTCAAGAATTCCATGTCCCCTTGAGCTGGCTAAATGGTCCTGGAGTTCTCCAGAGGGGCTGGTTGAGTTTTCCATGCTGGAAAAGCCCCTCCACGGTCGGGGTAATTCCCTTTCCAGGCTGCTCAGGGAATGGGAATCACCATCCCTGGCATGGTGACCCGGTTTGGTGGTGACCATGGGGGTGCTGGGTTGATGTCACCGCTCCATTGGCAGTTTTTTGGGACCCCCCCAGATCAATCTGTCCTGGGATTTTGGCCACTTCTCTCTGGATGTGTCCATTTTCCTTCCTCCCACACTTCACAACGTCCCTTAGAGCCGCCAGCCACGTTAAGCTCGGTCTAAGAACAAATCCTCGAGTTCTACTTCAGAATCCAAATCCTCCGCCCGAGTTATCCCCGTTTCACTTTCCAGCAGCTTTCACTCCAGGCGTCGTTTCTTCAGGAGGACAAACGGGAACAAAAACCAACATTGTCCCCGCTCAGGGGACGTTTGGAGCCCTCGGGTTCCAACCCCTGGGGAGCAAAAGCCCCACGAGAAGCCGAGTGCCATTGTCCCAGTGCTGCTCAGAGCAGCAAAGCCCCTGAGCTAGGGAGGGACAGCGCTGTCACGGCCACGGGGAGGTGGCCCAGCCTGGGTGTCCTGTCCGTCCCTCCCAGTGAAGACAACTCTTTTTGCCATCCCGTTGAATTTTCCATATAAAGCTGATACCATGAAAAATGACCATCTTTCTGCCGGCAAGACAATGGGGAATTTTTCAGGGAGCTGCTGTGCTCTTTGTGTGCTTTGTGGGGTTTTCTTTGCTCGGTTCTGACTGGGGCAAGTTTTATCAAAGGCCCCGAGTGACTCGGAGCCCGAGGGGACAATGGCAGGGGGATGAAGTCACAACGTTAATCTGCTCTGTGCGGCTCTAAAGAGGTGGAAACTCCCGTGAATGCCATGAAATCCTCCCCACAATGAGGCCGCTCGGAGGTGCCAATCACAAAGCCACTGCAGGAAGGGGAAATCTTGGGAGGAAAAGGTCTGGAGTGATGCAAGTGGAAGGAACTTTAATAATGTGAATAGATGGGATTTTTTTTTTATGAGGAGGAATGGGAAATGGAGGGAATGGGAGTCCGGGGAATGATTTGGGTTGGAAGGGACCTTAAAGATCTTCCCATTCCACCCCCTGCCATGGGCAGGGACACTTCCCACTGTCCCAGGTTCCAGGAGCCATCTCCAAACACGTCCCAGCAAGGAGCCCCCGCCCTTATTTCAGTGACAGGATGAGAGGAAGCAGCCCCGAGCTCCAGGGGAGCTTCAGGCTGGACGTCAGGAGGAACTTCCTCATGGAAAGGCCGTGAAATGTGGGATTTGGAATTCGGAATGTGCTCTCCAAGGAGGTTCGGAGTCCCCATCCCTGGAGGTGTCCAAGGAACGCCTGCATGGGGCTGGTGACAAGGTGGGGACAAACTGGGCACAGCTTGGACTCGGTGACCTTGGAGGGCTTTTCCAACCTCGACCGTTCCGGGATTCTGGATGTGGATCAGGAATTCTGGTGTGTGAAGGTCCCAGACAGATTTTTTTTCCTGGTGCCTGCCGAAAGAAGGAGGACGTGAAGACCCAAAACTCCAAAAACCAGTCCTGGAGCTGTTGCTTTGTTTTCCTTGGTTCTCCCGAGGGTTGTTGGATGGGAAGGGGCAAAGGACAGGTCCCAAAGCGTGTCCCAGCACCTGGAGAACTCCAGGCTGTAAATAAGCCGGGCTTTCCCCAAAAATTCGATTTTAGGCCTGGGATGAAATGTCCCGGCTCTTCGGGAATTCCATTCCCTCTTCCCGCGGGTGCCCGTCCGTGCTCCCAATGCCTCAGTGCTCGGCTTTAAAGGAATTTCTCCCCTCTTTTGGATTAGTGACCCATTCTAACAGCTCCTCATTGCCCGCCAGTGCGGGGCTCTCAAAGGCCCCATTGGATCGAGCTTACAAAGGAGCTGAGCCGGAGATGAAGAGTTTACAAAAAGTTTGTAGGAAGCCGTGGAGTCCTTTTAAAAGAGAATAAACTGCCACTGCTGTGTCTGGGTTGAGTTAATCTGATTAGGCCAAGCTCATCAACAGCCCCAGTGAAAGGAATGAGGCAGGGGGGAAAGCTGTGGACAGGGCCTGGAAGGAAAAAAAAACCAGGGACCCTTTTAGCAGGGAAGTCAAACAAACCCCATTGAGGGGGAGCACGCTCGCCTGCAGATGGCAAAATGACAAATCTGCTCAAAGAAAAGCAAATAGCGGTGATGGCTTTTTTTTCTCCCTCCCTCCCTCCTTTTCCCCAGGTATGGGAACAGAGACTTCGGGAGATCAAGGGAAACTCAAAGGAAAGGGGCTGGGAGATGCCGTGGATGGCAGGGGAGGGGGTTTGGGTGGCACACGAGGATGGGGTTTACCTGCTCTGTGGAAAAACTTGAGGGATAAAAGGATTTCTGTGAGTTTTTTATGCTGCTGTGTCCCTTAGGAACCACCATTCCCCTGCTCCCAGCTAAAGTTTGGGCTTTCCCAAGCTCTGGAAGCAGCAGGACCTGTCCAGGAAGGAATGAACCATCAGGACTCTGGTGGTCTGAATCCCTTGGGAAGCTGTGCCCAGCTCCTGGCTCAGCAGGACTGGGGCACACGGTGACATTTTTATTGAGTGCCAACCAAAAATCCTCCCTTAAAGCGAGGAAGAAAGTCCCATCCCCGCCACCACCGCCTCCCGGGAGGTGTTTTCAGCTCTGCCTTCGGGGCAGCTGGAATTGTGCTGGGCTTTGACTCCTCAGATAATTAGGAACAGCATCAGCGCCAGGCGAGGCGGGAGATTTTCTGCCCAAGGCCGCCTCACTCCGCTGTAATTGACTCTATTTTCTGCCTCCTGCACACGCAGGGCTGAGGCTCAGCCCCTTTTCTCTCTCCCCAGAGGAACAGGACCCCGTGAAAGGGACCCCTGGGTGGGAGGACGGAGCACTGGGCTGTGAAAATCCGGGCACGCATCCCTCTTTGCGTCCCTGCCGCCTTTTCAAGATGTTTTCCAGGGAAGGGAAAGTCAGCAGATCCGTGCTTGGGCAGAGTTTTTGGCACTCGCAGAAGAAGGGAACATCTGTCTCAATCAGCTGGGCTATTCTGTGCGGCGGCTCCTCCTCAGCTCTCAGCACCGAGAGAGACAAAACCGGGGCAAAATCTTCAAAAAGGGGGTTTTGTCTACGCCGCCGCAATTTCCTTTTAGGAAAATTTCCAAGGGCGGGGAAGGAGGAAAGGAGGGGAGAAAAGAAATTAAAGCCCATTTGCTTCAGCGTGAAAAAGAGCAAAAAAAAGGGGGGGAAAAAAAAAAATCTCCATTTCTAACGGGGCGAGATCCCTGCGGCGGCGCTGCCACCGCTGCGTTCCCAGCCCTCTAAAGGATGTCCTTAACAGCAGCGGGCGGGATGAAGAGGAGTTAATTAGTGCAGACAGGAATTTTCTTGGAAATATCTCCTCTTTCAGCCGGAAGAGCCCCGACAGCTCCCGGGTTTGCCGGGATTTTGTTCCGTGGTGGAGCAGCCGGCGCGTGCCGGGCACGGGGAACGCGCCTGGCCTGGGAGCTCCTGGAACCCAGAGAGAAACTCAGGAATGAGGGAGGCCTTGGGCACACCTCGGGGCACGGCTATGGATCCGTGGAATCGGGGAATCGTGGAATTTTGAAGGCTGGAAAGGGCCTCAAGGCCCAGCTGTCAACGCAGCAGCACCACCCTGTCCGTGATGTCCTCGAGCCGCATCCACGCGGCTCCTGAACGATTCCAGGGATGGCGCCAGCCCCGCTGCCCATTCCCGAGGTTCACAGCCCTTCCTGTGATTTTTTTTTTTACCCATACCAGATCTAAATAAAAGGTGGAATTGCCTCTGGCTCCTGAGACCCGGCCTCGCCTCCGGAGCTTCGCGGAGGCACCTGGGAATATCCAGATTTTGGATAACGGGGAGATGGCTGAGCTGCAGATGGAGCCTGCGGATTTTCCCTGCTCTGATGCTGTTGGAAATGACTCCAAGTGGCACTGGAGGGATGGGAGAAGCAGAGCACAGCAGGGGTGGGACAGGAGTGGGACAGATCAGGACACAAAAACTCCCCCGCCTTTCCCCCAAACCCCTTCCTGGCCCTGGGCTTGTTTGGGGAGGGGGGGTTTATTTTGGCGGCCACATGACCCCTGCTAATTAATTTCAGCTGATTAGAGCTGGAAACTCCGCGGGGACAAAAGAGGCCGCGGGAGGTTTGCCGGGGATGCTCGGGGGCTGGAGGCTGAGCTGTAATTTGTTCCCCATTAGGGGCCGCCAAAAAAAAAAAAAAACAAAACAAAAAAACCAAAAACCAAAAAAAACCTCCTCGCGAGCTGCCAGCCCTTAACGTCTTCATTTCTGCCGCGGCATTCCCCGTGACACATCCCCGAGTGATGGATGGGATCAAGCCCGGGGAAATCCCGCAGGGATTAGAGCCCAATCCCTGGGCAAACAGCGCTGGAGAGGCCGAGCAGCCGCAGCTGTCCGCCCAACAATGAAACAGCGCCAGGGAGGGGCACGGGGACAGCGACAAAACCCCCACTCAGCCCCCCGCCACCTTTTATGAGCCTCTTCCCCCCCCCTCCCCAACCTCGGCTGCGAAGCTTTTCCAAATTTTGTGCGGGCTGGGTGTAATAAAATGGGGTTTAGGGATCAAAGGGAGCGGGGATGCAGCGCTGGGAAGGGACAAGTGGGGACGGCCACCAGCGGTTTGTCCCCTGCTCCTGGCCCTCACCTCCCCAGCCCCGATGTTGGGATTAATAACCCGACAGAATTCAAAGCTTTTAAGCTGTTTTTATTTAAAAATGCGCCATGTATGAACTCGAGGGTGGGTTGGTTTTTTTTTTTGAAGGGATCAAGATTAAATATATAGGCCATGCCCAGAGAGGAATCACAGGGACTTTGCACGTAAGCCCTGAGAAGGAAAATCCCAGGTCTCCATCCAGAGGTTGTTTAGAGGCTTTCACTTCCCAGCACACGCTGGAAAACCTGAATTATCCCAAGCTGGGGTAGCACCGGCTACAGGGGAGGAATTGCAGGAGAGGGGAGTGAAATTATTGCAATTCTGGCTGCAAGGGAGCAACTGCAGGAGAGGGGAGTGAAGTTATTGCAATTCTGGCTGCAAGGGGATAAATGCAGCGGGATAAACGCAAGTGATCCCAGCTGCCATTCCAGGATTGGCCAGTCCTGGCATTTGTTTCCTTGGCGTCTGCTGTGGACCTTGCACGGGCGATAAAACAGACGGAAAAGAGATGTAAAATATGGGCTGGGCAGGAGAAAAGTGGCTCAGAGGAAGAAAAGCCTCGGGGAGGGAGGCTGTGCCCAGCAGCACTCCCCACCCCTGACATCCCAACACCCCCCTTTTCCCTGATATCCCGCAAAATTCCCCGGGATTCGGCGCGTCCCGATGGATCTTTTCCCACCTCCTGCTCCCACAGTGCAAGCAGGGAATTTTCTGGGCTCCTTCTGGGAGTTTTCCAGCCGCAGGGGTGGGAAGTTTGGGCAGGCACAGCTGGCCACAGCTGCGGAGCTCCAGGAGGGTGGCAGGGCTGGCGTTTGTGTCCCCATCCTGTCCCCATTGTGCGGCTTCAATCGCCGCTCAGAGGGTGTAAAACCCCTTTAGGGAACGGGAAATGGCCCCGGGCACACCCAGTTTAGGTGGGGAAAAAGCAACAACAACAACAACAACAAAACACCCAAACGCCAGTCCTGGGGGAGGACGGAATTCCCGCTTCATCCCAGCGGAAGGAAATGAAGTTTCCCCGGGTTTCAGCGAGCTTTGAAAGCTGGAGGTGGTGGAAGCTGGAGGAGCGGGGCTGGGAGTGGTGTCAGGGGTCCGGAACGGCAGAAATTCTCCCGAGTCATCCCGTGGAACTCCCTCTGGAGAGGAGCACAGGCAGCAAGAGCTGCTCCCGGCGTGGGAATTGCACCGCTTGATGTGGGTTCTGCTGAAATCCTCGATTCGTGACTTTTTTTTTTTTTTTTGAAGTGTGATTATGTAATTAATGCATTCAGAACGAGCTGGCAAAAGAGGGACAACACTATTATTATTATTATT
>VZSE01000873.1:127855-165001 GCA_013398275.1 Promerops cafer | reverse complement strand
AGCCTGTCCCAGTCCCTCTGAACAGCACCAGGACCCTCTGGGGTATCAGCACCCCCCCACAGTTTGGTGCCATCAGCAAAGCTGCTGAGGGTGCAGATGCCCCAACCTCTGGAGGGTTAATGAAGGTGGGAAGGAGGTTCGGACCCAGAACTGACCCCTGGGGCACACAGGCCAGGCTTTGTGCCACTGACCATCCCCTCCCTCCCTGTCTGGTCATGTAGCTGGCGTGTCAGCAACTTCTTCATGAGGATCTTGTGAGAAATCCTGCAATTGCTTTTCTTCTGCAGCTGACTTCTAAGATTTTTTTTCCCCACCTTTCTAACTACCCAATTTATGTTCTCTGTCAAAGAAATCAAATACAAGTATCCAGGTTTGCGACTCAGATGTAAGTAGAACAGTTGAAAGTTGAACTTAGAGAAAAAACCTGCCCTGGAAAACCACAGTCTTGGAATGTCCTGGAAGGAGCATTCTGCAAGTGGCACAGGAGGACTGATATTTAACTAAAACAATTTTGTTTTGAAACTTTCTACTGGCTCACCTGAAATTATACAGCCCAGAAAATTCCTTGCTAAATCATAGACTGGTGAAAGTGTTTTGCTCTTAACCACTCTTGGTGTATTCGGTGAGACTAGCATAGCATTTCATCTGGCAGGACAACTGCTGGAGGAGTCTGACTTTTAGAAAGTTCAGCCAGTGAAATCTTGAGAGGCTGTTCCTTGCTAAAAACATGCACATGTATTGTTCACCCACAAACTGTCACATGAGCCACTAAATCTAACTGACTATACATCTTTGGTAGGAGGCTCTTTCAAATCCAGCATGGGCAAATTTTTTTTTTTTTATGAATATGTCAGAGGCATGAAGAAAACAACTAACTTTGTTTTTCGGCTGGGCAGTTAAAAAGTGAGCTACGACAAAAAAAACAAACCAACTAAACAAAAAAGCCTCTAAACTTTGTAGAAAACCTCTAATATTTTTCATGTCTGATCTTCAACCATCTATTTAACTTTGGCTGGATTAGGGAAGTGTGCAATGTGATGCCTTTTAATCAGAGTGTGATAGAAAGCAAGTCTTTATTTTCTACAGTTGGCCCACATAAAACGACAGAAATGGCATTAGGATTTCATGTTTGTTTTCTTAATATGAGCTGTATTAAATCAGCTAGCTTGACCATCCCCTGTAAATGCCAAAGAATCCCAAAAGGCTACAGCTGGATTCTTAGCACTCATACATATTGCCAAATGCAACTTTCCAGATGGTGAGAAGTGTAACTAATAATATTGCATGTTTCACTTATGTAGCACTGGTAGGGTTTGTCTCAGTTTGAGAGTGAGCCAGACTAGAATTCAGCTCTCTTCTCACATAATCATTCAAACTAATGTATTTAACTAAGAAACAGGAATGCAGTAAGAATGCACTGGCTTAGGCAGATCTGGGTCAAGGGAACGGTCTGGAATGGGCCATCACCCCTCTGCTGAGACCTGGGCTAGCTGGCACAATTTCTTTCCATTGTATCAAGCTGTTTCAGGAATTCACTGGACTGCAGGTCCATGCTATTGCAAGCTGCAATGTTGTTTAAGGAAGAGGGGGTGATGGTCTGGAGCACAGCTTAGGCCAAATAGTATTCCAAAAGCAGTCACTTCACAGACCAGCAATTGTACCTCTTTTTTTTTTAAGTGCATTTTGCGGTTAAGCCACAAGATGGCAGGAAAACAAAATAAATATTATTTTATGAAGCAGCTGCACTTGAAAGTTACATCTAAAACCAAATACGATCGAGAAGGGCGCAAATTTTCCTTATGAAAGTGTTGCTAAAGTCTTACAAAGTTTTAAAATATGTTAGATACCCCTTTAATTAATGTTATCTAGCTGTAATTTACACTAAACCATCTTTCTTATCTGCTGTTTTATGTGTCTAGACAAATGTCTATTTTTTTGCCTGTAGGCAGGAAGTAAAAAAGCTAGCCCTGCTTATTTCAGTTTTGGTTCCCAGTGTAATATAGTGTGTAACAAAATTAAATCCAGAATAAAGTCTCTTTGTGTCTGGAAGGAGAACCATGATTTCCCTGAATGGTGATTAATCCTTGGTTTCTCTATCTTACGTAGTATACCCTCTCATTCTGCCCTTGCAAAAAAAATGTACCTTCACATTACTCTCAAAGCAGACTGCAAAGCCAGGTAGGAGATTCAAATGATGAGTTGATTCTTCTGGATTTGAAGAGTAAAAGGCATAGTGCCTTAAAATCATCTCTGTGCTTTATCTGCCTGTGTCATCTGACATTAAAGAAGTACTATAACTTTTTATATGAAAGAATTTCAAATGACTGGATTCTATTCCTTTCCTGCCATATCCTGCCAGTGGAATTTTAAAGAGGGTGGCTTCTAAAATATCCTAGCTCCTTTTTTCAAAAGCAGTGGTCACAATGTCCTTGTTAGTACTGTGTAAGTAGCAATAGTAGCAGTACATGGCAGTAGTGTTGGTGAGAGTGGTGTACATGGAGTCTTATGAGCAATCCTCAGTTTTTTGCATAGTCTTGTCCTGCAAACACTCTTAAATGTCCTATGGTGCTGATTGCAACCCAGAGAATACGTTGTCTACCATAATCAATAATGTTTAGGGTGTCTTCAGTGTTTTCCTGACCGTAGCAAGCTGAGTGTAGAAATAGACCTATGTCCAATGACAGATGGAGTTTTAACCCTGTGCCTTACCTGGATTCCTGGATACACTCGTCTGTGCCCTCTCTGCAGTCATCTCATCATAGTGAACCAGGAAGCTGTTCACCAAAATGCCTTTATAAGTAGTACTGCTTATCTCCAAAAAGCTGTTGAACTTGTTCTGGACAGGCTTCAATGACACCCTCAAGGGCATTCTGTAGTTTCATCTGTTTGGGAACGTTTTGCCTCTTTCCATCCCTACTGTTCTCATTTACTGCTTCTAACAGGGGCACGTTTTTCTTCTCCAAGAGGCAGCCCTGGGGTTGTGCCAATGACAGAGCAGGTCTCTGCTGAGCTGGCCAAGGAGGGCACCATTCTGCAGTAGCTGCGCCTTGGCCAAGGGTCAAAAGCACAGATTATCACTGTACAGAACTTTATCACTGACAGGAAATGAGGAGTAGTTCATGGCTTTGCCATGAAGTTAAACAGTCATAGTTCATCTGTGCATGTGTAGTTGCCCTGCTAATAAAAGGAAAAAAGTGTGACTGAAAAATTACCATGTTGGTAACTCCTGGTTTCTACATACAACACACTTATTTGTGAGAACTACTGATCCCACATTTTCTGGTATTGAAATGTTGGTGTATTATAGCTGTCCCTAAAGCAATTTTGATCCATGGGAGACAAAGGCAGCAGCCCTAAAGCAATGTTTTCATTTAAAGCATTTTTTTCATTGTCTTTTCTGTGAGTTGTCCATGCTTGTGCTGCTATGAGGGAGTATTATCAGCAAGGTGTAGCTGTTGGATATATGCCTGTTCTAAGTCATCATCTCAGTCATGGTGAGGAATTCCCAATTTGAAGTAATACATACCAAAAGTGACTTCTTAAGTGTCAATCATAAAATCTGTCAAGTTTTCAAATGTTCCTTGAAAAGACATGTTGCTCAGGTCACAGACAGAAGGTGACATTAGGAAACCAGATCTTTTATTACAGTAATGAGAAAACAACAATAGAAATTTGAGATTACAGATCTTTGAAAGGTGGATGTTGGATCAAAGCAAGGGCTCTGTACTACATATTAAGATTCCATGATGTTGCACTTTGCCTGGAAGAACCTACAGCAATAATTACCATTCTTTGTTTAGAAGGCTAATGTTTAATGGGTTTGTAGAAATGTGCTGCACTGAAAACTTCTTGCCACCTAGCCATTGATTTCCAACTTTGGGATTGTAGTCGTAACGCAGTGTGTTGTGATTTCTGCAACCACACTTTCAAAATCTTAGTCTCTGCTGTTTCCTTTTTTCTCCCTTACCCAAAGACAGACAACAGATTTAATGGAGCTGGTTGCTGCAAACAGTGAAGCCGAAGCTGAATTTACTCCTAGTGGTCTTACACCAGTAGCAGAGCTGTGCCAGTCTCACTCTGCCCACTCAAGCTGCTCACTACTTCAGCTGCTGTAGTTTTGAGGAAATCGTGGCCAAAAAAAAAGAAAAAAAAAAGAGAAACAATGACAAGTAAACACCAGATCCACTTTTCCTGTGTTTTTTTCTTTTAATTATTTAATTTACGATGCCCCTTGGCAACACTGTAGGCTTTTGTGCTATTTTCCTATAAATATGTGCTGAAAACCCCCATGGCCACATATTGCTCTGCTTTGGTATTGCCCTGACATTAGCAGATCTGGAAACCATGTTCCTGGAACATTTGCTGCTACACTGTTTATATTATTTTGTAGGTCAATTTGAATACGCAAAATTTGCTGACCCTTTTACCATTTTAAATGTACATAGGTATAGGGCTGCCATCATCACCAAAAGATTTTGAGTGAGTCATGGTCACTGTCAAGAAAAACAAGACCTATTTTGATCTCTATAATTTCCAGGCTCGATGAAAATGCTTACACTTAGTAATAGCCTTTTGTACCTTATATTCTCTGAAATAACTGTTACATTCGCTTCAGAGAAATTATTTTGTAGCTGGATGTGGGTTTTTTCATTATTTTTTTCTGAGTGGTGGCAGAACATTGTGGCACACAGTCCTCCTAGATGACTTTTTTTTCTTAGAAAAGTACCCTCCTAATCATCCATATAAAATAAAAACTACTCAGAATACTTCCAGGGTAACAACTTGGAGCTTTTAAGATCTTAAAGTATGTTTGGCAACTTTTCAGTGAAGTAAGATACATTTATCGTGGATGTCTGAGCTATTTCCTTTCAGAAAATAGCATTAGGAGTTGCAAATAAGCCTTTTTGACTAATGAACAGAACATGACATCATTGTTTTGACACACATTCTGTCTTAATCAGCTAATTATATGGACATAATAAATGCCTCAGTTTTCTCAGTCAGTCCACAACAGACTTGGTATCTTGGATTATATCTTCATCCTGGTTATAAATGTAATATTGGGAGTATTAAGTAGAATAACATAGGGCAGCATTGTTCTGGGTGAGGATTGCAGTCACAGACAGGATACCTAAGATATTTTTCAGATGTGGCAGTGGCAGAAGACTGAACCTGATTGTCTTAAAAGCCTTCTTTAGCCTTGTGACATCTTATTTTCTTAGCTTTGGTGAGAACTAGTGGTATAAATAAGAGTTCTTCCTCTGTACCATGGAGGCATGTCTTTGTCTTTTCAGATGATTCTTATTATAATGTGCTCCAAGGTTTGATGTGTGAGGAGAATAACAGTATGGACAACAAAATTCAGGAAACGGCTTAGAACATGTTGCATGCAATTGTCAGGATTTTTTTTCAATATGGAGGGACTCCTTGAGGCAGCCTTAGATGAGACAAAGATGACTAGTAGAACATTTTTAGGAAAGAATTAATTTCCTGGACGAAAAGCGTCTTTGTCCTAGGATGGGATCCTGAAAGGTCATCACAAAAAAAAAAAAAAAAGGGCAAAAAACTCCTCTAGTTACTAGGGCACTCAGCTAAGACATAGCAGAGAATTGTTGAGGAAAGCGTGCAAATTACCAGGTTTATGTAGAGTCAAAACAAGGTTAGAGTTGAAGGAAACCATGCATGTAGCCAGCTAGAAGTAGGAGGCTGATGACTTGTGGAGGGTAGTTCAGCTGATAAAAGGATGCAATTCTGTCGAGTAGTAACAAAGGCTGCACGACAGGGGTCAGAGAGGGACTGTGTGGTTTCAAATAACACCAAAACTTTTAAGGGGCTTCAGTCACATCAACTGCCTGTGTGTACAGCAAGGAGGAACTTGAATAAAACTCCGTCAGAGTTCAAGGAGCTTTAATATGTTTGAAGGATGCTCTGACACAAGCTTTTGTGCAGTACTTTGGAAATAAGAGGCTGAAATTGGGTCAAGAGAGCAATATTCTTCACAGCACAGTATTTTAAATTGCAAGATGCATTAGAAGGCCAGAGTGACCTCTTCTCTGCATAAGAGGTTTGGGAAAATAAACTGTGTGTTAATGCATGTTTTTCATAGAAAATTTCTCTGCTGTATTTCTGTGGCAGAAAATTGTCAGATAGATAGCCTAGGGAGAAGCAATTTACATTTGTTTGCTTCTCAATTAATTCTGATTAAAGCGGGAGGAAGTAGGTGGATTCACCAACTCTGCATACACCATAAATGTGATGTGGATACATATATTCTCTTTTAATGATAAATCTTGCCCAGTGGCCCAGTATCATTTAGCTTAGCGGCTTCATCTTGCTATATCAGAGAATTTTAAAAGTTGTCTACACAATTTTCTTAAATACAAGCCAAAGGTGTATTTGTTTTTAATGAAATAAACTCATTTATTTTATTGGGAAAATATTGATTATTTATTGTAATTTATTTTTGGGGTAACATTGGACATTTTATGTACTCACTAGTGGCTGACAAAGTTTTTGAGTGGTGTTAAACAATTTAAGGTAATAACTGTGGTTTAAATTTTCTGTGACTAGAGCTGTGAAGTGAAGACAAAGAAAATAGGATAGTACTAACTCTCGTGGGTTTATTTCAAGAGAAAAGCAGCAAAACAATAACAATTCTAACAATCGAAAACAAACAAACAAACAAACAAAACAACTTTCCTAGGAAACAACGCCAAAAGTTTTATTTGTTGAAATGTACAACTGGACACTTAGTGTTTGAACACTTTTACAAGGTTATCAGTACCTGGAGAATATTAACTTTTGTCATTTAGGTTAACATTAATCAAGAGCATGCCAAAAGCCTGCGCCGGAATGTGACTGAATTCTGTTTTCTAGAGAAACGGTTTGGAATTCTGGAAACTCCTCCTAATGGATACAGAGTTTACATGTTTCTTTCTTTATTTTAACAAAGTACAATAAGCATCAGTAACATTATAACTGTCCTGTATTACTTCTTTGATTTTCACACATCTTCTCTCAGCATCTTCTGGATCGGGACAGCCTCCGGCTCCTTCCCTTTCCCCTTCTGCTCTTCCCTTCATCCCAAGGGCTTGTCCGCATGGAAGATCTGTGCTTGCTCAAAGGTTCGCAGCGTGTGCCGGGCGGAGAGGGCCAGCGTCGGGGCGATCGCGCCTCGGGGCAGGGCAGCGCGGGCGGCGGCGGCGGCAGCGGNGGCAGCGGCGGCGGCGGCGGGGCGGCAGCGAGCTGAGGTAGTACTTAGGGCTCCAGGCTAGGGGCTGGGCGCTGCGGGGCCGCTCATAATTCCTTATATACAGCGTGGCCCCTCCCACAGTCCGATCGTCCGGAGGAATCATTGGGTCGTCTGCAGGAGTTCATCCTAGCGACAGAGCCTCCCCCCCGCCTCGAGGGGGGCTCCAAGGGGGTTGCTCGGGGAAGTTCATCCCAGCGGGTTCATCCTAGCGACAGACCGCTCTGACCTCCCCCTCCTGCCGACACACGGGTGCTCGCTCTCTCGGGGCACGTGTCACCGCCGAGGCGTGTGCGGCTTTTCTGGGACTTTTAAATGTAAAGTTAGTAAACCAAATTTTTAAGCAACAGTTCAGAATAAAATCCAAACAATTGAAGAAATTTTCATTTTAACATTAATCTTCCCCCTCGAGTGGGTGAAGAACCTTTTCCTGATTCCCCTGACACAACTTCAGGCCATTCCCTCAGGTCCTGATGATGCCTTTTTCTGAGCCACTGGGCGCCACAGAGAAGAGATCAGTGCCTGCCCGTCTTTTTCCCTTCAGGAGGAAGCTGCAGACTCCAATGAGGTCTCCTCTCAGTCTCCTTTTCACCAGGCTGAACAGACCAAGTGCCCTCAGCCACTCCTCACAAGGCTTCTCCTTGAGGCCCTTCACAATATCCATGGCCTCCTCTGGACACTGTCTGAGAGCTGAATGTCTTTGTTACATCGTGGTACCCAAAACTGCCCCCAGCACTGGAGGTGAGGCCGTCCCAGCCCAGAGCAGAGTGGGACAGTCCCCTCCCTTGCCCAGCTGACGATGCTGTGCCTGATGCCCCCAGCACAGGGCTGGCCCTCCTGGCTTCCAGGACACTTGACTCAGACTCAGCTTGCCACCGACCAGGACTACCAGGTCCCTCTCTGTGGTGCTGCTCTCCAGCCTCTCATTCCCTATTTCCAGCTACATTGTGTGGCAGCTGAAAAAAAACAGGCATCTCAGGGAGGTGAACAGGGCAAGTAGCTCTGAGTTCTCCAGATACGCAGGACAGCTTTGGTTACATAATCTCTGTTGTATTTTGAGAACCTGGGACAGGTCTCAGACACAAAGGGACTCAAAGGGATCCGTGGATTCCATGGCCATGTCTGTGATGTTAAAATGCTCCCTTGCTCACCCCTCCAGTGGAGCACAGGGAGCCAATGGCACATGGAAGGGCCTGGGAACATCCAGCCCTGGCTGCTCCCAAGGAGCCACCAGCCCCTCAGAGCCCACCTCAACACAGCCAGAGGAACACAGGAGCCCAGAGCCAAGTGGGAACTGTGCCCTGTCCAGACTCTTCCCAGGACACTCCCAGGGGACCCACCACCCCGTGGCCCAGCTGTGACACCCTTTAGAATAAAAAGTCAAGGCTGGAGCAGCTTTTGAACTGAGGGGGTTTCTGCCTAGAGGCATAGGACGTGTTAGGGGAAGAACATTTTAGGATTGCAGAGGATTTATAATGGGCTGCTTAGGGAAAAACCAAAGATGGGCAAGGAAAAGAATTTTGAGGATTTGGGGAGGAACAAGTGGAGGAAAACAAAGGGATAAGATGACAGAAAGGGCTGGTTGTTTCTAAATAATGACACTTGTCTGCCTCTACCATGTGCCCAACTAGCAGAGTCTAACCTATCTTCTTATCATATTAATTTCTCACTCTCTTTTCCCTGGGCTTAGGGAGGAGCTCTCTGTTGGGGGCCCAGAGGAGTCCCAGCTGCTGGAGGGATGGCAGGGTCTGGGGGTCTGCAGGGCATAGGCAGGTGCTGTGTCTGTGTGAGACCACCAAGTGGCTGTCTCAGTGTCGTCCCTGTCTGTACCTCGGGCGCTCCTACGTGCAGTGCCAGCAGCTGGGGAGGCTGGGATCCGGGGACAGCTGCTGGATCTCCGTCCTCGCTGTCCTGCTCAGCCAGAGGAGGGAGCAGGATGATGCTGTTTGTGCGGTCTGTCTGAGTGCTCTGTGTGCCTGTGTCCACCGTGCGGCAGGCTGGGATTACCTGTGCACGTGTCCCGCATTTCTGTGCTCTGCATGCATCTGCCTCAGTTCTTGGTCACCTCTGGATTGGTTTTTGGCGTCATTTAAAGACAGCTCAAGCCATGTCGGAGTAGAAAAATTTTGAAGCTCTTGATTTCTGCAGAAAGTGACCGGCAACATGACAGATGGCAGTTTGAGTTAGTTACAGAGAAATGGAAAGGGGTTTAGCATTTAAAGGCGCCCAGCAAATTGAAATTACTATTGCACATTATTTAGCCTTTTAATAATAAAACTCGCCCTTCACACAGGCCAGTAGATGAAATTTTATCTATTCATTTTAACAGGAAATATGGGGGATTGATAAGTGAATTTTTAATTATCTATTTTTCTATACTACCATTACTCTCTTCTTCAATTATTTCTTTTTTACTCATTTTATTTCTGGCATTTGTTCTGGGGTTTTTTTTTTCCCCCTTTGGCTTTAGGTTGACTGTGGTTTTGTTTATTGGTTTTTGTTTTTTTTCCTGGTGCTGCTTAATGGAAGAAAAATTATCATTACTTATTCACTGATCTCCCACAATACTTTTGAATTTCTGTGTTTTGGCGAGGTTTTTTTCAGGAAGTAGAAGTTACTGTGGGGCAAGATGCAGAATATTTGTGAGACTGATTTCAGCTCAAGATTGGAAGTCATGAAAAAAAATGCAATATCAGCATGGATCTTTTCCTTAGATCTAACCACATGTATAGAAACATGTTTAAGCTAAAGGATGATGTTTGCATTCTTTTTGAGATAGTCTAAGCAACCAGAACAGGAGACGGCAAATATAGAATGTTATTTCACCTCCTGCATAAATTCCTATTATCTTTAGGAGAAAGTAAAAAGAAGTAGGTAACTCATGCCACAAAGAAAATTTGCCATTTATGGAATAATATTCCTTAAATTGCTAAAGCAGTATAATCTACTTCCATAAAACATTTATAATAGTATTTAAGACATCCATAATGATTTTCAGAGTTTCATAATACACTGCAAAGAACATAAAAATATATCTTGCAGTGGCCAAGGGCAGCTACCTGTAGAAGAATATAACAAGTTAGTCACAAATTAATTTTCACACATACACTCTCTCACCTTTTGCTTATTTGCAGATAGATATTTTTATAGGATTTGATTAAATTAATGACTGGTTATGGATTTTTCTCCTGTGAATTTGCCTACTCACTTTTCAAACCTGTGTAAAATAATACTATCAAAAAAATTGCCATATGCTGCAAGGAAAACCGCCTCCTTTTGCTTGTTTTCTATCTGCCTTCTGTTACTTTTATGTGATGCCCTCCCCAGCTCTGGTGCTGGAACACAGTGAACAGTTAATCCCCATTCAATATCTCTGTGTACTTGGGCTTTATTGACATCTGTTATGGACCTTGTCCACAGTTGCCTCTCTTTTTTCAAACTGAAGACTCCTCACTTAGGAATCTTCACTGAAGAGTCGTCACATAAATATTTGTTGTGCAGAAGGAATTGTAGACACCTGGGCCATGTTCTCTGCTTTTCTCTTAGCGTTTTGCAGTTCTGTGTCCTCTCAGTCAGACCTACATAAAATATGCCAGTGCCTCTGCACGGACTAGTACTTCTAACTCTTGGAAAAAAACTCTTGGAAAAACTCTTGGGAACAAAAAAAAATGAATTTATTTAGATTACATATGCTAGATAAATAGATCACATATCTTGCCACGTGTTTCAGGTGTCTTAACATTTGTGCATTAGGTGAAACCAGGCCAACATCTGTGAGTATTAGATCTTGCTATGCTTTTGACTGCTGATTTTACAGAGAGTAGGGTTTGATCCTTGACCAGTTCTTTTCAGCCAGGAGCTGCTCAGAGACCCTTTCCAGAGCTACAGGTATTGGTTCTGTGCCATTGGTTACTCATAAACCATGGTGAAGTTTCTCTCAGAATTATGCCCCAAAATGTTTAAGTCAGCTCTTTATTCTATAACTTGAAGAGAAAACATGACAGATGGTGTTTTCTTTGCCTAACATGGAGGAGTTGTTTGTGCTGGCATAGGGTAAATGATATTTCATTACTTCTCAATGATTTTGTGTGCTTTTGAGTAAGAATAGAAGAAAAAGGTGCTTGGTGAGTTTCACTGCTCTCCATTAAAATCTTCTTGCTCAGTCATACTGCAGCCATTTCAGTAAATTCCTGGGGAATTTTTGGTCTACTTTTTTTCCCTCCTGCCCAAGATAATGACGACAGTAGTATTATGCTTGAGGTTAAATATGGTGTCCTGGTTTAACCCTGACTATTCATTTAGCTTTTACTCTGAAGATTAAATAATTCTGTTGTGACAGGAGCCCTTGCTGTGGTCACTGAGAGTTGTGTAATCCATCACCTTGGACACTATTGACACCAGTCTGACTAATACTAAACTGGTGCATCCTTCATAACCCAAGACTAGGCATTCTTCACTGAGGATGTTAACAATCCTCTCAGCTTCTTTATGGCATGCCACTTTGTCTGTTCCAAGGGCTAGTGGCTACCTTGGAGCTTTTACTCCCTGCAGTGTAAAACTTGCCATGAAGTTCTGTACATTTCTTCGTCTTGTCAGCCCTCTTTTAGGGATGGGGGAACTGCTGCTATTGATGCAAGACCTCCCAGGTATCTTGGCCATTCACACAAATATACCCTGCAGGGTCTTAGTGCAGGAGGCAGCAGTTCCACCTCTAGGGAAGGAGCCCAAGAGTCCTTTGCAGGGGGGATGTGGGGAGACTGATTTGCAGTTACCATTATAGGCTTAAATGATAATAAAAGACAGTGGAAAACTCATGGATGCCAAAAAAATTGAGAGGAAAGATGACATGAGACCTTCAAGCAGTGAGTGCTCAATTCAGAGTAAAAACTCTCCCAGTGTATTTTAATTCTCTGTAATAAGTGCAGAGTATGGGCTTTTATTCTTAAACTTGCCAATACACTAACGTTTCTACTAGGCATTTCTGTTTTAGCACTGGCACTGCATCACTGACCTATAAATTTTCCTTAGGAGTCACTCTAAAACCACATTCTTCCCTAATCAGTGACCACTTTCCCCTTTTGAAATTTTTGTTACTACTTCACACACAGATTGTCTGGAATTCAGTGTTTGGGAGTTTTTAAAAATAATTCTTTCTGGTTATTCAGGACATCCGTTCCTGTCCTCCAGCTTAATTCTAGAAGACTTCTCACTTTTTAACAGGAAAGTGCAGTTTTGTCAGAGGTGTACATGCTCTGCTATACTGCCCTTCACCTCATGTGGAAGGTCAGAAGATAACAAGATACCCTTGTGGAGAAGGTATTTCAAAGACCCAAAGGCAGAGGGCTTCCAGCTCTGCCTTGGAGACAGAGGAGGTGAAGCAGCTTTCTACTTTGCCTGGTCTCTTAGAGGCCCCTTCTGTTGTGGAGTTGCTGAAGGTCAAAGAGCAGCAGCTGCCAATCCCTTCCACAACTGATGTGGAAGATTCCCTGATACCCGTCCACTAGGTGATTCATCACCTGGGGAAGGAAACAAGGAGTGATCAGCAGGACCTGTTCATCCTTTCCCAGTCCCATACAGCCAGTGTGGAAGTTTGAGGAAGAATGGAGACTAGCAACAGGCTACTGCCTGAATGAAGTCCCACCATCACTGAGTGCTGCTGTACTGGAGATGCTGGAACTTCAGTATGAACTGGAGTCACAGGCAGCCCAGTGGTACCACAGAGGGTATCACTGATGCATTTTTGTCAATCCTTTTGAAAGCAGAGTGCAGGCCACAGTTTGCTTTCACTTGTCTGTGCTGTGCTGGGTTTGGGGCTCTGACCCCTGCTCCCTTTTGATCACACATTAATGAAGAGTGAACTTTGATGGAACCACGAGCACAGCAGTGGTGGATTCAGAACTGCTTTCCACATGCAACAGTCCAACACCCCACACCTTCTTTCCTGCCTGAACGCTGGTTCTGACAGATGGAGCCCAGGGTCATGCACTCAGTGAACTCGGTGGGCTTTTATAGGGATGGTCTGTAATTTAAGGGAATGTTATGTGTGTGTATATATGGACCAAAAGAGAGGAAAGTGATGGGATTTTGGGAACTGGGACCTGGCATTACAGAAATTACATAGAATAAGGGGTGCCTACTCTCTTAATTTCAGCTGGAATAGAGAGTTTTCTTCCCAGCAGCTGTTAGTGCTGTATTTTAGATTCAGTGTGAGAATAATGCTGGTAACACACTGATGTTTTTTGTTGTTGCTGAGCAGTGCTTATCTTAAATCAAGGACTTTGCAGTGCCTCATGCTCTGCCAGTGAGGAGCTGTTGCAAGAAACTGGGAGGGAGCATTGGGCTGGGTAACCCAGTGTGGCCAAAGGGATATTCCATGCCACAGAATGCCATGCCCAGTATGTAAACTGGGGGAGCTGGCTGGCAGGAAACCATTGCTGGCTGGGCAGCCTGGGCATCACTCTGTGTGTGGTGAGCAACTCCTTTGTGCATCACTTGTCTCCCTTGTGTTTTAGTTCTCTTTCTCACCTCTCACTACAATTGTATTACAATTGATTTTCTTTATTTCAGCTATTAATCTGTTCTTATCTCAGGCCATGTGTTTTTTGTGTTTCTCCTCCCAGCCTCACCAGGGATGGGAGTGAGCCAGCAGCTGTGCATATTTAGTTGCTGCCTGGCATTGAACCAAAACACCTTATCATCTTTGGAGTTTACAAATAACAGTTGTTCACTTGCACAAATCACTGGATCTGTATACACAGAGTATCCATGGATACACTGTAAATACAATAAAGAATTTCTTATTACTGTGGATGCAAATTACAGACTCACAAATCACAGAGTAAACTGAGCTAGAAGGGACCCACAAGGATCACTGGGTCCAACCCCCAGCCCTGCACAGCACCATTCCCAAGAGCCACCCCATGAGAGTATTGTCCAAAAGCTTATTGAGCTCTGTCAGGCTTGCTGCTGTGACAGCTGCCCTGGGGAGCCTGTTCAGTGCTCAAACACCCTTGGGTGAAAGAACAATTTCCTGATATCGAAGCTAAAGTGCCCCTAACACAAATTCAGGCCATTCCCTCCAGTCCTGTCACTGTCACCCCAGAGAAGAGATCAGTGTCTGCCCCTCCTCTTCCCCTCACGAGGAAATTGCAGCCCCCAGTGAGGTCTCCCCTCAGTCCCCTCTTCTCCAGGCTGAACAGATCAACTATTCAGCTGTTTCTCACATGGCTTCCCCTCAAGGCCCTTCACCATTTTCACTGCCCTCCTTTGGACACTCCCTAGTAGTTTAATACAGTTCTTGTGTTGTGGCACCCCAAACTGCACACAGTATCTCTGGTGGCTGCACTGGTGCAGGGCACAGCTGGATCACATATATATAACACATCAATGTCTTGGTTTAGGTGTCAGTAATCCCTGAAGATTCACTCATCTTGAAGGTGTACTTGCTTTGAGTTACTTCAACAACAGCTCTCTGCAGACAATAGCAGAAAGGGATGGAGAACCTGCACTGTGAGGAGCAACTGAAGGAGCTCAGTCTTTTCACCCTGGAGAAGAGAAAGCTTAGGGGCCATGTCACTGCAGTTTTCCAATATTTAAAGGCTAGCTACAGAGAGGACAGAGCTTGTCTCTTCACAAGGACAAGACAAGGGACAATGAGTACACGTTGCACCAGGGGGGATTTCAACTTGAAAAGAAAAAAAGGAAATTTTCATGGTAAGAGCAATTTTCAGTGGGACAGAGTCCAATTTACTGCAATAGCTTTAATAGGCTGGATAATTAATTAAACAGATAGCATGTGAAATGGTTATTCTGAATTATTCAGGGATGGTAAACACATGCTCTTCAAAACATTTTCTGCTTCTCTGTTGTCTTCTCCCCAATTCACTTGTTTATTGACCTGACCCTTTTCCAGGTAATAATCAATTTACTTGCCTACTCAATTACATGCTAAGATAGTGAAATCTTTCATGCATTTTCCCAGAAATGTGGTGAGGACCACTAGAAACCTTACCCTTCTTTCTCTACCTTTTATTTATTTATGTTCCCATTCTTTTAAGAGGTTTGGGTTTTTTTCACATGTGATTGTGACTCTGACAAACATCAGTAATTACGTTGATATATACTTTATAATGTTTCTTCCTAGCCTAAGTGTTTGCTGTTTTCTAGGTTGAACTCCCCCAATGTGAAGAGGTCCTCATTGTAGTTTAGAAAACACTTGGCTCATCTTGATGCTACCTAATGGCTTTAAAAAGCACTAACATTCATTGAGTAATTTTCTCATGCCTGATTTTGACTGTTGGTGATTTGAGTACACTTATATACTGAGTGTGCCTAACTGGCTTAACAGGACATAACACAACTATTTTGTTTTCTACATATTATCAGCGAAGGCTGGTCTTTCAGACCATTAAAACACTGCCCAAGAAAAGGCAAGAAGTCACAAAATCCTAAGTAATTTCTTTTTTTCATGCAGTTTTGTAAGAAGAACATCAAGTCCTGGTATTTTGTAGAGGTTTGGGAAGGGCTCTGTGTGTGCGTGTTCATATCCTCAGAACAGGATCCTATTTTACCTCTTTCATACAGTTCAAATGTGGCTCCCTTTTTACCAAATCCTTAGTTTTCACTCCCATCTTCACATTTAAAGGTAGCATAAATGAGACTGAATGTGTGTATTTCTTTGTAAAGCAGTTTGATGTGAACATCCACAAGCTTGAACTTTGCATTCTGAGTCTTGTAGCCCATAGCAAAGACCTTTGAACTTACTTGGGTTCCCATAGCTAAGCCAAAGAAGAGTTGTAAAACCCAGAAAAATATTATTCTTCCTCTGAAGAAAAAACCAAAACAAACAAACAAAAAATACCCCAGAAAAACTTGCTGTATTGAAAAACCTAAAGTTTGCTAACTGCTATCTAGGTAACTTTCATTCTTGAAGGGAGGCCCTTCAGGGGAAGGAAAAATTCCCCTGCAGGGAATTTTTTGGAGAAAGGCTAAGATGTGGTACTTCCAATACATTCTTTATCTATCAAATTGTTATTCTTCAACAGCCAAATTAACTACTGCTTTGAAATAGTAGTATCATCCCACCATTTCATCCGGTTATTTTTCTAGTTTCTTACATTGCTTTTTGATCATAATGGAAGGATTCATTTGCCATGAGCATGAGGATATAACAAGGTACTGGAAAACAGCATATGAAGCTCACGTGTGGTGGCAGCAGAACACAAACCTGGTGTTCAAAGGCTCTTTGGTGCCTACAGAATGTCTGCATGGCAGCCAGGTGTGACTGCAGCATATGGAGCTCTACCAAAATAGCAGAAGCCCAGGTCTGTCGATGCCAGTAAGAGATAAGAATAATCAGCCAGGTTTGGGTGCATGAAGCTTGCACAGGGCAAGGATAGCCAGCCCAGGCCAAAGCACTGGCAATGCTGGTGATACGGGCTTTAAGTAGATTAAAGCTGGCAAAACCTTTCCTGTTCTCTGTGTTTTTACACTTCTGCTTAGACCGTGGGCATATTCAATGCAGTGCATGTGTGTACATAAACATATGCATGACCCCAGTGTCACTTCCAAGATCCACACTGCCAGGCTGACTGTCATTAATTTGATAATGTTATGATAACTGCAGCAGTGAAAATCATGATTTTGGATTTATGGTCATTTTGATTCCTGTTTTGTTGTACTGTGTCTTTAGATGGTTATTTATCTATTCTTACTACTTTCAGAAGTTTTTGCAGATCATTATGCAAGCTGATGGTGGTTCTCTTAACTAAATTTAAAGGTCCTTATGTGGAAGTCTTAAATAAATTTTAAAAGGATCATTTACTTATTAACTGGTGTAAAGGAGAAAATACTGAAGGTAGACAGAATGTTCTGGATTGAACTGATGGATAAATGGGAAATCAAAAGACTAAAACTATTCATGAGTTACAGATGAAGTTTCCTGTATTCAATAGGATAAGAAAGCCAGGGACTAGATGAGGTAAGGAGATAAGCACTAAAATTCCTGATAGGAAGAAAATGAGGTCACCATTGCAGCCATAGAACTAGAGCCCTGGGGGAGGAAGGCAGGTGTGCAGACAGCAAGGTTGCTCCTGCTGGAGCACTGATCTCCAAGGAAATTGTGCCCTGGGGAACTTGGGGACGAGCAACACCAGGTGGACTGGAGCTCTGCAACATGGTGACAGTGAGTATCAGATCCACCCAATGTAGAATCCTCCTTCTACATGATATTTTTCAGGGGACTAGAACTGTAACACAAAATGCTTGCCACTCACTTCAGCATGTCTCTTTCACTGAGGGTACAGAAATCCAGACAGAAGTCCTCCCACATCTACTCAGCACACAGGCTAAGTGAGGTGGGGGTGATAGCACATCCTTTTGCTATTTTCTGCATGAATGGGTTTGTCATCCTTATCACCATAAGATTGACTAAACTTCTAGGCCATGGGATTCTTCAGTGAGAGCATTTCCTGCTGTTCAACTACTTTGGAGCAAAAATTGAAAAAGCCAGGAAAAAAAAAAAAAAGCTGAATGAAAATTCAGTCTGCCCTTGTGATTGTGACATTTCAGTGAGAGTTCAGATGAGAGGGAACCTCTTTATTCTCTCTGTGCTCCAAAGACTGCTCTCTATTGCTAGGCAAAGGGAGCCTGTGATCACTTCGCACACAGCTGAGTCTGTAGGCCCAGCTCTGCCTGTGCCAGCCCAGAAGAAATGGAGACTGCTCTTCAGAGGAAAGTTTGTTGGTTAGAGTGTGCTACACAATAGCTGAGACCATGATTCCTTCAGTCCTTTTTAGAAGAGGGTTTTATGTCTGGAACGGGCCTTGGCTTCCCACAGGCCTCAGAGCTGTTGACACCTTTGAAACCAGATGTTTGGTGATGAATGTTTGAGGCACAGCAAAATGCAGACACTACATTAAATACCAAAACTAGTTGTTCACACATATTACTCTCAGGGGTCACAATCAGAAATGGCATTGGAGCAGTTGAGAACTTCAGTCCCAACCACACTCTTTTTCCTCTGCTGTTCTAGGTCTTCTTAATGAGACTGCTCTACAGACAATAAGTGAAAGAGCTTTCCTGGAGTACTGTATGTGAGCAACGCTTTGAGCTGTCTCACTGTAACTTGGCTCTCTTCCTTGGCTGTTCCTACATCAGATTTTTTCTTAATTTCCCTCAGTAGAGACAGCGGAATCCCTGTACTGTACATAAAGAAATGCTTCTGGCAATGCCAGCACCAGTGCAAGCACGCCACTGTGAGCCGGCACCATCGCCACAGAGACACCTGTACTGCTCCTGCAGGTGGCATGGTGGCAATGTGTTCAATTAGTTTCTCATGTATAGCAGAGGTAGGAGATATTTCCTTGAGGCAAAGCCTTGATTTTTCCTTTTAGCCCCCTCCAAAGACTTGTGCTTGACTGAGGGCAGTTCTAAGTCAGGATTTATCTAACAGGGAGGTACAGGTGGCAAATAAGAAGGCAATTATAACAGGAATGCAAATGTTAGCCAGAAAGCCATCAGATCATAAGACTTGAATACATAATGTACATGTTAGTCTTCCCTCTAATCTACTCACTGTGGAAAAGAATTATCCAGTGCACTTTCTGAAAGAATTAGTGCAGAGACTGATTAGCTGTTGTAGTGTGTAACCACTCACGCATGGTGAAAAAATTATTTCATCTTATCAAGTCAAATATTCTGCCCTTGCTTCATAGTACTGTTATGTGATATATTCTCCATTTTTATGATAAAGGCAGAAATTATACAATAAATTTGCTTTGTGCAACCTTGTAACATTTCTCCTTTGTCTTCACCCTCAAATTTAATGTTCTAATTAGTAGAAAACAGGTACAGAAAAGCACAAACCTTGCAATGCTAAGCAGTGACTTTGACTTTGATCAGATTATGAGCTTCAAGAACACATGTAGGACCTTCACAAATCCAATTATACAGTTTATGCCAAGAGGAAAAATTTGTTCCCAGCACAACCCTTGCAGTCATGAATTCTGACATGAACCATAAATCTATTCTATATTAACTCTAATTCTGGTTAATTTAACAGCAAATAACATCTCATTTATGAGGAATATGTTAGAAATTTTTTAATTACTTTTTATCCATCTAACCTCTTTTCCCTGTTTTTCTGATAGAATGAGATAGAAGGTAGTCTGTTTATTATTTCGTTCAGCACATAATTAAATTTCTCCTCCTGACTCTAAATTGTTTACTTCTGTCTCTTCAGTGGAAGGTCCTTTTTTCCTTTTCTTATGGCAACTAAATGGGTGACACTTGGCTGACCCCCTGACATTGACTGTTATAGGGTTTTTCTATCCGCTCTGCCATTTTCGAGTTAGGACGTGTCTAGTGGCTAAAGAAAAAAAGCATTGCAAAAAGCCATTAGATGCTGCCAAATAATTATGTCCCTGAAAGGTCATCACCCTGTCAGCCTTGGTCTGATCTTGAGCTAAGGAGCCTCGCTCTAAGGGCTAATGAGATTAGGTGTTGCAACTGACTGACATAGGGTTCCAGATCCAACCTCATATTTTATGTACAGTTCTGGGACATGTCACATGGGTGAATGAGCTTTTTGAGTTCCACCATTACAGTGAAATTCACCAATATACAAAGGAGAATTACACTCTTCCATGTGTAGGACCCTGCCTTCTGCACCTGAGGCCTTGCTGCTCACGTTCATATTTGTCTCCTTTCCTTCGTGTTTGGCTTAGCTAATTCTTGCTGCTTGGCTCAGCAAGAGACAGCTACACACATCTGTCTGCTCCTGCCAGTCAGAGGACATCCTGTCTGAGTGCACAGTGAAGATCTCAAAGCTGGGAGCAGATAGGGCCAGCCCTATCTGTACTGACTGCACGGAGTGTCCTCAGACAGCACGTGGACATGTTGGACAGTGCAGCAGGGCAGGGAAGATGCCACCACTGCTCCTGCAGAAAAGCTGCTGGAAGCTGATTGCTCCACACTCCCTGTTGCAAAACTTCTCTTTTGGGGATAAGTTGAAATACAAAGATTTTCAGCACTGGCCCCTTCCTGTCCTTCCTGTACAATGGCCCTACACAAGAGGAGCCACAAGCATTTACTCTGGTTGCTAAACAGCTGTTTGTCTGGGATAATTTTGTTCGGTTCAGAAGAAGGTGCTCAGTGCCAGTCAGTGCCATGGTGCAGAGGCTGTGCTGCTCTCAAACCTGGCTTGCTTTTGTGACCTTCCTCAGGTCAATCTCTGCCACTCTTTGGGCTCCTCTTGTCCAGTACAAAAAGTGTAAATAGTCCTGGGACATCCCAGAATCTCCTCAGCCCTGCTAAATTGTTTCTATCACTAGGCTGCTCTCCCTTTCTACTTGCTCTTTCTCTGGGAATATTAGCCTGTGGCAGAGGAGGGAAGGAAGGGAGGTTTAACAAGACCTTCGTGTAGACGTGAGAGGATTCTTGCTGGGAACTGAGACCTTAGGTCCTACAGATTGTATCTCATGATCTGGAGCAATGTCTTATCCTTTGACTGACCCAGCAGCCGAGTACTTTCCAAGTCTATGTACAGGTTAAAGGATGCCAAAGCAAAGCACAAGAGAATGGGTTTAGTCATCAAGGGACTGAAACAAATGAATTTTCAGGTGCCTTTGGAGGTGACAGATTTTTTTCTGAGGCTTTAGCACTTACACCATCAATTTAGGTAGACCAAACTCACTGCAGTGAGTCTGCTTGTGCAGCTCTTGATCTGTCCCCGTCAGACAAATTAGCTTTGTGGATTGCCCTTCATGATCTCACCACTGACTTGAAGGGAGTGTGACCCCAGCCCCTTGAATTGCCTTGTTTGTTAAAGGCTTACAATGTCTGTTTTGGAGGTGCCTTACAGAAGCTGAAATCCTAGAGGATACTACAAATACTAAAAACAAACAAACAAACAAATACTAATACTAACAAGTACTAATACAAACAATACAATACTAAAAACAAACAAACAAAAAAAACCCCAAAACAAAACAAACAAAAAAACCCAACCAAAAAACCCCAAACCAACCAACCAACCAACCAACCAACCAACCAAAAAAAAAAAACAAAAACCAACAGATTGCAAAATACTAATTTATAGAAAACACAAAAATGGGGCAAATGTTTTTCTCCAACTTGAACAATACCTCAGGGTTAAAACTGGGGGTATTTCTTAGTGCTATATCAGATAAGAAATAAATCAGCCTACATTCGGCCCAGGCTTATCAGCAGTAGTTACTGGATAATCAGTTCAAACATTACTTTGTTAGTAAGCAGAAATTTTCTCTTTACCCTCTAGTGCATTCTAAGCCAGATATTACTCAGATAACAGTTAACATTTTGCAATATTGTATTGACACGAAAAGCAGATTTTTATTGTTTACCTGCAAACAGGTGCTGCATTCTGTTTTTTTCCAAAAACTTAAGATAATAAATTCTATTTCAGCACAACTTAACTGATACAGAACTGGCCTTTAAATATTTTCCATATTTATTTTAATTGATATTCTATATTTTTCACCAGCAGAGTATTTGTCCTAAATATTTATCCTAAAATCTTCAGGAAGATTTTAAGATTTGAATAATGCCTCTCAGAAGCCTTATTTTCCTTCAGAGAGGGGTTCTTTCAGTCTTATTCACACTGTGTATCACAAGTAAGAATGTGGCCCTCAGCTATGGAAACAACATGAAATGTTTAAAATTGTCTACCTGGAGAAGTTTCTTGCAGCCATAATATTGTGTATTTGCCTTTATAAACTCCATACAATTGTTCCAATACCAACAGAAATTGTCTGTGTAAATAAACAAAAATAAACTTTAAAAAACAGAATGGGTGATGCTATGCATAAATTTCACCACCTTCTCATCTACATTGGTGTATAAACATCTGACTTTCAGCAATGGTATAAAATACATTTTAATAATAGTAGAGAATGCTTTTCAACTGGTTAAAATTTCAGGTTAAGTAAGTGGTTATCTTAACATACGGCCAGTAAGTGTCATAATTGCTCTAGCTTAACATTTCTGATTTATGCCTGGTTTAAACCAGAACATAAAAAGTTTTTACAGCAGCCCTTTGAACTAGTAAAACCTTCAGTAAAAGTGATGTCAGCAGGATGGGTGAGACTCAAGTCTGTTCCTATTTTGTGTGTTGTTTATTAGGCTGCTTGTACTGACTGCAAAATTCATTGAACATTAACTTTATTTTCTGCTCTTCCACCTCAACACCAAGTGTGGGCTGTGTGGCAGAGTGAGATGTTGCTTCTTATGTTGTTTAAATAGAGTTTCTAGTGATGGAACTATCAGAACTATCAGAAGTAACTATCAGTACTTCTGATAGTTTTTGCATTTTGTGTGTTTAATATGATTTTGTGGAGTTTGGTTTTGTTAACCTTGAGCTGTTGGAGCAAGAGTAGATAAAACAAATTGCAGCAGTGAACACTCTACAGAAAAGGGTTAATTTGTAGTTTTAGTGTCTTCCCTCACTTACAACATCATTACAGTTTGTCTGCTAGAGGCTGCATAATGTGCATGCAGATGCCCAGGTATTGTGGGCATCTGCAGCTTGTGCTCCAACCAAACAGTCTGATCTCCCACCCAGAAGAACAAAATCCACTTTTGACCCTAGACATGCCTTCCAAGCATGAAAAATCACATATGCAAAGACATTGTGGCAGACCTAGATGCACTTTTTGGATTACTAGTTATTTAGGTAGATAACAAAGCTTCATATAGCAACATTACTTTCCCCCCTTTTATTTTCTCTTTGACCTAAGGTCTGTTTGCAGGGAAAGCTACCTGAAGCCAGTTTTTCCATAGATGGGACCTTTATCTGGCAAACACTGCAGCAGCAGAGCTGTAGTACCTGACTTTCTGCGAGTGAGCAGTCTGCAGTGGAACTGGTTATCTTAAATGGGAGAGGTGAGCCACTGCTTCACTGGACTGTGACCAGGACACCTGAAGCATTACAGAACTCAGCCCCTGTTCTCTCTGGTTTGATGTTTTGTCAAATTCAAACATGTGTCAGCTGGGCACCATGTTTGTAGTACAATCAAGTTGCTCCATAAGAAGCAGCCAATAGCTGTCTTGGAGGTTCATGAGAGTTTTTTGAGGACTGATTGAGATCTTCATGTGGAAACATGCCTAATTTTCAAATGAGATGTTAAACAAACAAAAAAAATTTCCATGTTCTTTTGATCATGTGTGGTCATCTTAAACATATTATGATTAGTTTGTTTTTAGAAGTGGAGAAAAAAGTCTTTCTGATAGCAAAACTCACTCTCCTATTTTTAAATATATATGTTTACATAACTGTCTGTGGTATTTTTGATTTGGAAAAATACTATCAGCCAGCATGCCCTGAAGTATTGGGGTCCTTTGCTCACACAGTGCTTGGAATGCAGACACCTCTAAATCACATTACATGATTCTGTAGGTAGGAAGACCTGAAAACAAATGAAACTTGAAATGAGCCATGCATGCTTGTTTTGGAACATCAAAAGAGCAAGGAGGGTTGTTAGTCCTCAAACGACATATTCTTGCAGTCATTTACTTTTATTTTCCCATCATAACTCAAGGAGATTTTAGAAAAATCTAGGAAAAAACATCTCTGTGGCTAGGAAAACATACTAGAAGTGAGACAAAAAGCTGGAGCAATTCTTCCAACTCTTTTATTCAAAATCTCTGAATTTTGCTTAGTTTGCATTTCAGGACAAGTTAATGAATATTGGTAGAGGAGGAGCTAATACTTGTCTCTGGTTTACCAAGTAGAGACTTGCAGATAGATACCACACTCTTGAGGCTGGCAAGTGAGATTGGACTTTTGGCAACTCTTTCTCACATGCTTGCCAAGCTGGACAGCTTCCTACATAACTGCTGCCTTATTTGGAAAACGCTTAAACTATTTCTTGGAAAGTGTTTGAAGGTCAGGCAGAGGGGTTTTTTCTGTGTTTTACAGTATTTATTATTACATAAGAAGGTTGTGTCCTACTTCCTATAGAGATCTGGCTAAAGACCACTGATATGATGGAGGCATGCTTCCTGACACAATAGAAACCCTGCTGAAGACATGTCCCTGTACCTGCTACACATCCATATTTACATTGAGGAAATAGGCACTCTAGAATTGTCCTTTAAATCTCCCAGATATTTATGCACTGCACAAATTTTGGGGCTCAGAATGAGGTCTCTGATAACACAGCTCTGGAATCACCCTACTCTGTGGCAGAGATCCTCGAGAGGTCTCTCCTTTTGAGATGCCTCAGAGGTCCTCAAAAGGTGGCAGAAAATTATGGTAGAGGCTGTGAAGATACAGGCACAAGGGAGTAACAGGAGGCTGAGGGTGAAAGCACAAATCACAGCTGGTCAGCAGACACAACAAAGAATAGGAAGTAGGTACACCAGATGTAAAAATCCCATATGTGGTAAAAACAGGGGAGAAAACAGGGAAGTGTCAATAATTATCACAACCCCTAGAAGAACAGGAACACAGAGAGAGGGAAAAAGAATGGGAACCAAAAAAAAAAGAGAGGAATTGCTCCACTCTTGTCTTCCTCCACTAAGGACACCACTGCTCTTTAATCACAGCAAGTTCCCCTCAACCTAAGTAGATAAGAAGGGCTGCTTTTTGTCTTGCTATTCAGCATATTTTGGCTGTGTGAAGTGTCTCTGCTATCTCACTGTATAAAGTAAATTTGGTCCCTACAGAGCCCTGTGTGCATGTGTGTGTACACATGTGCATGTGTGTGTGTGTGTTTCCCACTCCAGCCTGCCCACACAACAAAGTGATTGATCCACAGCACCGAGCCAAATTTAAGCTCAGAGGCAAAAACTCACTTGAATGAATATGAGAATTTCAAACCTCCTCTCCACTCCCTCCCACAGCTTCTTTGATCTCCTTTTAAAAATCTCAGACTGTCAAAACTTGAATGCATGTATGCATTTATGCACATGAATAGTCCCAGCAAAGGCAAGGGAACAGGGTTCTGCCTACTCTCCCATTAGCACATTTGATGGAAGACAAACCTCTCCTTTCCTCTGCACTTCTATTCTTGCCTTACCTGACCACTGGATTTGTTCCTTGCTGGTTGCTTTCTGTCCCACGCATTTGTGCCTTGCATAGAAGAGTGCAGTAACAACCCAGTTAATTATAATTTAATTGAATTGCAAGAGAAGTGTGTGATTCAAAGAGCAGTGGTCCTGCTGTACAGAGAAAGAACAAAAAAAAAAAAAAAAGGAATAAAAAGTCCTAGGGAAGGTCTTGGTATTTCTCTTATGTTTTCTCTTTTAAGATTAGGGTTGTTCTGGTTTTGTTCAGCATAAACTTAGATTTCTGGGTGGAGGAGAAACTGTTTACACAACAGTGTCTGGATATTGTGGTATTCTTAGGTTTTGGCAAAACATCTCCAAATTATTTGAAATGTTAGTTTAAGAGATGCTGAGATTTGGATTGAAAACAGAGAGATAATAATTAGAAAAGTACCAAGTTGAATTTTTGAGTATTCTGGAAAAAAAAAAAACCCAAAACACCAAGACCAGAAAACCCTCTTTAGTTCACTCTATGGCTTTGAGAAGGTACTCTGTGCTTGCACACTAACTGCTCTCCTACATCACCACAGTGACACAGAATTACAGTGCTGCAGTTCTGAGGCTGTCCTAATAACTTCACTTTATGTTCACCTATGGTAGAAGTTTAAAGCAGCCTTTGCCTTTCTCTGAACTCAGACTGGAAAGGCAGTTGATAAACTGCCTAAAGTTTGTGGGCAAGAGCCCAGGTTGCCACATTAACTCCAGACTATCTCCCTGGCAGACTATAAACACGGTCTTCAATCTAGTGGAACAGTATCAGCAGATATGTGCTTCTCAGCTGGAGGTGGCTTCCCCCATCCTCTCAAAATTGTCATTGCTAAGAGTGGTGTAGGGGAGATGAGAGTGAGCGTAAATATGAAGGCAATGTGTAGCACAGACATTCAGGTAAAAACAAAAAGCAATTAATTTGGTGCAAATCACCCCCTGGGAAAATTATTGCTTTTTGAAGTATGCAGGCCAGGCCCTGTGAATGCCACAATAGTCACACATGCCATATGTTATGGCCTTGCCTCAGAAGCTGCCCAGAGGCAAGTTTTGTGAGACAGACCATTGCAGAACTTCCCTCTTTCCAGTTCTTCGTGAGTTCTCAGCAGATTCAAAATTATTTGCAGAAGAGGGTCAAGTTTGTCAGTGGCCTTAGAATAAAAGCACTCCCACAAACACAGCTAGGGAGCAAGAACCCGTTATGCAATAAATTACACTAGTTATAATTGACTTTTGCCTTTGCCACCTTGCTGAACAATTGCACTCTTAGTCTGAGATAGCTTTAAACACCAGGCTAATTATATTCCTATGATGAGCAGCATGATAAAGTTAAAGAAAAGTCTGTCAGAAATTCCAGACAGATCTACTTCCTCCATACCTTGCTCACTTTCTCCCTCAAATGTCTCTCTTGCAGACTCTTTGCACTATTCTCTGTAAACACACTGGCATTGAACAAAGCAAGGCAAATAATCTATTAATTGCAGCAATGAAAATAATATTAATTTTGTCCTTGTCTGTGATCTGGGTGTGATTGCTGGGAAAACATGAAGTTGAGATATTCTAAACAGCTGTTGGCTACAACAGTGTATGAAGTGATCTAAGTTGCAGGTGAAGGAAACCAGTCAGACATTCTTTCAGGTCTTGTCAGTTCAGATTTAATTCAAAGAATTGTACTAAACCCCTATATATTATTGCTATCTAGTACAAAGGAAATACCAGGTGGAATGTTTCTCTTATAACCTTATTTTGTATTCCAGACTGTTGGGATAAAATACCTTCAGGCTATTGGAGCATTCATGAAGATGAACCATATGAGAATTTAGAGAATTCCCTTCATAATTACACATTGCTTTCTTTAGCAATTCATTCACATTGCAGCAGAAGCCAGTAAGTTTAGTTTGATGTTAATGTGCAGGCACTACATCAGATCTGAGGCCTAATCAGTTGAGTTCCCCATCTCTTAGAGTGCCCAGATGCAGAAACATTTGATAGCTGAAAAGCAGGCTGGTAGGAAGAAATTTTTTCTGCTACATTAGGTCTTTCCTTTTATCTCCAATAGCAAAAGTAGCTGAACTCATAAAGTTAAAATTTAAAGACACACTGTTTGATGGTGGTCCTCTTATCTGCCTGAAAGTCACCACTGTAAACCTTCCTAAATTCTTGGCTTCACCTCTGAAAAAGAGTGTGTACAAAGCTTTCTTTAATGAAATTTGGTAACAGCTGTGTTCATTCAAAAATGAGGAAAAATACACAAAGTAATCTAAGCACCTCAAAATTCGAAAAATGGGGAAAGCCAGAGTAATTGACATAAATTTCTGTCATGTAATATAGAAAACACAAGTAATTCTTCATGTTAAATTTTCCTTAGTGGTAGTTTGGAAAAAAAAAAAAAGAGAGAATTTCTCTTTATTTCCTAACTGGTATAAAGAACATATTTTGTTTAATTTCATTGTTCAATTGCACGTTTGAGTGTCTATTGACTGTCTAGTTCTGGCAGACCTCATAAACTTACTATGGTATCAGTCCTTAGGATTAAGCAAGAGTGAGTCCCAGAAGCAACTTTTCACTTCTATACTCAGTACAATGCATAATGAATTATTCCCTTTTAAATGTACATGAAGTACTATAATCCTCCTGATGATAATGATGTTAAGCACATGATGTGCCAGAGTTAATGGATAGAATACAGGAGTTACAAACACACTTCCGAGGGCAGGCCTAATGCTAACACGAAATCAAAACTTGCTTTTGGACAGATAATTATCCTGGTGGTCATATGTGCCTCGACAAAGCTTGAGGCAGCTTGGATGCTACCAGCTGAGCCCAGAGGAAGAGTCCTTAGCCTGTGAAGTGTCCTGTTGTGTGTTGGGAACAGGTTTGCAGATGCAAATCTGCTCCTGTGTACCTTCCTCAAGGGGAAGGCAGCAATAGGCAGCTTGTTCAGGAGTTTATGTCCAGCCTGTGCTTCCCGGTAGGTTTCAGAAAAGTGAAGGTTATTTCCAAAAGTCAAGTAGATTAGACCTCTAGCTTCAAGAGAAGCAGAAGCTTTTATGCACAAATTGCATGTGTCTGGATTTTCAGTGTCTAAAAGTTGGTCTAGTACAGGTTTTGGCAGCTGGTGGGGACACCCAAGTTGTCCATGGGACCCCTCAGCAGCCTCCCAGCAGTAAGCTGTACACAGTGATCCATCCTCTGGGGTCATAAACACCCAGCCCATGCCCCACTTGCAAGCTACTGCACTGCCTCATGAGGCAGAAATAATTAGAAATACTTTAAAACCTGGCTCTCTCTAGGCACCTGTGTAAGATTGTGGGAGCAGGGTGGACTAGGGGGCACCTGGAGCAGGTGACCTTGTTGTGCTCAATCCAGCATCATAAGCTGCAGTTGGGTCCATGCTCTCTCTCTTGGAAGCAGCACCTGGTGGTCCTGGCTGAAGGGTGAAGGTGGGGAACTGCCTGCTCTTCTTGGCCCCGCATCAGTGGGATGGATGATTTGAGGGTGAAAATGGGCTTATTATCCGAGTAGGTGTCTTAAAAGAAACCAATCTCCTTGTTTTAAATTGTTTTCTTAAGGCAATGAGATAAAGTGAAGATTTAAAATAATTTCTGAAACAACATAAATACTGTAGGTGGCAGAAATAATAGAAAGTGTATGAAGTGAAGCTTGTGTCTCACTCACTGTTTGTCTTCCTCCTCACATTTGCTGTGGTAGGTGCATCATATATTCAATTAAAGCATAGGGTCATTAGGCCAGGGGCTACAGTCTGCAACTGCTGCTTCTGCTGGTTATTAGATTACATGCAGCCATGAAACCAGTAGCACAGCCTCATCAGAGTGTGCCAAGAAGGCAGTCAAGGTTCAGAGTTCATGTATTGGTCTGCTTACACCCACGGAAACCAGCACACTTAAACATACATTAAATGTTTCAAGTGGGGTACAGAAAGAGAAAGGAAAGGATAAAAATACTGGAAGTATAAAGCACTGAAGTCTTTGGTTTATTAATATGATGTTGCATTCCTGATTTAGGTATTGGGAGATTGCTATTGCAACCAGCCTGCAGTACCTGGTTTGAGACAACAAAGAGTGAGGGGCAAGGGGGAGTAGGCATCAAAGGCAGCACCTTTTGGGGGGCAGGACATTTCCAAGAGATCCAGAGGAACAGCACCACCACCCTCAGAACCGCTTTACATGTCTCCCCCATGGCCAAGCTTGCCTGGAATGGTCTCTAAGATCTTCACCCTTCTTCAGCAGTATGAACTACCTCGATGGTTGTGAGGTTTTCCACATCTTGGGAAAATTTGTGCAGTTTTCTTTCCAAGATGTCCTGCAGCAGAGGTCAAGCTGTTAGGAAACCACTTTCAAACATTAAACATAATGCTTCCAACCAGGATTTAGGCTCTTTGCATCCTGCCCTGACTCTCATGGACCAAGAAACAAGCTTTTTCCTCTGCCCCTTTACAGCTGCCTTTTTTGTTGTGCTTCCCTCATGTTTAATTAACAGTCCCATTTCATGCAGTCTTTCCTTGCTGAGCA
The DNA here is from genome assembly GCA_013398275.1 of Promerops cafer. Taxonomy (NCBI): domain Eukaryota; kingdom Metazoa; phylum Chordata; class Aves; order Passeriformes; family Nectariniidae; genus Promerops; species Promerops cafer. Next base: position 135,151 of record VZSE01000873.1, on the reverse strand, counting down.
CATTTTCTAGACCCCTGGCTACTCTCACTGCTCTCTCCTGGGCATCCTCCAGCTTCTCCCCATCTTGCAGGAAGTGCCTTGCCCAAAACCAGATACACAGCTGTTCCTCTGAGGTTTAGCAAATGCTGGCGGGAGTGGAAGGAGTTCTGCATGAGCCCTGCAGGTTAATGTTTCTGTTTGTATAATCTGGTAGAGTGTTAGCTTTTCTAGCAACAGCAGCAGATTAACTCCTCCTAGCTACAGATTCATTGTGATCCCCAGATAGCTTTCCACAGAAGTACTACCCAAAAATTTGGCTAAGTACTGGGTGACATTGCCCTCCTCTTGAACAGCACTTTCTTAAAAAGAAAGAAATAACAATTTGTCATGAAAATGTCAAGTGTTCCTGGTTTTCACCACTGGCACTGACTGTACTTTTACCTCAGTCCCTGAATTTCAGTTGGGTTTCTTCCTAGTTCAATATCCTAGTTGCTGGAAATATTGATTTGGAAAAAGATAAGGACTTAATTCACCACTCTGTTCTTGTAGTAAATGGCTAGGCACTTTTCTGGTATGGTTCTCCTGTTTTGCTCCCACACAAATATATTTCACCCAGTCTGGGTTTGCCTAAATTTATAAAAAGATCACATCAGCCAATATCAAAAACGTAGTGAAAGACAAGATTCTATTGTTTATTCACAAGCCTTTAACCTCATTATAACCTTCCATAAAGGAAAGGGGATTGGTTGGATGCAGTTTTGTTCTCATTAAATTCTTGCTGACTGCTAAAAAACTGGTTTGTATAATATCACTTGTTTTGTTTCAAACTTTCAAACCTTTGGTATTTTGTCTTAAAACCCCTGTGATCAATTAACTTAATTGGCTACAGCCAACTTGTCTTATCTTGAACAGATGAAAGTACAGGCCTATGCACAATACCCCACGGTGTAGAGAAGGATTTGGAAATTCCTGTTGCAAGGCATTGCTAACTGTAGAGGACAATGAGACTATCCACGTGATTTTAAGGAATATATACCCAGACATAGGATAAAATAATGGCCAAATCCCATACCTTATGATCAGCAATGAGTAGACCCTTGTTGCCTTAGCAAGCAACTCACCCAAGGTGAATTACAAAGGCTTAGAAAAACTTAGTTGCAATAGTCAGTGTAATTTGAGTTGTGAATATCAACAGTGACTACTGTTATTAAAAGGTATGACAGGATTTTTGGAAAGCCATGAGTAACTTAAACTCAATAACTTGCATCAATAGTAGACTCAACTAAACAACAAAACCCCAAGCAGATACAGCAAAAATGTAAATGTTCCTCACAAGTAAATCAGGGCTGAACACACAGGGAGAAGCAACAGCTGTTGTTGAGCCCAAATAATGTTGCTGCTAGAGCACAGGAATATAGCTGAGGGAAAGCCTGTGTGTTGAGGCAGGTACTGTCAGCTACAGCAGGTATTTCACATTTGTACAGTCCTGAGGTGTCAGCAATCAGTCTTTTGAGCCAGTGTAGTAACAGTGTTTATAACAAAATAATGACAACCACTGCGTGTATCTTTCATGCTTCCATGCATCAGACCACCCTGCATTTAGTATTTCAAGGTGACTGGGTTGTCCCTGCAGCACTGCTGGGAAGGAAGAAGGTTTTATAGAAGAGTTGTGATGAAAATGGGCAAGGGAAGTGGGGGTAGGTTACACAACTGGAGTGCCAAAAGTACACTCCAACATGGAACCCACAGTTAGTTTATTTTGGTTTTCTCTTCCTGTTGTTGTTGCTGTTGTTGGTTTTATTGTTGTTATGGTTGGTTGTTTTGGAATTTTTTTAGACCTGACACAGAGTGACTTTCAGTAGCTGGCATAAGAAATCAGTGAACATGACTAGTTACCCATATTTTCTTAGTGCCACACTCTGGTCTTTGGGCTATTTTGAATGCACACTTTTAACTCGCTGTCAGGGATTTCTCTCACATTACAAAACCTAATAATCAGTATTATTTCCTCTTACACCTGTAAAAAGAAGCCAGGGGTAACTTAAAGTTCCTTTTTCAAAAAAGCAGCTGGTGTCTCAGAGGGTGGCTTAGAAGGACTTAGAGACTGCACCTCTTCTAAGGACTGCAGCTGCTCCTAGGGGAGCCTCGGGAGCTGCCGTGCATCCTCCTGGCCCTGCTGCATCCCACAGCATGGGGGGCTGGCCCTGGGGAGCAGGATTTTCTGGTGCAGCCACCAACCTTGCTCCCTCAGGGATTTCAGCTCTCCTTTTACAACTGCTTGCTCTTATTAGGGTCAGTCAGTTTTGTGAGCGCTCAGAGAGCGCTGTGTGGGCTGGTATTGAGCTGGGACACCCAGCACATTCACTGTTAGATTTTCTCTCTACTTTTTCTCGTGAGTGCCAGGGAATCAGCAGTAAATCAAGAAAATAGCACAGCACAGGACATCCATGACTGTTCAGATTGGCAATGTGAGGTGCATCCTCCTGCAAATGCCGTGGTCCAGGACATTGATATATGTATTTTTGTTTCCTGGCAGGGAAAAAAAATATTTTTAGCAACTAGTAGAAGATAAGCAAGTCATGAGCATTGGATAAAGTAGTTTCCCTGACCTACTGCTTTCTTTTTATTTGCTTTCTTTTCAGTAGAACCCACATATCATTCTGGAAACAGGAATGAAACAGAAAACCAGTCAGTGGTACAGGCTTGGCATGGAAGTGGTGTACTTTGAGGAAATACTAGTTGAGACCTGCCAGCTCAAAGGTGAGTGGTGCAGTCCCAATTAGCCATGAATACACACCTCCAAAATACTGTAAGAAGCTGATTGCTGCCCAGAGCCAGTTCAGAAGGACCATTCTCTCAGGCTCAAAGGGAACACACCTACTCTGGCCTTGAGTTACTTTGACACACTGACATACTGAGGGCCCAGCATGTTAGTTTGTGCCCTCTAAGATGCCAAACTAGCCAAAAAGATCTGTTCCGTGGTACAGGAGCTGCTTTGTGGTGCACAGGAAGTGGGGAAATGTGCCATTCACTTATCTGCCCACTCCCGGGGGACAGCAACTATTCCTGTCCTACTCTTCTGCTTCCTGCCTGTACTGTAAAAGCAACCTCCTGGCTCAGAAATAGGCAACATGAGGTCCCTAATCTGCTTTCCTCTTTCACACTGAACATGCATAATCCGCAAGAGAGCCAGGCCAAATCTGGTTATTTATAATCCAGCAAAACTCGGGCCTGTTGTCTCCATTGCTCCAGAGGGGGTTTCCTGAAATGCTGGAGAGTGTGATGTTCACCAGCCTAGTTCTGGCAGTTTGCTTTAAAAATATTAATGCTAGAAATTATCTACATAAAATGTAGCAATGTGATCTATTTTAAATATTTATTTTGTTCTCAGATATACCTACCACCCTGATATAGATAGTTTTGTTCATTATAGAGTCAAAAACTCTTATGTAGGTTAACAGTATTGAAATGAGATGTTCTGGAATTATCATCTGTGCCTATCCTTTATAGTTTGTTATTGCTGTGAAGCCTCTGGAGAACTATTTCTCTTGGTTTTGCATGATATTCTTAATATAACACATTACATAATGTTTTCTAGGGTTCAAGACTTTAAGGTTAACCAGAAAACATTATGTTCTTCTCCAAAAGGAAAAAAATAAAGGACACGGGTAATTATTCTCTCAGCCTTCAAAAATCCATTTCCTTAACAGCACTCTATCCTCTCAAAAGAGAGTTTATGCTTATGGGGATGGTTTGCTGATGAGCTGTGCGGGAACAGGTTCGGTACTCCATGTGTGATTCCAAGAAGCACAAGGAAGCCCAGCTTTCTGAAGTGGCTCCACCTGTACCAGTCTGAAATAAACACAAAGTCGTATGGTTTTCAGAAGTAGGAACAAACCTTGCCTTACCTGCCACTGGACAGAACATTAGTGCACTATCCACAAACAAGATGTTTGTTCCATCGCAACCTGTAATTTGAATTGCTGTTCACGTTTCTGATAGGAGTGTTTACACATACAATAGGTGGGAGTGTAAAATAAAAGGGTCTTGGCTTTGCAGCACAGGAATTAATACAAGAGAAGAGAGTTGTGTGCACCTTGTGCCTTCCTTATGGCTCATCAGGACAAGACCTGTTCTTGATGCCAGTCCCAGGCTGTCTTTACCTTTCAAGCACATTAGAACAATGCAGAGCCCATTAGAGCATCTGGAGAAATCAGAGTTTTCAGGGAACCTGTGTTCTGACTCCCTTCTGTGGCCTGTAATCCCTAAATCAGTACAAAATTATTCACTCTCCAAAAAATGCCTTATAATTGATGAAGTGTTGTTTAGGCAGGTCCTAAAGCTTCCTAGTAGAAGGTGAGCTCTGGCTTATATCATTCCTCCATATCAGAGCAGTTCAGTCCATCAGGAGGGAACATCACAGCACAGTCACCTTGATAATAAAGTAAACCCATCCACAATTAAAGTGGGGGACTTACTTAAAATGCATGGAGAGCTTCAGTTTCTGATCAGTAGCAGCCAAGTACCCCTGAAAGGAGAGAAAACCTGAGGTTTGCCTTTCAGCATCCCAGGGTGGATGGCGTGCATGGGCAAAGCCCACCTGAGGGAGATTTGCCTACCTCAAGCAGAGTTATGCCCCTCTGCTCAAACTCTGCCTGTCTGTGACAACGTCAGTGACACTGCCTGGGCTATAGGAGCTGAGGTCTGCAGTTTCCCTTACCCAGCTGGAATGTCTGCCTCACAAGTGCATCAAAAGTTTTGGGTCATCCCCATGAAACTGGTTTTGGTCTCGTTTATTCAGCCTGGTAATTCCAGTGGAATAGCTCAGCATTTACCACTGTGTGAGATCAGATGGATGGTTTACTGTTTCAAAATCCCTGGGTTTGGCATGCGATTTAGGCACACAGTGTCCCTGGATTCTCCTTCTACTGAAATTATTGCAAATTAGGATAGATACCATTAATCATAGAACAGGCTTTGCTCAAGATACCTCTTTTCCATCACAGGGAGTCATTCCTTACCTTCAGGTCTTTGACCATCTTGCTTTCCAGGACTGGGGTAATCCATCCCACTCCTCTCATTTCTCCTCAGCTAGCTTCTCCCCAGCCTCTGGATATGTGTGCTGTATTATCATGGATTATCAAATATACCTGGGGGCTGTAGATAGGTTTCTTTACTCACAGCAGCTAGACTTGGGCTTTTCCTGCTGAAACCTGGTTCTTTGTGACCCTTTGGGCAAAGGAAAACAGAGCAGCGACCTCCAGAGAGCACTGGGGCTCAGGCAAGGTGCCCAGATTTGCACCCCCTTGCCAGTGGCCTCTCTTCTGGCCTCAGAGGTTCGGATCTTTCAGTGACAGGACAAGCAGCAGATGAAACTTGGGGAACAATGCCCAGTTTCTTTGCTCTCATGTGTGATCTGCCAATGCTGTGAGCTTTAACAGCTACAACGAATTGCAAGTCTGCTAACTCGAGGTTCCCCACTGAAAAGAGCTACCTCAAATTGATCGTATTGATGTGTTTCAGAGTGAAAAGCATGAAATGCATATTTTCTCCCTTTGTTGATTAAAGTACACTTTTAAATAGTAGCAGTTTTGCACTTTACGTAACAATTTCCTGCCATGGCCGGCTTTCCAGAATGTGACAGAAATGTTTCCTGCTGCTACAGTTAAGTTACTGATAACTTACTGCTGTTTATTTACAAACACGGTGCTCAGACATCCTTTTTTGTACCCTCCCTCCCCTTCTCCCCTTTCTTCTCTCTCTCTTTCTTTCTTTTTTTTTTTTTTTTTTTTTTTTTTTTGGAGGGTGTTTTTGCCACATGCAGTGCTGTCCTCATGCAACCTTCCTGTCAACAGCGCTGCCAGCTTGGGTGGGCTACCAAGGAAACACCGAGAATTTGCCGGACTTGAAAAGAAAGCAAACGGACTGCGAATCTGTCAGAGGCTGCAGGTGGCTTTGATGGGCTGAGCGGAAACATTACGGCTCCCGAGCCTCCCAGGGGACTTCAGCAGACAGGGCTCCGCAGCCACGCTGATGACTCACGGGCAGAGCTCACCTCCGAGCGAGTGGCGGCACCGGGGGAAAAGTGACCAAGCCAAAATGACTCAGAGGGGAGCGAGGGCTGCCCTGGCAGCCTGCTGACACACTCAACTCCAGCAGCTGCCACTACAGGCAGCGAGGAGAATGATTGCATAACTGGTGGGAAAGCGAACCTAGATGTAGCTGTAAAGCCTGGGGCAGCCTAGTTGAAAACATAGCAACCTTTAGGGCTTTCTTGTCCAGTAATTTTGTTGCAGAAAGCTGGATGATCTCTGGTGAGTCTCGAATGGATGGGTACAGAGAGTTTTATTAGGAGCACACAGAAAAATTTGCAGCTGAGAAAAGAAGCTTTGGGGAAGATGCAGTGTTTAATGGAGAAATTATATCACAAAGATCTTTCTGCACTCTTATATTTATCAGTGGAAGTCTGCTGAGGTCAGCTAGAGACTTAAGTCTGCAAAAACCACCTGAGGATACAGCAAAAAATGCACAAGAAACCTGCTCAGACCTTTCATCTTGAGGATGTGTCCTGGAAAATAGAAGTCCCAGGTGCTGTGACTTTTTGGAACCTTTGGGATCTGTTTTAAGGTACACAGAATAAATTTCCCAGTAAAATGATTATATGTCTGGACACATTCACGAGTTTAACTTTGGACATGTGCAATATGAATTTGAAACAGTGCTGTGCAAACAGGATACTCTTTCTTTGTATAAACCATCAGCTGTTGGGTCACATCTCTTCCTCTGGAATCAGCAGCTGGAAAATATTAGATGAGTCACAAGAATCTGAGAGCTCTGAAAAGCAGCACACACCAAGTGACATACAGGGTGAAAGCTTTAAACCCACCACTTAAAACACCAAATCAGAGCCCTCAGAGCAGGAATAGAGTTAAGCTGCTCTGAAATGTTACAAATTGACTGGTGAGATCAAGCTAAGGCACTCAGGCATGGCAAGATAGAAATGAATACACAAAGAGCATGAGCATGCTTTTCTGACTTTTTTTTTTTTCCCCAGGCAGTGCTGATTTTGCAGTTACTCTGCTTCCTGAGATAATTTGCACCAGCCTACACAGCACTTTGTGCTCTGGCCATACCCTGACAGACAGATGGTAGCTCTGGATGCACTTACAAAATAGTTCAGATGGATAGGGGTAGGCCAGCAGGACTGCCAGTGTGCTAGTAGGATACCTGAAGATTATAGGTTGTTTACATAGTAGTTGAACTATAAATGCAGGATGTATTTTCTTCTTTTTTTTCTTTCTCTAATTTTTTTTTCCT
>VZSE01000873.1:104855-127206 GCA_013398275.1 Promerops cafer | reverse complement strand
CTTCCCCCCCCCCCCCCCCCCCCCCTTTTTCCTCCTGGTCTTTCTTTTCTCTGCACTAGAATGTAAGTTACCCATGTTTTCATGGCTGCAGCAGCAAAGCCCAAAGCTCCTGCATTTCTGCTTCTTACTTCACCAGAACTCAAAATGAACCTTAGTAAACAGGGATGTGAAGGGCCACAAAAAGGGGTCTTGTGCTTTAGCACATAGATCATGGGCCCCTTGGACTCAGCCTGTAGTAAGGGAGTGGGAAATTAAAGGCGTGTGTGAATAGTTCTGGAAGTGTGTGGGGCCACTCATCTGGCTTTGAGTTACAGGGGACACAAATGGTAACAGAGCCAGCATGGTCTGAAAGGTCTCAGATGAGCACTGATAGCCTCTCCCTTGGCCACTTCTTGAGCACATTCCTAGCCTTCCACCTTTGGCAGTTTTTTCCAAAAAGTGAGGTATTTCCGCAGCCTCCTTTACGACTCTGAGGTCTTGCTCTCCCCCTACGAGAAGCAGCTCTTCAGCTTCACTCTGGATTAAACCAGGTTGTTTGTTTCAGTCAGTCCCCATCAGCCAGAGCCTCTGCTGGCTCTCACCACTCCTGCTGCTTTTCCCTGTGCTCTTGACGCTGTGTGCCCATGTTCTCTGAGCTGAGGAGCCCAGGGAGGATGTCTTGTTCCAGCTGTATCCTTGCCATTGCTGAGTGGTGCTAAACCATTACCTCACTTGGCTTGCTGGTTATACTCATGTTCTTTTTTTCACTTGCAAGAACATGATGCTGATCGGACAGATCTGGGCTCATTCCATTCTATTCAAATTTTTCTGTTTGAACATCTTATGTAGAATTTTATTTTTTATCTTTTGTAATATGGTAGTACAGCTTTAATAGTGGAAATTTAATTGGAGTCTGGCACTAAAGTACTATTGATTTAAATTTTTTATTATTCTTTTCCATATGTTTTATATGCTTGCAGACAGAACTTAACTAACTTCCAATGAATAACACTATTAATATGAATCAGATTTTTTAATACACATTCTCAGGACCCTGTTGGTGGCACAAACTCTAAGGTGTAAGGATTAGTGTTTTCTGCATTTGCTAATTAATGATGCAGCTTTTTTAGTATTGGAATATAATTGATAACACATACCATTCTGCCCTACTCTTCATTTAAAATATGATGCTCCATGGTAACAACAGTTAGTTCCTAATCAGGGATTTTATCTGTGTAGCTTAAAATGCTTTATGAAAGCAAGAATTCATTACTATTTCTACTTTTCAGAATTCATCTTCAGGGTTTTATTTTTTGCTTTATTTGCTGAGGGGCAAATATCGATTTGCCAGATACTCCATGATATGTTATAAAAAGGTTTGAAGTTGGAACCAGTGTTTCCTGAATCAATTTATTTGACCATAATGCTTTCAAAATACTCTTACTAGTCCATTTCACAAATGATTATTTAATGAGGTAGGTAAAAATGTAGCTGGTCATGGTGTTCTGCAACAACTGACTGTGAGACATATACACTGTGCTTTTTTTCCCCAATAATTCTATTTATATAATTTTATACTTCATCCCAAAGGTGAAAATACACGTATTAAATCCTAGGGGCATTCTTTAAAATGGCCACATGTTTTGGTTTTTTTTTTTTTTTTTAATGCATAATAACTATAATTTCTTTTCCTTTTTTAAAAAATCTTATGAAGCTGATACTACGTGTGTGCCACAGCCACTATTGCAGATGCAGAAGTGTATGCCATCTTTGCTTATTCTGGAAGCTTCTATTAATCACAGCATATATTCAATAATCTTTGTCTCTACTATATTATGAAACCAATATGTGCTCTAAAACTTAGCAATGTGTGTGTTACTTTTCCACCAATAAAAGTGTGTTTAAGAGAGGACTGTATCAACACTATTTTAAACCAAACTACTCACACAAGGGAAATTACCTTTTAATTCAGTTTACCAGAGGTAGAAAATGAAACATATTGTATTTGCCATGCACAGCCCCAGAGTGTCCTCCTGGGGCTACTAAAAATGGCATAGAGTGTCACATCTGACCCAGCCACTCAGCAGTGTGGGAAGCCAAGTATGTGACTGCCATTGTCCAGCAAGCTATCATTTCCCAGATCCAGGTCTGGCATTTAGGTTATCTTCATAGCTATTGTTTAGCAAGCAGCAAAAGGAATCACCTTTTACTTCACCAGATATTCCTGAAACCAACCTCAGGACTCAGGAAAAGAACAGGTGAAAACAATCAGTGACAGGAACCCTGCCCTTATTGTAATAAGGAAAGAGACACATCACAGCTACCCTTAGAGCTTGCATATTTATTGAACAAATCCTACTAAAATAGCTAAAATACATTGGGTACTTGCATTATTAAAGATCACATTGTTACAAAAGCCTGCGTTTTCAGCAGTACACAACTGCAACTATACATAAATGCCACAACTGCTGAATATTACTTCTTGCTCTATATACAGCACAGCAGACGTATCTATTCTATTGGAAAATAAAGTGTACAAGGAAAGGGATACAGAAAGTAGGGCAAGGAAAGAAATCTAGAAGTGCAGTGCATGCATTGGTATTTAACAGTCAGAAGCTAAGACAGTTCAGAACAAGGCCTGCCCTGTAAAAGGAATAGCTAAAAGACAGAATTATATAAAAAATTAAGGTGGGCTTTCAGACTGTGTCTAACACAACAACACTCCATGAGTAGATGATACTGCTTAGTTTTGTGGTTTGTGTTATTTTGTATTTATAGTAGTTTGGGAGCAAGAACAAAAATGTAAATTCCACATGTTGACAGTACTGTGGAAATATACTCTTTCCCCTTTAGGACTTCTCTTCCCAGAAATTTGCTGTATTTTTCTTACTATATCCCCTAGTTTATGGATTTGAAGAGGACATTAAAACTTGTCCCTTCTTTAAAAAAGGCTTGTAAGAAAAAAAGACAAAAATCAAGAGATTTTGAGAAGTTGGTGGAAAATTATTGCTCATCTTTCTCCATAAGGTGGATAGGAGTCAGAAAGGAGATTTTACGAAAATTACAGTTTTGTGATTGCTCCCACTATAACTGCATGTTTGTGAGTGGACACTGATAGGGAATCAGTTCCTCACTTGTACACTATAAGTAGTTACTCACCTACAGCACTGAATAAGAAAGCCACACTGAAGACACAAGTAAACAAGTCAGTCCAGTCTAAAGAACAACATTCAGAAAAACAAAGTACCAACACCCTCTCAGAACATGGAAATAAAAAATAACTCCATCAGAGCTACCTTGCCAAGGAGCATATTTAAAGTCCAAAATAGCACCATTCATCAGTGTCTCAAATCCCGTGGCAGCATCACGATCACTTACCACAAGGAAACCATGAGTTTCATACTACTTCTATACATCAAAAGAGTACATGGATAAAATATAGAGATATACAGACAATCGATGAAAATAAACTACTAGGCTTGTTACATCTAAATGAAAAAAAGGGGGGACTCTCAGCCTCTGCAAGAAGCAGTTTGGGTTGGTGGAAATGGAGAGAGTGGTTTACCGGTTGTGTGTGAGCTGTGGAGTTTGAGTAGTGAAAGACATTGCTGTGGTAGAACCAGGCCTGAGGGCCCACCTGTAATGTTTGTAAACATGGATTCACAGTGTGAAATTCTGAGAGCTTTCGCTTGAGTTAGAATGTTAAAAACTAGTTTTTATGGTACACGTTTGTCCACTGTTATTCTCTAAAGCAAGGCTCAGAGTCCCATAGTTTCTTCTTACACTTGATGATTTACACAGAAACAATTTCCAATATATGACACCATGACCTCATCAAACCCATACACCATATGTAATACGAATGGAGAAATTATGTTTAAAAAGAGTAGAGGTAATTGATTTTGGTGAAATGTTGTCCATAGCCACTTGCAGGAGCCAGGTGCTCCCCCTCCGCCTCACTTTTCTTGCGATTCACTTCCTTCGAGATGGGGAGATTTCCCTGTGGAGAGGAAAAAAGTGATATTAGCTGTGCTTTGTTTGGTGGGGTGCTCCCTTCTCTCATCCTAAAGTTTCCATAGTTCCCTAGCTTTAGTTTATCTGCTAAACATGACTGAAGCACCTGATGCCACAGAGAACAAAGGGCTGTTTGAAAACCAGGCACTTCTTGCAGCACCTGAGAAAAACATTTCACTTGGGCATGAATGAATGTGTCNAAAAAAAAAAAAAAAGCAAAAGATCCAACATAAAAGTGCATCATATTTATGAAAGATCATCTTAATATTATGAGAACTTTTTCCAGGTTAGACCTCTCGTTTTTTAAAAACCTTACTGTTTAACCAACCAACATATACTAGTAAGTAAATTCCCTATATTAATCCATCAAAAAGAGCACACTAAAAACACTGCAGAGTTTTCTTGTTCTGAGCAGGTAAGAAAGTGGTGTGCCATATGACCCAGCTGCCTCAGATAGATCTTTGCTAACCATACATTTTAATTGTGCCTATTCAGCAAAGTTTTTAAACAGCATATAAATATATGTTTCATTTCAAGCCTCAGAATGAAGCCTAAAGGCTAAGCCCGTGCCTAAAGTACTTTGCTGATGAGATGTCACTATGGGATCTGAAACAAAAATAATTTGTTTAGCTAATAATATATCTTAAGCTAAGAAAAAAGAAAATCTGCATAGTTAGTGTTTAAGTGGTAAGAATTGTAAAGGTATTTTATTGCTCGTGCTACTGAGGATGTGTTTGTCACATAAGCACAATGCCTCTCTTTGTTTAAGAAATTAGAGTTATCTTCTCCTAGTTAATTTTTTTTTTCTGATGTGAGGGTTGTGAATTTCTGAATTAAACACATGGCAGTTTCCCAATGACCAATAAAGTGCAATTTTCAGCAATTTTCCTTTCTTCAAACCCAGAATTTTCACTGGGATGTTCATACTTGCTACATTTACTTGTGCTGGGAATGCAGCCATCCCATGGCTCTCCCACTGTCTTTATCACAGTATGCAGGATAAATTCTGCTTTTAGGTAGATGAACTCCCCATGGGGTTCTGCACTGCACACAGGAGCAGTTTTCAGGCTGAGCACAGAGCAAAATCCCTTCCTGGAGACAGCTGGTGACCTGCTCTTTTGGGACATCAAGAAATGGAGGAAAAGAGCAGCATTGGGTCAGTACATATGCAGAAGGGTAAGGAGCTGTAACACACATATTCGCAAGAATTTCAAAATGAGAAAATAACATTTAAATTTTAGTGACTGCACAAACATGTTTCTTCACAGTACACTTGAAAATTCCATCCTCATGATGGTATTTTTACTTATTTTTGTATTACTGAATTTGCTACTTGTGTATCATTACAGGATACGAAGGGAAAACTAGAAACTTGCACATGCAAACAGGCACACCACACACACCAAAAGTCTGGGCAAATTTCCAAAAGCATTGTGTTGGGCAGTTCCTTTTCAGCTGTGAAAACAATCTCAGTCCTGAAATTCTGCCATACAATCATGAGATATAAAGTCCCATGTGACCCTTCTAGGTCTGGAAATAAACTGTCATTAAGAACTGAAGCCTTTTATATTTGTTAGTTGCATGAAAATAAAATTTAAAAATACAAAACAAAACACTTTTATCTCAAATAATAGTTTTTTAAAAATCTATCAATTTTACTTTATTCTTTCAGAAGTTCAAGCTGTTTAGCATTGAGTAGATAAAAGTGCTCAGCTGGAAGACTGAAAACTTTCTACAGTTTTTTTCACCAATTTATCTTAATTAATTTCATAGTACAAATGAAAAAATTTCCAAAGATGCACAGGTTCTGATAAAGATGATACTCTGCTGGAAGCTGGACTGTGTGCAATTAATATTGAAGTTGCTTTTGAATGTCAATTGTGAAATAAAATTTGGAGCTAGTTCTAAAAGCTGGTTGTTGTACCAGCACATGCCAAATATCCTCTGAAGAATTACATAACCGTTAGGAAAAAAATTGCATTTTGAAAGCAAGAATCCAGTAACTTTAAAGGGGAAAATTATCTATAATATGTTTTGGCTAGTTGAGAAACTGTTATCCCTTCTGAGAAACTTTTATTTTAAGCTATGTACAGCATAAACCCACAGCTATTCATAAATCCAGCATAATGCAGCATTGTTGCTATGCTGCACATAGTGCACAGCTTCATTCCTGTGCTTTGGGAGAAACTTTGTTTAGTGATGAATGACAGCTTACTGAAAGCTTCTCACTTAACATTTTGAATAAAAATCATCTAGTTAACACACAGCCGATTCGTAAAATTAGCAAATTAATTTGATGTAAGTATGACCCTATAGAGCACATTAATCACGTTCTGGCACTGCTGCCAGCCTTCTCAGCTGAACTTTTGGAATACTGTGAATGCTAAGAATCACAGTACTGCCATATATGTTAGTTAAAAGACTGGCAGGCTGGCACATGAGGCTGCAAATAGACCACCTATAAACTTTAGAAGGTCCCTTGTAGAGGAAAAGGTGCAGAGGAAAGTACAGTGTTATCCATATGGAACAGTAGCAGAGTTTTCTTAACAGGGAGCAGAAGCCTATTAAGCTATTAACTGAAACTTAATCAAAACAATTTTCCATGTGTTCTCTTCTTTACTTACCTGCTTGAGCCAATAATTGAAAGGGAATATGAAAATAAAACATGTAAATCCTGTGGTTCTGCATAATCTGTTATCTTTCACTACTGAAATTTCATGTCAAATTTCACATTTATTAAACCAGTAATGGTAACAGAATAATGTCTGATGAGCCACATCTTCTGCCTTTGTATGTGGTACTTCTTGTCAAACTCAGATGAAAACTGCCATGCCTTGTATGCTTGTTACTCAAGCCAGGTAAAGCACAAGCAAGATACTTAATAAAAGATAAGCAACACCACCCAGTTCCTCCTGCTGCATTATCACTGGCTTTATCACCTGCAATGCTAGGAAAGCATTGCCAAAATTAAGCATTCAAAACTCAGATGTCAAGCTTGTAAAATCATGAGACAGGCTTAAGAAATAGGAGCCTTTGAAAATTAGTATGTTTTCCTTCTGGTGTGCAGCCAGCAAGAGTCCATGTTTTCTGCAAGTCTGAAGGCTAAAAACATAATTATAAAATGAAAACTGAGATCTTCAGTTAACTGCACGGTGCAAGGAGCCAAGGCTTTAAGAAAAACAGAGTAACATGAGACTCATGGTGAAATCATGAGAGTTGGCTACTTTCTTAAAGTGGTTGTAAAATAAAATCCATTGAACTTTCAATTTTTAATTTGTTTTTCCTGAAAACTTTCATCTTTGCAAACTATTTACTATACGAAAGAAATCACATAAATAACTTTACCTTTGGAAATCCCCCATCCCCACGGCTGGTTGGAAAGATCTTCTGGCTTACCCAGATCATTGAACCTGGCTGATAAACCTGTAGTGACATAAATACATACAAGATCTTACTAACAAACAGGGATTCATTAAATGCAGTGGTGTTCATGTGACAGACCACATCACTAAAACAAGTCCAACGTCAGTAGAGCCTGTCCCAGAGTGTTTAATGTTTAGTACATGTTCTTTGTACCCATGACAACACCTGTCCCTAGAGCATTCCAACTATATTGTTTTATATTTACCTGCATTCAACAGGCGCTTTAAAAAAAATTTAAAAAAAAGAATTAAAAGAGTATAGGATGGATTTTTTTAATATCTCTAATATATTCTTTATAGAAGATGGCTGTACTAATGAACTTGCTGAGGATATTGTGAGAAAACATGTCCATTTCCCTCTGCCAGGGGTCACTGGCAACGGGCTGCTTAATGAAGTTCATTATCTTTGCTGATGACTGCAGGTGACAAGAGCACCACACCTTTGACATCCTTTCACAATGAGTGGTGAACTAGAACATATAACTTTGTAAGATCATTGAAACAATTATAATTCCATGTTAGCTCCCTGTATTTTCCACATTAAAGAAATTCCAACACATTATAAAACACATACAATAAAATAGCTGGCAGCAGGATTTAACAGTTAAGGTGCTGTCCCATGATGCCCACAGGAAATTTTTGTTATGTAAAATGGGTAAGATCCAAGGCTGGGTGCTGACTACAGTAGAGGTTAAAGTGAATTAAACACCAAGCTAATGCCTCTCAGCTTCAAGATGAAGATCAGAATTTCTCTTCATCTCAGTCTCAGAAGCACTGAAGTGGTCAGGTACAAGTTACATACAATGCTGAAATTCTTAAATTTATTTCCTTGCAGGTCTTGCTCCTGGGCTCTTGGTGTTTGGTGAATTGAACTCTTTCTGCATGGTGCTGGGATGCCAAACTGTCAGTGTTTTGAGCTAGCCATTATAAGTTACACCATTCAGATTTGTTTGCACTTTGGGAATCAAAACTTTAATTGCCAGTTAAGTAAGTGCTGGGCCAGTTTTACTCACCCGTTTGCTCCTGTGCATATATTGAAACGTGAGAAAAGTTTTCATTTCTGTGGACGTGCATGTTGACTATTAGCTGTCACAACTGGACTAGTTCTATCCTGGAGAAATTATTGGAGGATTATTTAAATCCTCTTCCCAACAGAAAATACTGAACTCTTCTATAATGTAGAGGAGAAAAACACAGAGGAGAAAAATTTAAAACACAGAGCTCAAGGCAGTGCCTGCTTTGTACATTCTCCTGTGCTTTTCTGCAGTACAAACCACTGTGCTTTCTACAGATTAAAGCAACAGATTTTTTTTCATATCTGAGGTCTCAGACAAGCCAGTTCAGGTCTCTGGGTGTGTTTGACATAAAAAACCCAGTGTGTAGCACAGGGCACTCTGTGAATTCAGTTAATGTTCACTCTGAATATTTGAAACATTTGAATGAAAGATACCAAGTAAAAGTGCTCTGAGCTTTTCTGTTGCTGTTATAATCACTGGTTATCCATTCTGCAATTATGTTGTGATTTTATTGTGTAGTCATACTTTCTGTGTGAAAACTCGTGGTGGGAAATAGCAATAGGAGTTCAGCTCTACCACAGGACATGCTGTTCACACCAGCAAAGTATACAAAATGTATATGGGAGGACCACATAAGTATCAGAATACAGAATTAGTCATTATCATGAATACAAACCTGTATTTTCCATGGAGTCTGAAATGCATTTAGGTTAGATTATAGGCCGTGTTATCCCTATTAATAACCTAATAGCAATAAAATAAGCACCTGAAGTTATATGAAAAAAAAAGGAATCCTCAAATTAAATTAATAAAAACTTGGAGGAATTGCAGTTTGAGGGTGGATTTTGAGAATGAGGCAGGAGAGAAAAGGTGTAAAGTGTAAGATGAACTCACAACTATGCTCCAAGGTTAAAAAAAAACAAACCCCAAAACCTACCACCACCTGCACAATACCCAACATAATCTCCAAACTATCTTTCACAGTAATTCTCTGTATAAAAAAGAAAAAATTTCCACAATATCCTTTTTTCTTCTTCAAAACCAGATACTGTGGCCCATACTGATAGATAATAATCACATGGACCTATTTCACATGAAGTGACTGTTCTGCTATGACTGTACCAGAGTCCTGAATGGACAAAGGACTTTAGGTGTCTGCCTTGGGAGCAGTGCTGAAAGGCTGGAGAATCATGGCTTGGAATCTGGACAAGTGGAGGAAGATTCTGGAATGGAAAAAAAGATGCCTGTGTAGAGAAGTCCACTTCAGATTTACTGTAATTCAACAGAAGGAGAAAAAAAAAGTATATAAAACAAAGCATGGCATATCGCTGTGCTTCATAAATGCAGAAACTACTCAGAAGTTCAAATATGCTGATAACTAGGGTATTAGAAAAACACATAGAACATTAATTCAGTTACAGCAGCTCAAAATTACGGATATAAATGTTGCAAGATGAGCCATGAGAGAGAGGAAAGCAATGCTCCATTACAGAGTAGGATGTAAGGGTTACAACATTCCAGCTGTTAGCATGAAGCAAACACTTCTAAATAAATGCTTCCATTGATACACACCAAATTTTCATTTCTTAGTACTTCCTGTGTGACTGTTATGCAAGTACAGGCTTGGCTTAAATAACCAAAGTATCAGGATTCAGAACGGAATTACTGAGCTTTAAGGTGGATTGAAAACTACTTTTTCTGCAAGTCTGCATAATGCTGACTCACACTGATAGCCTCAGTGTTTGATCCTCATTAGCCAGAGAGTTAAGCCAGGAAGCTTCACCCATGAACTTCAGGTCTGGGAAGAGCTACCTGAGACACTGCTATGCAACAACATGCAATTCTGCCTGAAACATTGAGGCCAGCTTGAAAACTGGGAACTATGGGTTCTCTATGAGTATGCTTTCAATTTTGTGGCCTCCAGTCTCCTGAAAAGATACAAACAAAACAATTTAATATTAAAGAAAGAGCGAAAGTGGAGGAAAAGAAATGCCTAGTCTGCTTACCAGCTCTCTCAGATTCCAGAACTACTGACAGTTTTTTGTGTTGTTTCAGTTTGGGTTTTTTTCAAAACTGGGAGAATTAAAAACCAGTAGAGTCTACTTTACTCCTCTGGCCAACAGACTGAGAAACTCTCCTGCTCTTGCTCTGTTTTACCAGCATTTCAAAATTCTAATTCCTGGGTTTTTTTTCATTTTAAGCCATGCTTTCTTAAAGAACAGTGGCAGGGGAGCACAATCTTTGCCCAGCCTTAAAACAGATACATAATATAATTTTAACAGAGCTGAACTAAACATACTCTATTAGTCACATCAAAATGCTAAAATTGATTTGGTACCCACTCTTCATTCCTATTCACTAAGAGCATCTTTCAAATATTCAGATAAATCCATCAAGAGCAAAAAACCCCCATGACATGCTAAACTTACTAAAATGAACATAGTCCTGTTAAGCATTCCGAAGGTTTTTATAGTTAAGAAACAATTGAGAAAACCCTTGGAATTATTTTTTTCTATATTTTTTTTCTCCTTTTTTCCCCATGTGAAACACAACTGAATTCTTGTAATCAAGTCTCATTCATGACTTACAGTGCTATCCAACTGCACTCTTGATTTCTTAACTGAAAGTTTATTGAAGAGCAACTGCTCTGAGGAAATCAGCAACCACCTTTTAGAGAAGCTTCAGGTAACTTTTTTGTCATATAAACCAATTTTGAGGCAGGGGGGAATGAAAACAAAAAGGAAATGATGTCAAGTACTGTATATCCTAATTCCAAATAACAGGTGACCACGTCCAATAATTCTGCAGCAGCCTACCTAGGAAAGGAAAAAAAAAATAGAAAACTATAAGAAAAATATTTACTGTATGGATTAGCACTGTAATAGCAGACACAGATGGCCACATGCTGAGGAACACAGGAGTAGAATGATAAGAGATGTGTGTGGAAAACAAGGAAAGAATGAGGCATGCTTTTTCTCTCTGCAGCTCTAAAATGACATTGTGCAGGTGTGAGGACTTGAGTGCCCTGTGTACCTAATCCAGAACAGAGAAAGGGAGAGAGGCCACCCTCCTTCTGAGAGTGGGCTGTATAGCCAAAAAGGAACACTGCTCCTCAGTTCTGTACCCACATTTCTTTAAAATTTCTTAGTTGCCAGCTAGTTTGAGCTGTAGATGTACTTTTCACAGCACATCCTACCATGTACTTCTCAATTCCCCCAAATGCCTCCCACTGCAGTAAAACATTTTCTTTCTAACCAACATCCCACAATCACAATCCAAATGCATAAACAATCTTACTGCACCACTGCTCAAACACTAAATAAATAATTTTGTGAATGAAAACCTCACTAATTCCTTTTGAACCAAACTGGAGGGAAAGCTTGTGCTAGGATCAAGGCCTTCACTTCAGTGCAAGGGGTAAACCGATGCTCCCATCCTCAGTAATTTATTTTTAAGACTGTGGGGGGAACATTATGAAAGTACAAAATACAAATATCCACTGTGTTCCTAACCTAGCACACAAGATTTAATACATACAGCAACTATCAGCTGAATGGCTACTGCTTTTTAAGAGTTTAGTTGGGCAGCAGTATTCTATCAGTCACAGCTTTTATTTTCCAGATCTTCTGGAAAGGGCAATGACAAAGCTACATCAAGAGTACTCATCATCACTCCTTATTTCAATGAGTCCTCTAAGTTTTGATGAGCCTTTGTTACATTTAGGAAGCTGTACTCACGATGGAACGGGATGCTGCTGCTGTGATGGGCTGACTCTGGAACAGGCTCACTGAGGAAGCTTTCCCTACAGAAACAGCAGAAACCAAACTTTCCCAAGTTAAACTGCAACTTCATTACCTTAGCTTAATAATTTAAAAATGCTGTGACCGTGTGATTTAGCAGATGTGAGGCTTAACAATTTTGTGAACTTGTTTGCATTTTTGAGTGTCTCTGCATCACGAGTCTGAGCCTCTGCTTGAGGTGCAGCGACAGTCATCCCAAATAACCTGACCTCATGATTTCAGTATCCTGTCAGGGCAGCAGATTTTTCTGTCATCCCTGGTTTTCACATCGCTGCCATGAACATTAAAAAAAAACAGTGGGGAAAAACAGTAATTTACATTTATTTCACTTGGTTAGTTCCACACAGTAAAGGTTAGATAAGTGGTTTGAGAGAACTGATGAAGAATTACATCATGATTCTGCAGCTGGGATTGCTCCAAGTAGCACACCTTTTTGTGAGACTTTACCTGCCATTGCAATGATAATTAATACTTGGCAGTATATCAGCAGAACATGGCAAGACAGCTGTACACCTGAATTTGCCTTTGACTTCTCTGCATCAGCATCTTTTGATGTCTTTGCCTTTTCATGGAGAAGAGATTACTGCTGCTTTATATTCCTCCCCATCTGATGACTCAAACTCACAACCACATAGAGATGAAAAGGCCTAAATGAGACAAGTATGATCTTCCTTGCATCCCCCTCTCCACACTGCAAATGAATTACAAAGTTTATTTATTAGGTATTTGGGGATTTTTGCAGTCCTTTTGCATCTCTTCTGCAACTTCTGTCAATTTCACAGAATAGGATGTCATTTGCTCCTTCCCTACACAGCATAAGGAAGTGACCTTGAAAGGCTTCTCCTACAAACCCATCATCATCTGTTGTTCCCTTTGTTGTTCTTAAAGCATCCATCCTTGAGGTTACACTGAAGTTCTGCTCCTATTCAGTCTCCTACCCTGGCTTATCTGCATCAGCTTCTTCAAGGGACTCATTCCTGCCCTCATCCATACACAGGTTGCATGTTTTGTAAGTGTATTTACATGTAAGACTTCTGCCCAATTCTTTATCCAGTAAGAACCCCTCTACAGAAACCTTAGCTGTATTCTAACATACTTGATTGAATGAGGTCAGTTCTAGACAACATTTTCTAACTTTCCCTGCGGAGGAATCCACTCCACACCACCTGAATGTAATGCAATTTTTAGGGAGATCAGTTTTCACTTTTCTGCACCAGTCAGGATCAATCCCGCTACAGGTGTTGTCATGCTGCTTTTCTACTTCATTAATACACAAAATCATTGCAAAACACTGTTAATATTTACCATGCATACAAAGAGTAAGAGAATAAAAAAGAAGCAGTACGTTGGGAACACTGTCATAAATGCTCCTCCAACTTCTTACTGAATAAATGAATTTTACTAAGATGCTCATTACCAGAGTATTGCACTCCTTGAAAGAGAAAGAATACATTTACTTCAGAGAAAATGAAGAACAAATGTATATTATGTGGAAAGTTCCATCAAGCAATAAAATGCCTGCGAATTACTTTGTTCCTCCAGTAAATTTCTGTCTATATTCTCAAAAACTGCAAAACATCACAGAAATCAAATAAGCAAATCAGCCATCCAGAAAACCAAACTCAGAACCCAGTACAACCCCACATATTTATTTTGTTTGCCTCTGTACTACAGTATTTTTTTTGTTGTTTTACTTAACATGCAACACACAGAAAAACAACAAGGCTGAGAATTGAAATAATACCCCAGTTCTCAGTTAATTACATAGGAGTTTGTAATTTGCTCCTCAAGTGCAATAAGGTAGAGCTTAATTAGTAACTATTTGCATCTACACCAATTTATTTTACAAGCATTATTTAATGGTAACTGCAGAACAAGATGCAGAAGCAAGTTTCTTTTTATAAACTCAGGTGGACACACAGCAGCATGGCAGCAAAAATTCTGGACCAAAGGATGTATAGTTGTTTTTCAGTAGTTTCATACCTAACATGGACAAATTACTTGACCTACAGAGGAGGAAGAAGAGGAGCATGGTCAGAGGCTGACCAAAAACCCTGTTTAGTCCAGTGTCCTCATTCTATCGAGTTTTGATCTTAAGGGAAAGTCCAGCAAGAAGAGTGGCCAGTAAGTGAATCCTTAAGAACAGAGACAGACCAGAATAACACTTCTCCTGTGTGCCTTCTCAGGCCTGGCCCTCCAATCTTGGGCTACACAAAATGTATACACCAAGCAGTCTCCCCAAAAAGTGTTTATTTCTTAAAATTTCCTGTACATTTTCTAAATCATGGCCTGAATGCTGTAACTTACAGAAGGCTCAAGAGACTGCTTTGGACTAGAACAGTTTTTCTCCCACATACCAAACAGATGAGCAGAAATGCAGCCAGGGATGCTGCTCCCCCAGTGCAGGCAAGCTTGCCGCCAACTGCTTTCCTGCAGAGCCCAGCCACAAGAGCCCTTCTTTCCCCTCAGGAGGTGCCAGCCCCTTGCCCAGGCAGCATTTTGCAGGCAAGTATTAAAAAGCCCCAGCCATACTCTTGGAAATGGGAGAGAGAACCACACTGTAGAGCCAGTCCTTACTTACCTCATTAAGAGAGATGTAACGAGGGCAGCTGATTGTTAACAAGCACTTGAAAGCACCGTGGCACATTTACCTGAAGCCTCCCCATTACCAGCCTCGACTGGGCAGACAGCAACGCAGCTAAGTGCTACTCCAGACACAAAAGCACAAAATGTTCTGGAGGCTAGAAGTAATGAAGTATCTGTGGGTTCTGGGACTCATCTAAGGAGCTGTGTAAACTCATACTCTTTTTGTGATGGAGATTTATCACAGGGACACAGTCGTTTTAAAGCAAAGAAGGAAGATTGGCTCCTCTCTAACCTGACCTTTCTAAGTAGCTCTGAGGTGTCAGTGTGTGCCTTCTGAACATCAGTGCTGCAAGAGGCCAGGGGTTCTTTCTGATAATGTGTGTATTAAGCCAAGGCTTGTACCACCACCAGTGAGGATGCACAAATTTCTCATAACTTTTTTTAACTTGCTCCCACATAAGTACCCCAAGCTAGTAGAGATAATCAGGTTACTGTGAGCAAAATTATTCCAGAGACGCTTCTTCGTGCAGGATGAGAAAATCCTACTTATTCTGAGGGTGGGTTGTTTTTGCTTGTTTGTTTTAATGCAGTATTTACAGAAGGAAACATCAGAAATCCTCCCAGCAACACGTACACAGGGATTCATTCAGTAGTGCTACTGTGAATTTGCCAGACCAGAAGTCCAAACCAAATTGCATGTAACACTCAAAAAAATGACTCATACTATCATTCTACATTAAACATTTGAAACGAATATTTTTTTCACCTTTGAAGATTGTGCCCTCGATCCATATGGTTTAATGAGGTGCATAAATATTTGAAATAAAACCAAAATACAAATAGTTAAAACTATTTTTATTAAAATATCCTGCCCCAGTCAATGGTGCCAACTGAATTATGTTTATAAAATTGTTCTAGAACTATTAAGTGTCATCCTTTTCCCATCTCTTCAGCATACAGAAGGATTAGAATTCTGGTATGAAGTAGCAGTACAGCAAAGTCAGAAAAAAAGTAAAAATATTTTTAGTGATGACTTTAGATCCCAAGCCTTAAAAAACCAATATCATATCTGTAGTGTTACTAGATGTATATTCTTATTTCTGATTTTCCAAAATTTCAGCCTTTGAGAAAAAAAAGTAAAGATTTTTCCTGGACCTAGTATTACATAAACATCCCACTCCATGTGTCAACACAGTTCGGGTCAAAGTAGCTGGGGCAGAGTAGCAAAATTTTAGCATCCAGAGCATGTTTCTGACTGAGTAGAAACAAGTATATAAAAAGCTTTTGTCTTTTCATGTGCATATGAGCTCTACCACTAAAATATCCACAGTATCTATAGCTTTAGGCAAAAATTACTTTTTTTTAAAACTCTGCTTTTCTACACATAATCAAGTAAAGGTTTGTTTTCTGCTCAGCTAAACAGGTGGCTTGACAGAAGTATTGCAAAAAACTGATTTGTATTTCTGCTTATAAACTTTGTAAGCTGGAAAGGCTTTAATTCTCCCTCAGTTTTCAGCCATCAAGCAGCACTGTGCAAGCTACACGCAATGTATAACATGCACATTACATAAGCATAATAAAAAAGCATAATATACACATTCAGATGCCCAAAACTGTTCAGCTTTCATCCTTCACAATTACTTCTCTTGACCAAATTCTGCCCATGCTATACAAGAACAGAAGAAGATGTGACAGTCCTGCAGGCTCTGTGTGGCTCTGACTTACCATAAAGGAGACTCCAATTCCAGTTCCAGTACCAGGCTTGGTAATCATCAACCAGGTATGAGTTTTCTTATGCCAGACCAAGAGCTGCTTTTGTCCAGTGTGTGTCTAGCAATAGGCTGGACACAATGTCTCATTTCATTACCTTGCTTTTTCTTTTTTNTTTTTTTTTTTTTTCTCAGAACATATAAAAGGTTCCACATAATGCCTGCCTCTGCCAGACCAATTCTAGACTCCATTCTCCACAAATAATCCTAAAATTATGAAAAGCTGTTCCAGCCCAAGGGCACAGAAAATTACAGAATGTGTAAACACACCTGCATATAACTCCCTGGAAAAAGGTTAGTAATGGCAAAACTGGGATGAAATCTTTAACTCAAAATTTTCTTCATAAATATCTTCACCTAATATAAGTATTATAAATTTCTCTACAAACTAGAAAAAAAACCTCCACACAAACAAAAAACTAAATGGGATGGTGATTCTTTTCTCTCCAACCAAATGCAGGCTGTCTTTTCTTTCCCTCTGACTCAAAAAGGAAGGGCTTTTCTCCAAACTATTTTCACCCCTAAAGGTCATCATCCCCTATTTCTCTTTTCCTCCAAGTAACACTACAAAATGCAGGGAGTGTAGATGACAAAACATGACAGAATAACCTCAGAACTGATGCAGTTCAGGCAAGGATGCACGACAGGAAGCATTCAGCCCAAATGACCTACTTCCAGAGCCTTTTTGCTCTGGGATGACAACAGCTACAGGGTACAACAGCCAGCCCAGAGCCTCCACACCAGGAAGAAGGGCTGACAAGAAAGGCATCTCACTGTGGTAAACCAGGAGCAAACTAATGATCGGCTCCAGATTATCTTCTGTTTACTTTCAGAAAAGTCAAAATTAAGTTCTTAAGGATCTATTTACTGATACACACATTTATTAGTGTTGTTAGTTTAAACTCCTTAAGCATCAGCACTGCGAGCTCCCAGAACTTAACTTAAATCCACAAGAAGGAGAAAAGGACACACCTGAATGCTTTGGAAGCAAGTAAACAGACCACTTCTCTAACTATCTAAAATCATGGTCTGATTTCTTTATTTAAAAACTAATATTTACCATAAAAAAAACAACATAAAACCCAACCCTTTCCTGGTTTTAGTAAGAGCCTTCTTTGAGATCACAGAAAACTGGTATTAAGAATTCCTTACTCCCATTCTTCTAACATGTTCCTATATTTAAATGATTGGATCACTTTCAATGATTGGATGGGGCAGAAAAAAGTTTAAAACAAATTCCTTTTTTAAAATTCTTTCTTAGTTAGAACCTTATTTTCCCCTTGTTGGCACTAAAAATTTAGTTTATATTTCATAACACTCAGCACTTGCCACAAAGGTAGTATACAGAAGTTCTAGCATTTTAAATTAAAAGACCACCTAAGTCACCTCAGGATTTTAGACATTGCACATGAATATAAAAGGCTCTCTCCTCCTTAAGGTAGACACTTAAGGAAAAGCTTTATGTAGAAGTACGGACAGACCTTCAAATGGCAAATGTTCCTGTGTAAGATGGTTCAAAATGTCCATGTGTCAAAATTATAAGAATAATAGGAAGTGCACTCTGCTGCTTTTCTGTTTCTCTTAAAATTGAGGGTCTTATTATTAAACAGGTGCAAGAAAGATTGATTAATTAATCAGGTAATTCTAATTCCAAGTCCAGGAAAAGGAGAAGCAGCGTTGAAAACTAACGTGTTAAATAACTTGCTTTTACTGTTTAAAATGTTTAAGAAACATTTTATGAGAAAAAGAGAATTAAGAAACTAAGAGGGTAAGACAGTGAAGTTAAACCAAGAACTCATTTGTTCTCACTTAACAAGTTTATTCTAGTCACTTCAAATTTTACTGTAAGCCTAGATAAATAATTAATGAACTTTCAGAATGGCAAAGGAATAAGAAGGCAATTTTCCACCATTTTTAAGGTCTATCTCAGTCTACTGAAACACAATAGTTAAATTTTCACTGACCAGTAAGAGCAGGGTAGAGCCTTTGCACATACTGTGATATTAAAAGCAAAGTAAGCACTTTCATCATTATGTATTTCAGTGTGTAGAAAGTGTTGATATCCAAAGAAGATTATTTCCTGCAAATTAGGATGGTTAGAGAGAGACTTGCAGTTAACACAAGAAGAAATATGCCAAAGACAAGTGTGTCCACTACTGCAAGGAAAGTGTGTCACTGGTCTGACTTAGAATTACATTCAGTGTTAGTGTGCCAGGAGTGAAAGAAAGGGGAAAAAAGGGTAGTGGTAGGAGAAGAGATTCTGCCAAGTATCACATCTTAACCTTGCAAGCTGGTGTAAAACCTAATAGTACATTTTTATTCGGTCACAGAAGAGAAGGGGCACTTTTAAAAACAGCTAAATGAGGTTTGTATTTATGTTACACTGCAAAGCAAACGATGGGACTAGACAGGTGGGTAACAACATTTTATTTTTTTGCATTTGGATAGCTTTAAGTTGTATTTTACCTTCTGGCCCAGAGACTGGCTTTATAAAACTGATTTCATTGACTACTACAGGAACCTTGCTAGATTTATAGAACCATCTGCTGGTAGAAATCAGTGGCTATTTTATGCCTAACTAAACTTAAAATAATCTTTTGTTCCATAGATAGGCATATATTGCACATAGTAGCCTGCATAACATCTAAAATGTGGGCTGATTGTCACCTTGGTGTTGGTAGGAAAACAGTTGCCTTATCCAATATTCCACAGTTGTATGAACAACATGTATTTTAATATGATTTCTATTCACAGTTTAAGTGAATCATTTCCCTTTTAATTCCCCACCCCCACCTATTCATTTATACACAGATGAGCAAAGCACTTTGATGAAAGTAGGTTCCAGAATAGACTAAAACTCCAGAATTTGCAAGTTTATTTTTGCAGATAG
Source organism: Promerops cafer (assembly GCA_013398275.1). Lineage (NCBI taxonomy): Eukaryota > Metazoa > Chordata > Aves > Passeriformes > Nectariniidae > Promerops > Promerops cafer. The sequence continues at coordinate 107,730 of VZSE01000873.1, read as the reverse complement.
GAATGATATAAAACAAGGAGCCAAAACCAAAACAATGCCTTTATAACAGAGTACGTATTTGCTTATTTTAATCATTCTTTGATCATCACTCCTCCCCCATATCAAAACAACCCCAAAGAACCAGACAGGGATAATGCAATTAACCCAATCTTCATAAGAGTCTGTCCCTCAGAACCGCACACTGGGGTAAATATTCTGTGCTAATGTACACCCTATGCAATGCTACTTAAAACATTGCATCAATACTAATTAACAGAGGCTTGATCATGATTTTATCACGTAGCATCCAAAATACATCACATTTTTGCCAGTACATGCATTTAGATATGACCCTGAGATAGCTGCATCCTCAACTAAGAATGCTATAGGATAAAAAACTGTCTAAACAAAATCTGCCTACTTTGAGCACTTTTTCTAAAAAAACAGTTACCTTTTTCCTGCTGATTCTGAGACAGTCCTTCTCAGAGAATACCATTTTTACATGCATGTCCTTAAAATCAGGAGTTTGTCAGCAGTAGTATATCAGAGAATAAAAAACGGGCTTTAATCAAGAAAAATGCAAACACAATTAGCACTGAAGGAAAGAGGTTGTTGTTCATTAAACACATTCCAAACAAGTGCCTGTAAGTTCAGGCAGGTTTGAGGCCTAAACACTTTTTCTAGAACAGATCTGTGTCACAAAGAATGGTGTGTTTTCAGAACGTTAACCTAATAAGAAAATTTAGTTTGCACCTTATGTACTTCCCTGACAGACTAGCAGTAAATCTCTTTCACTTAGGAAGTGCAATGACCCATTTCTTCTTTTTGGGAGAAAGGTGTCAGTGTTGGCATTACTGGATATTGTTTTGTCTGCATGTATTGCTACATGTATTATGATGTGTATTTTTCACAATAATTTAAATATTTCTTGTTTCCATTAAATAAGCCTTACTGCACAGAGAGGGATTTCAGATTTTTATTCAAAAAATGCAAGAAAATAAAAGATCCAACATAAGGAGCTTTTCAGAGTACATCAGTTATTGTATGGCAAGTCCCCATAGCCTCAAAAAGTATGTTGTATAAAGGTCCTATTTATAAATGAGTATTAGGAAGAGGGAAATAAGGTTTGTATTGACACAAAAAATTATTGATACTCTGCTAAAGCAACTAATTCTTACCATTTTTAGGTTCTGTTAAGTCTTGGGATTGCAGTTTCTCTCAAGTAGCACAGGGAGAACAATCTGAAAACAATTTAAAAAAATTAAAAAATGCAAAAAAAGTAATTCTGACTGTTGCAATAGTTAAAAGGTATTTTTTGCCAGCATAACAGTGGGTGAAACAAGCTTCAGTGGTTAAGATTAAAGTCATGTAAATTATTCTAACCACACATACGCTTATATATCATGCATCTGTGCACTTCAGTGGTCTGTAGGCTTAAATATAGGACAAAGGAATCCCTGGTACCTGGACTTGCAGAACCCTATGCTATTCTTAGCACTGGGTATCTTTCTGAAGAGCCCCATACATAATGGTTAACACAGGTAAAAATCAGTCAAGAGGACAAAAAACTGTCAGTCTATGTTTACTGTAATTTGTGGTCCATTGTTCCCAGGCATACTACTAAGTGTGGGTTTTTGCAATCAAGGAACAAGTATAACACACTGTAACGGCCCAGAAAGTAGGTATTTTTGGAAATGGCACTGCATTACATAACCTCCAGTTTTCTCCCTCTCTCTATTCCACACACACCCCCTATTTAAAACAGGGAGAGAAAAAAAAGAAGAGTAGGTCCTACCTCATTTACCTTAAATTATCACTCTCTTAATGGACTGAATTTGTAGCATATCTCCTTTATCAGCTTTCTTACAGAAACAAAAATTAAAAGTTCTCTTCTATTGACTACATATTTCTTACCTATAGCATGTATGTATGAAATATAATTAGGTATGAGTCATATGTTTACACAAACACACACATACACTGGATTTAAAACTGCAAACTCATATATCCATAAACATACAAAGAAATGTTTGAAAAAAGCAGCACGTCACTACATGTTCAGCAAAATATGGTTTGTTTTGGTTTTGTTGTTTTGTTTTGTTTTTTTTTTCTCAAAAGAACCACCCAAAATTTAACTGCTGCACATGCAAAAATGCAGAAGGCTGTTGCAAGAATGACTGCTTTCTAAAAATAAACCCAGCAGCCTGAGAGGAATCCAGTGTCAGGGCGGAGAAGAGGGAGATTCGTTTTACAAGGGAGAAGAAAGGAGATGATAAACCTATCCTAGAACCTTGCATGCCTGCTAGCAAAGCCAAGTGCATTACGTTCAAAAATGCATTTTGGTGTTTGCGGAGTGCAAAACCCAGAAAAAGGAAAACATTTCAGAAAATCACTTCTCATCTCCCCTTGCATGTGTGTGCAGAAAAATCCTCAGCCTAGAAATCCAGCCTTAAAGCACAAAGACAAAGAGTTAGATACATATACTGCACGTTTTCTCATTTTCCTTAAAAAAGCCTGTTTGGAAACGTGCACCGAGGGGAAAGCCAAGCTGCAGCAAAGTCCGGCTAAGGACAGAAAGAAATCAAAAAGAAATTAAAAGAAACAGAGAAACACAGAGAGAAGAAAGCAGACAGGGGGGAGAGGGAGGGAGAGGAAGGGAGAGAGAGGAAAGGGATTAATTTTAAAAATAAAATTCTGTGGATTGGAATTGCATATACTTACAGACAAAAGCCCCCGCTCCCTGCTCACTTTCTGTCCTTTCTACATGATCTGAAACACAAATGTGGATTACAAAAGGGCAGCATGCTACAGAAGGGAATTTATAGTTGGGGGAGTGGAGAGAGGGTAGGGGGTGTGGGTAAGAATGACTGCACCTCTTCCAAAGTGCAGCCTCGGA
>VZSE01000873.1:78027-104160 GCA_013398275.1 Promerops cafer | reverse complement strand
CGCGCCTTGTGGCAAAGCGCGCCCAGCGCTCCCCAGTGCTGCGCGCAGGGACGGGGGACAGGCGGCAGGGGCAGACGAGCGGTGTGCGACAGCGCGACACAAAGACTCTGCCAAGGCCCCCGCTGTGCAGGCACCGGGGAAAGGGTGCGGTGAAGGGACAGCGGATAGATGGAGGGACACAGGGGCTGTGCCATGCTCCACAGTGTCTCTCCCTCAAATGCCGTACAGCGGCATACAGCCAGAAAACCAGAGAAACTGATGGTAAGAAGCAGATTCCCTGTTACCCCGCAGTGTGTGAAGGTATCTTCCTCAGAGTTAATGTCCATGGTAAGAGTGATTAAAATGGTATGAAATAATTCGTGGTGCAGGCTAATAGAAGATTAAGCCTTCTCCATCAGGCCTAGGTTATAAGCAACTAACCTTGTTTTTCAAACCCACTAGTATTTAACTCCCCATCAAACTGCGTTATTCTGTGGTCCATACAGTATTTCCATTTCTTGAGAGCAGGCAGTTGGCTAGCATGTCTCTGCACCTTCCTGAACAGCTACTACATCTCTGGGAATGTTTTGCAGGCCTGCTAGCTTCAGGAAGATTCAGCAGCTGGAAGGGAGAAATGTGGGACATAAACAACCCCTGATATTTAAACCCCTGGTAAGCTGTGATAATAATTCTAAGTTAAGTGCATTAGGATCAGATCATTTGCCTCAAAAATACAGTTACTACTGCTCATGTCTGTTCAGCTGCCTACCTCCTCCACAGACTTCACCCATCAGCTGTTAAGACTGAAACACACCAGAGCTTGAATGTTTAAACTTTATCTTGAGAGAGTGATTTGATAGTTTAGGGGGATTTCTTCTGAATAACAAGCATGGGTCCAGTGCAGGTAGCAGGCCCTCATGGCACATGCCCAGGTATGAGCAAGGCTTTGGCTTTGGTGCATCTCCTAATCTATAGAATATATGTCCCAGCTAGTGAAATGTCAGGGATTCACCACTTGTAGAGATTTGGCACCGTGGAATGAAGCTAGACACCAAAGACCTGACTGTGGAAGGTGGAAAGCTTGTGCTGGTGAAGCCCCCAAGAGGCTGAAGTGGACAGTGCTGTCCTCCAACACAGAGGAGGGGATGAACAGATGCTTTTAGGGATCCATGGCAGAATAATGGTTACACTAAGTCAAAGTTGCAATTGAAGGTTTTTATTCTCAGCAGAATAAAAATAAGATTCTATATTATGCCTCTCATAGCAGAAAATTTATTGCAATCAATACGTAGTGTAATACAAAATTTCTAGTAAGCTTAACTTAAAATTTTCCATCACCTATATCCTAATTTAACTTGTAATTTCTATTCACCTGGACCCTCAGCAGATAATTTCCTGAAAAGCTGTGGACAAGGGAGATATAAACTCCCAGCTAGAGCTATCGTGTCTTTCTCCGTTCCGTGCTACCTCAAAACCACATGTGCCCTGTTTCCACAGTCTATCTGTAGTCCATCCTCTGCAGCCCCTTTGAAAACCTACTCACATCCTAAAATTCCCTCTGGAACCACCAAGAATGGTTGTGGATAGGTTTAAACATCCTTCTGAGCCCTTTTAGCCTTCTTTTTTTTTGTAGCAGGGGTAGGCAACCTGCTTTGCTGTGCTCTGTGTATGTGAAAAGTTGTACCTGTTTGCTGCCTGTAACAAGCCATGTTGTTAGATCTGCTCCAGGTCTGCACTCTCCAGTTTGGCTGTAGTGTCTGCAGTTTCCTTTTCCTTAGCCAGCTTCCCTCAGCAGCTCTGATGGAAACTGGGAGCAAAGGTTTAGCTGTTAAGAGGAGTCAGAGGGCAAGAGCCTGCATGGGAGAACAGAAGGAGGCAGTTTGGCCCCATTGTGAGGCAGGGAGAGTTTTGGAAGCACTTCCAAATTTAGGAACACAGAAGCCTAACATGGACCCCAGACAATGAGGTAGAAACCGAGAGAGATTAAGAACCAGTTCAAGCAAACTGCTAATATTGGGCTAAAATACCTTTAAAAAAAACACTTTACTGAAATTATTAGTCAAGAAGTAAGTTTTTTATATTAGGTCTTCGTCTAAGTGGCAAGAGTATTAGCATGCTGAGAAGCACCCAATAGGTGAGCAGCCTATTAGGGGAAAATGTTGCCCTTTCTAAAATGCTCTATTGTGATGTAGTAGAAATCTTCTTGCACCTGCAGTTCTGGCCTTCAGCCTGGCTAGGAGTCCAGTACCAACATTCCAATGCTCTTTTAGTCTGTAATCACTCCTCTAAAACTTTGTTATTACAAATGTGACACTCAGGTAGATTGTCCTGCTGTCGTGAGGAAAATAGGTTTAACCTCAAGCCTGATTGTTACACCCTGTGGTTACCAAAACCTGTTCTGACTTCGTTCTGCAGTCAATTATAGATAGGGAGAAAAAGTTTGTTCCTTTTACTACCCCTCATCTATGACAATTCCCTTTGATTCCTTTTCTCTTTATTTCTATCTTTGTTCTGATTTATAGTCCCTGAAATGGAGTCCTGACCTACAAAGTATTACTGTTATACAAATAACCTAAAATGGGCCTGCAAAGTGGACAGAGCAGAACAGGCCGTTGTGGCTGAGGAAAAGGTAAAAGCAGCAGAACAAAAATCTACTGTTACAAAGCAGCTGAGAAACTCCATGGCTTGCAATGAATAGACCTAAAACAGTCACCAAAAAATCACTCTGAAGTTGTCCTTTCCAATTCTGACAGGAACCAGAGGAGCTGTGGGCTGCAATTCAGTCTTCTCACCTGTGTCCTTCAGCCGTCCAGTTCCAACACTGGGCACAACACACAGCACTGGCAAGACTCTGGTCTGCAAATCCATCAGACTCAAGCCTGCTAGAGGTGGTTGAGAGCTGCCTGGTCCTGTGATAAATCGGTTTTGAATTGCCTGGAGCATCTGAAGAAGGTGGTTAGAAGGTGCACAAGATTCTGGGTGCAGGTGATATCTTGGCAATTGGAGCCAGATTATGCACACAACTCATTGAACACCCATCCAAACCACAGAATTCAGTTATATTTGCTTGTGGCTTTTGTGAATATGAAGTTTCCATTAATGGTATCTGCGTCACTCCATTACTTTCATGGGTAAGTCCTAAAAGCACCACAGAGAAACTTACCATGTAGGTGTAAAGGTAAAACATATATTGACAGCTTTCCTTTCTTTCAAATTCTTCAGTCACTTGTGCTATTCCTAATCTTAAATTCTATCCATCAACAAATAAATTTGAGGAAGAAAGTGCATAAAAAAAAACTTTGGAAGGTTTTAAAAACCATAAAGGGGGCAATGTGGTTTATAAACTAGGTATGAGGAATTATGTGTGATGTTTTTTGTGGCAACAAGAGGGAAATTAGAGCAGAAGACTGTCCATTAGCTGACACTTTAAGAAGACACAAACTGTGGGTTGTATTTTCAGCTTAGTTTTCTGGGAGCTGGATTCAGTGGGTTAGTTTTTCATGCATGATCTCCAGATTTATGAGAGTTTTGTTTTCATTTATTTTTATTACTAAACAAAATGAGCTATGAGTAAATAACAGGAGAAACCAAGTTTTCTGGAAAATTTCCCAATAAGATTAGCTTGTCATTAAATAAACCAAATGTTCAGGATTTTTTACTGGTGCTCCATCAGAGGACAGCTTGGAATGGAAGGACCACACATCAGCTGCCATACGGACAGGTTCACATTTAACAACTTGAAGTTCTTCACAGTTCCAGAACAAATTCTTGGTTTAACCTGTTGTAGTTCCTCTGCAATGATGACTGACACTGGACACTTGGCAGGAGGATGTGATCTGAAATATGCAGAACACTTAAATAATATAGCAAAGGAAGAGAAACCATGGCAAGGCCTGTACAGTTAGATTAGTCTCCTTGAGGGCAGCGAAGCTACCTACGTGTATAGAGTTAAGTACCCTGCAAAGGTTAAGCATACACAAATTAAAGTGAAATTCTATATCCATTAAATTCAAGGGAACTTTGTTATGGACTGAAATGAAGTGAGTTTTTCCCTTAGACCAGACAGAAAAATAATTTAAGAGAATTATAGGAGAAAAAGCAGTATGATTCAGGGTCTTTAGAGGGAAAAAAATAAAGCAAATTTCTGTCCTGAGACACAGTGAAGTGAGTAGAGCTCCACAAGTAACAGTTAATGGCTCAAAGAGCTGCTCTTGAAGGGAAGGAGAAGACCCTGGTGCTGACTGTCTGTATTTTGTCCCAGTCAGTACTAGTTCATGATGCCCACCTTTGCAGTTGTGCACGTGGAAAACAGCAGCCACAGTACCAGTAGGTGCCTAAGAATTCAGGTAAAGTCCTTCTCTGGACTTGCAAAACAAGAAGCAGAAAAGAGTGACTATATTGTCTTGCTTGCTGGGTACTCTTACCCTGCATGTGCTCTTCCTGGATCCTAATTCAAATGGGGTCCATTGATCACTGGCTCTTAAGAATTTTGTCAATTTTTACTATATGGAAAAAAAATGCTTTGTCTCATTTTATATTGCCTCCCTGACAAGTCAATTGATTATCTCCTAATTCTTATGTTGGAGTAAAACAGAATAATGATTCTCCAATCAGGGTTCCCATGGGTTTTACAGGAAGCTGGGGTTTCTTTTGTAGAGTCAGACTCAGAATGCAGGAGTGGACAATTACCTGAATTAGTGAAGCATATAACTAAACCTAGAACCTGTTGAGCTGTCTAACTTAGCTTTTCAGAGCATGTGCATGTTACTTCGTGGACACTGATGTAGTTGGTATCAGGTGCAATAATACAAATATTTGTACCAAAATACTAAGCACTAGTAGATCAGAAGACCTATTTATGGCCAGTAGATTATATTTTGAAGAAAACTTGCATATTAACCAACAATTGCATAACTAAATGTTTAGGACTTGGCTTGACCTTGACCTTCTATTTTTCTATAAACTGAATAAATCCTTCAAGTTGTGCTGCCTGATTTCTGGAATATTTAAAGCAGTATCTGCATGCAGGGAACAGGGAATCTCCTGAGTTCCCTGAAGACCCTAAAGGGTGGCCAGTCTCAAGATCATGGCTTGCTTTGTTGTATGACATTGCCACTCTGGTGCCTGAGTGTTACAGAGACACCATTAACTGAAGTTCGCTGGAGCATGGAGCAATGCCTAATTTTCTTGTAAGGAAATTATGATAAATTACATGAACAAGACACAAAGATTCAGAAGCTTGGGGGGGAAAGTACAGTATGGGCTCCTTTCAAACTCGGGTACTTTGGTGTGGAAAACAGTGGGAAAACATTTAATTCTGACTAAGAGTGACTGGGGAGTGCTAGTTCTGCCAACTGAGATAAAGAATTGGCATGTGTTCCCTGGAGGGAGAGAGGTGGAGAACAGACAGGGGAGAGAGTCTTAGGTGTTAGCAAACTTCAGATGAAAAGTTAAAACACAGATCAAAGGATTTGTTGTTGATAACCGCCAACCAAAATTGCACCCAAAGCAGGTAGCACATGTGTGTAGTTTGCTCAAACCAACATGAGACCTCTCCTAATTACCTTGACAGATTTTGTGAATGTCATTCTGATTTATATGTATGTGTGTGTGGGGGTGTGTGTGTGTGTGTGTGTGTATGTGTACACACACATATATATATATTTATATATACTTGCAATGCTGCCATGCCTGGAATGTTTAAGAGACATGAGGGTAAGGGCAGCTCTTAAACCTTCACTTCTGAAGTAGCATTTACTCACACCAGTGACTGCACAGATGTGTTAATTGCTTTTCCAAGCAATGGTTCAAGAGATGAGCCTTTCAATTCAAGTCGATTAACTAAATGCGGTATGCTTAATTTAAATTCATGGGGATTTGTTTAATTAAAAATGCACACTACAGTTTTTCTATTATGGGCCATGCATTCAATTATTCTCTGCAATTTAGTGAGAACCTGCAACATTACCTTAGTCAACACTTCATGAATTTAAGTTGAACTTAAGTTTGGCTATAAAGCAGAGTTTAAGGTTAAATTTAATTTTTCTGGGATGCAAGAGCAGAGGATCAATTGTTGCTAGTTCACCAGTTCTGGAAAAGCAGGAGTAGAATACTCCTGTAGCAGTTTGATTTAAATCAATTCTGTCAGCTTATTTTCAAATGTCTGGATTTTGATGATTTTTTTCACCACAATGTAGGTAAATAAATTCAATCAAGGAAAATTCATTCTAGATTGGGTACAAAGCCACTCAGGTTCACACTGCCAATGATGCTGAAAGTGTTGATGATCTGGGCACACTGTGTTACACCAACTGTGATTGTATTAGAAAACATATATCCCTTAAATTTCTGCATCCAGACCTGGACCCAGCAGGATTCTTGAAAGTAATCATAAAAGGGACAGAGTTTGGGTCAGACAGGAAGATAAATATTTCTGTTTGGGGAACATATGACAGGGAAAAGAATCAGTTAATACACCCAACTATATCTAGGGAAAAAGTTAAATAGCCACAGCTCAGGGACCCCTTAATCCTGTAATAATATGCTATAGCATTTCCTTTAGAGTGTTTCAGGACATGTACCAAGAAAATGTGAAGTTGTGGAAGCGAAGGGTATGGAATTACTTGCAATTTTTTGGCTAGCTTCATAGGCTTAAAACCAAAAAAATCCCCAAACTTTCCCTTTAACCAAAATGACTTATAAATTCCTCATTACGGAAAGACATGGTCAGAATCTTCTTGCCTCAAAATTCTCCTTTTTTCAAAGCATTGCACTGTGGTGTCTCTCACAAATTGTATCATCATTTACTTTTCTTCTTTCTGCCTGCAGGGTGTATCTGAAAAAGGCCACGACTCTGTTCACCAACAACACATCTCCCATTCATTTGGAAGAGACTAAGCTTCAGTCCATTATCCTTCATCCAATAACTCCCTCTTTTTCCTGATATTTCTCATAACAGTGGCCAAAGAACAGGCAGTAAAAGATTAAAGTTAGAAGAAAAAGTTAAAAGATCCCTTTTAAATTGGTGAATAGAGCTTCTTTCTTAAAGACGTGTGGTGCGTGTGTGTCTGTGTGTGTGTTCACAGAACACTTTGTATTTTAGCACTTATGCTGAAGCCTGCAACTCAGCAATTCCAGCATGTCATAAAAAAGAAATTGTGCATTTAAAAAAAATAAATCAAAAAGAGTTCCAAGTTACAGACTCCTTCCTAGATGTAGCAGATCAGTTCAGTTATGCTGTATTTTACACTGATTAATGAAAATCCAGTCCTTGCCTGGAGAGGTAGTTACCCCAGCTGGTACCAGCCAGATATTCCATGTAAAATGTCAGATATGCTTGCCTTGCATGGGCATTGTCATCCCAACCTAGTTTGGGTTCAATGGAGTTTTGTTCTGGGGCCAAAAGGCCACAACCAGAATTTTGTTCTTACGTTATAACACAGCCATAAACATAAAATGTCTGCTTCCTTCCATCTACTGCCTTGTTTTTAACGACACTTCTTCTTTTTTCCCTTTTTTTTTTTTTTTTAATCCAGGGAAATTGTGGTTAGTTTTTCTTAAAACTAGAACTTCCCTCTCTTGAACAGCTGCAACTGAAGTATTCAAGCCATGTGCAGATGGAGGACTGGGCAGCTGCATGTTACAATCCAGAGTGTACTCACCTCTGCAGATGGCAATGGTTTCTTGCTGTTAGGAAGTCAGTAATGCATTTTAAGTGGCTTTTAGTGGAAGCTTTCTTGGTTTGTATCTGCCACTATTAAAAAAGAGCTTTGTTCATGATTGTCATCTTGGTGTTGCCTTTTTAACCCACGAGTGTGCTTTACCATTTTGTAGGGCTTTTCTAGAAGCAGATCTAGAGCTCTGATGAGTGCTCACAGTTTATTGATTATCACTATAAAAAATATTACACAGCTGAGGGGAAATTCCACCTTAAAAAAACCCCAAAACACCTTTATAAGAAAGTTTGGGGCAGAAATGCAAAGAAACAGACGCAGAACTGTGGAATAATATTTGACAAGCAGTAGGAAAGATTAAAGTTAAATGATCTATGTTAATGATGTTAAATTTCCTCCTTTGGCCCCACTCAATCATTCCTATGAAGCATGTCTGACTAATGTTCTGTCCTTGTGAAAACTCTATGATCACATTACAGAGTTTGCATCATTTGCAAAAATGTGTACTCAGAGAACTCTCTCCAGCAGCCATAGTGAAGAGTTCCAGAATTTTAAAGTTATTCTGAGTGTTATTTTTATGAACAACTAATATGAAACAGATTTGAAAACTAAGCCCTTTTAAAAAAAAAAAAAACTTAAAAAATATTCTACTTTCTCCCAAATGAAAAACATATTTCCCTTCAAACGACTAAATCTCAAAAACATATTTTCAAATTTATTTCCAGCTTTTCTTGGGGAAATGCATCTTGGGTCAGAGACTGCACATGAGAATCAAGAACAAGGGTAGTGTAGTCAACATCAGGCTTGTCATGAAAAATAATTACTAATCTCCTCCAAGATAGTGACTTCAGAATTTTCGGTGCAGCTATGGACTCCATGAAGCTGTGCTTTCCTTCTGGTTTTGTAAATGCCTGGCTTTAATAATAATTGATATTTTAAAAGCAAAGGCAAGATCATAGAGATGCAAGCCAGCAATTAAGAATGGAATTCTTCGCTGAGGATTTTCCTGGGTTGTCTAAAGGGTGTTTCTTGATTTCTGTGGTGCCACTGAAGTATGGAGGCAGCACACAGGGACCTGGAGCAGCAGAAAGCTGCCAGAGGCAGTGGGCATGGCTGTCACCAGCCCCTCCTTGAGGGACTGTGCAGAGCAGGACAAGCTCCTCAGCTAAGAGGTTTGCATGGCCAGGTTTTGCTAGTGCGGGTGCTACACGGGAGGCTTCTGTGAGAAGTTGCTGGAAGCTTCCTCCATGTCTGGCAGAGCCAGTGCCAGCTGGCTCCAGGATGGATCCATCTCTGGTTAAGGCTGAACCCATCAGCAGTGGTGGTTATACTTCTGTGATAATACATCTAAGAACAAGAAAAATATAAGTTATTGCGTAGATGTAATTGCAGCCAGAGAAGAGAGGGGTGAGAGCATGTGAGAGGAACTGCTCTGCAGACAGCCAGGGCAGGGGAGAAGGAGGGGCAGGGCCGACATTCCCGCGCAGCCTGCGGTGAAAGCTGTGCAGCAGGCCCCGTGCCCCTGCAGGCCCCGTGCCCCTGCAGGCCCCGTGCCCCTGCAGGCCCCGGAGGAGCCCAGGCTGGAGCAGGGGGATGCCCGAGAGAGGGCTGTCAACCTGTGGGAAAGCTGTGCCAGAGCAGGCTCCTGGCAGGGAGGGATTGCCTGCTGGAGCAGATTTCCTGGCAGGACTCGTGACCCCATGAGGGACCTACACTGGAGCAGGCTGTGCCTTAGGGATNCTGGAGCAGGCTGTGCCTGAGGACTGCGCCTTACCGAAGGGTGACCCACGTTGCAGAGAACTGCTGCCTGTGGGATGGACTCCTGTTGGAGAAGTTCATGGAGAACTGTTTCCTGTGGAAGGGACCTCAGTTTGGCATCTCACCATCTCACTCTCACACGTGCAGAGAGTTTGCAAGGAGGACAGAGCAAGGATCTTTCCAGTGGCGCACAGTGACAGGACCACAGAGAATGGGCACAGACTGAAACACAGGAGGTTGCTCCTGAGCAGTCCTGTACAGATGGATCAGAACATACACATGTCCTTTTTCTTGGCCTAGAAGAAATTAACTCATTGCTTATCTGCATTTGGTCATGTTTTATCTTAGGCCAAAAATACATCCTTTAAAGGAAATTTCTTGCTCCTGGGGGGAAAAAAAAAAAAGGACATTTGAAAGGCAAGGAAGTTAAAGAATGAGAAAAGGAAGGAAAAAAATCAGCAAAGTGCAATATTTAATTATAGGTTATGGAGATCTTCAGTAGGTTACTCTTCTTGAATCTGTCCAGACTATCATCTGACACAAGGTTAACCCCCCTGTGTGTGAAAGACTTGGTTGATTAGCTTAGTTCATAATTGATATTTTTTCACCCAATGCTTGCACTCAGGGATAACTGTCATTCTCCTTTCCTGACACAGTAACAAGGTGGTGGACTAAAAATCACTGCAGGTAAATTGAGAAAGTCCCTTCAGGTCTGTGCTGTGACATTGTCAGCTGTATGGAGGGACATGTAATCCTGTGACTTTTGCTTTTGAATCATCTTCTAGTACGTATCCTGACTGTCTTGTCCTTTTCTGTTACTCCACTATCTATAATAAAATATTGTATTATCACAATAAAGGAATTGGTTTCAAAGTTTAAATTAAACAGAGAACACATACTGTTGTATGTTTTCTTTTCACTTCGTGGCTAATATTTGTTTTTAAATAAATACTTTCTGTAACTGTTCAGATTCTGCTGCTTGATCCTGTAGTAAAGTCATAACTCTAAATTTGCATATCATAGTCTGTTGCCCTGTAANTGAACAACTAATATGAAACAGATTTGAAAACTAAGCCCTTTTAAAAAAAAAAAAAACTTAAAAAATATTCTACTTTCTCCCAAATGAAAAACATATTTCCCTTCAAACGACTAAATCTCAAAAACATATTTTCAAATTTATTTCCAGCTTTTCTTGGGGAAATGCATCTTGGGTCAGAGACTGCACATGAGAATCAAGAACAAGGGTAGTGTAGTCAACATCAGGCTTGTCATGAAAAATAATTACTAATCTCCTCCAAGATAGTGACTTCAGAATTTTCGGTGCAGCTATGGACTCCATGAAGCTGTGCTTTCCTTCTGGTTTTGTAAATGCCTGGCTTTAATAATAATTGATATTTTAAAAGCAAAGGCAAGATCATAGAGATGCAAGCCAGCAATTAAGAATGGAATTCTTCGCTGAGGATTTTCCTGGGTTGTCTAAAGGGTGTTTCTTGATTTCTGTGGTGCCACTGAAGTATGGAGGCAGCACACAGGGACCTGGAGCAGCAGAAAGCTGCCAGAGGCAGTGGGCATGGCTGTCACCAGCCCCTCCTTGAGGGACTGTGCAGAGCAGGACAAGCTCCTCAGCTAAGAGGTTTGCATGGCCAGGTTTTGCTAGTGCGGGTGCTACACGGGAGGCTTCTGTGAGAAGTTGCTGGAAGCTTCCTCCATGTCTGGCAGAGCCAGTGCCAGCTGGCTCCAGGATGGATCCATCTCTGGTTAAGGCTGAACCCATCAGCAGTGGTGGTTATACTTCTGTGATAATACATCTAAGAACAAGAAAAATATAAGTTATTGCGTAGATGTAATTGCAGCCAGAGAAGAGAGGGGTGAGAGCATGTGAGAGGAACTGCTCTGCAGACAGCCAGGGCAGGGGAGAAGGAGGGGCAGGGCCGACATTCCCGCGCAGCCTGCGGTGAAAGCTGTGCAGCAGGCCCCGTGCCCCTGCAGGCCCCGTGCCCCTGCAGGCCCCGTGCCCCTGCAGGCCCCGGAGGAGCCCAGGCTGGAGCAGGGGGATGCCCGAGAGAGGGCTGTCAACCTGTGGGAAAGCTGTGCCAGAGCAGGCTCCTGGCAGGGAGGGATTGCCTGCTGGAGCAGATTTCCTGGCAGGACTCGTGACCCCATGAGGGACCTACACTGGAGCAGGCTGTGCCTGAGGACTGCGCCTTACCGAAGGGTGACCCACGTTGCAGAGAACTGCTGCCTGTGGGATGGACTCCTGTTGGAGAAGTTCATGGAGAACTGTTTCCTGTGGAAGGGACCTCAGTTTGGCATCTCACCATCTCACTCTCACACGTGCAGAGAGTTTGCAAGGAGGACAGAGCAAGGATCTTTCCAGTGGCGCACAGTGACAGGACCACAGAGAATGGGCACAGACTGAAACACAGGAGGTTGCTCCTGAGCAGTCCTGTACAGATGGATCAGAACATACACATGTCCTTTTTCTTGGCCTAGAAGAAATTAACTCATTGCTTATCTGCATTTGGTCATGTTTTATCTTAGGCCAAAAATACATCCTTTAAAGGAAATTTCTTGCTCCTGGGGGGAAAAAAAAAAAAGGACATTTGAAAGGCAAGGAAGTTAAAGAATGAGAAAAGGAAGGAAAAAAATCAGCAAAGTGCAATATTTAATTATAGGTTATGGAGATCTTCAGTAGGTTACTCTTCTTGAATCTGTCCAGACTATCATCTGACACAAGGTTAACCCCCCTGTGTGTGAAAGACTTGGTTGATTAGCTTAGTTCATAATTGATATTTTTTCACCCAATGCTTGCACTCAGGGATAACTGTCATTCTCCTTTCCTGACACAGTAACAAGGTGGTGGACTAAAAATCACTGCAGGTAAATTGAGAAAGTCCCTTCAGGTCTGTGCTGTGACATTGTCAGCTGTATGGAGGGACATGTAATCCTGTGACTTTTGCTTTTGAATCATCTTCTAGTACGTATCCTGACTGTCTTGTCCTTTTCTGTTACTCCACTATCTATAATAAAATATTGTATTATCACAATAAAGGAATTGGTTTCAAAGTTTAAATTAAACAGAGAACACATACTGTTGTATGTTTTCTTTTCACTTCGTGGCTAATATTTGTTTTTAAATAAATACTTTCTGTAACTGTTCAGATTCTGCTGCTTGATCCTGTAGTAAAGTCATAACTCTAAATTTGCATATCATAGTCTGTTGCCCTGTAAATTGCTAATGGTGAAGTTTGGAATTTGTACTCCCACACAACAGCAACTTAAAGATAGATTGTATGAATTAAAATCTCATTTTGTGTGTTTAACAACCATGTTAAACATCTCCAGGATGACCACGAGAAACAGCATGTTACGTCACATATTTATAAGGAACACTAAAACTTCAAACCTATTGCAATATAAAAATTTATTTAGTTTAGATCCCAAGTTAAAAGTGAGTTGCAATCTGTGTATTTTTTAAGTTCAGCTTGAAAGTAGTAACAGTATAGTTACATTTTTATGAGAGACAAGTTCTTTTTAGGATTGCTCAGAAGTTCTGGGTAATATTTTTAAAAGCTGCAAAATTGTACTTAAAAACACCAACCAAATAAACAAACCCCCAAATGTCAATTTTTATTTGCGATGTTGCACATCTGAAAAAAGAAACAGCAAAGAATGTGTTAATACTTTTATTTTTAAAGAAATTAACTGAACTCAGCTTTTCCATCTGATTTTTCTCCTTACAGGTAATAACCATATAAAATAACACATCATAAGAGCATATTTTTACCAAAACACATCAAAGCTCATACTGACAAAGTACAGACTGATTTATCACAGATGCATCCCTCACATTCCTCATTTAATCTGGATTTAAATATATGGCTGTGAGAAAAGCACTGGGTGGTTTGACCTACAGTACTTTTCATTATAGTGACACCCACGATGCAGCTTGATTCAGCATCAGCTGAATTAAAAGCTGGGGCTTTTAATGAAGCCTTTAGCAAAAAGGCCTCCAGCAAAAAAAACAACTCGAGGTGTCTGCCCCTCCAGCTGCCTGAGAATGGCAGGTGCTCAGCTGCAAATTCACACTGTTCACACATTTGCTCAGCTCAAATTCACACCAGTACAGTGGAAGTCCTGCAACCTGAAAGGTGGAGTGGTATCCCAGTACCCGGCTAATGAATGGCTCATTATTCTTATCTCAGAGTTGTTTGAAGGATTTTACTGGAAGAGTAACAATACCTTGAATTTGAAGGTAACCATGGTGGATCTCAGTACTTCACAGTATTTATGAGCCAAGTGACTGACTTATCCAGAAATGGTCCCCTTATGCACTTCTGCAGCTCTGGCTCATTGAACTCAAATCTGTTTCACCCTTTATTTGGTTTTGAAAACTCCTGAAGGCTTCAGACACTGTTTACCACAGCAGTTAACCTCTTGCCTGGAGTGAACTTCTGGCTCTCTCCACTCCTTAGATTTAGTGGTCTGTATTTCCACCTCTGAGTTATAATTCACAAGTCCAAGTTTCAAGAAGGTTTGACTTTCTGCAAGTTTTGATTTCTTCAGAAAATTTCCCTTGCCTCCATGTTTCTTGTCCATAGAACGATGACGAAGGCGTGCTTGTACTCACGAGGACATTGTGTGTCTGTTCCTGACAGAAGGATCGTGCCCTGCAAACCGTTTTACTTCGTATCTGGATGGAACCTTCATAACCTGTCCATCAGGGCACAGTGTGAGGCACCTCTAATTAAATATTTATCTTGCCAGCCTGGCAGGGAGAGGGGATGTGTTTGCTGGTAGCAGATGTCTCCTTCATATCTATGAGATTGTGGCAACCTCTCTTGCTATTTTTATATCTGATCACATAAATGCAAAATAATTCAGGCTGGAAAGGATGTCAGGAGATCTCTGTTCCATCCTTCTGCTCAAAGAAGGGTCAACATCTGAGGTCAGACAGGTTTGCAAAGGGCTTTTTCCAGTCGGAACTTGAAACTCTGCAAGGACAGACCCTACCTAGCCTCTGCCACCGACTGACTGTCCTCATAGGGAAACTTTTTTCTTTAATCCAGTCTGAACCACACATTTCAACTCATGTCCATTATCTTTGATCCTCTTCCCATATACCACTTAGTGTATGGGAACTTCTTACTTGATTGTTTACTCAGCCCTAAGACATCATTATACGTTTTACAATGGGCAAAGGAAACCAGCAGTGTAAGAATCATAACTCCAGTGTGGCAGCAGCAGGAGAACTCACACTTCTATCAGGTGAAAAATGAAAAAATATTTTGTCAAGCAATATTACCACATGCCATAAATTTTATCACTCAGTTTCTTCTAACTCATGTTATCTGAAAGCTATGTGATCTGTGGGCATTTTTAGTCAACTTGAGGATTTTCAGTTATTTGTGTTGTTCTAAGACTGTGGAGTTCAACAACAAAATCATTACACTGCAGAAGAGTCAAACTCTGGCTTTAATGTCAGAAGAGAGAACTGATCTTTCTGGACCTTGTCTAAATGAAATCTAAAAACTTAAATTGTGCTAAATGAACAACAGATAGCTTTGGTCACCTCTAAAAAGGAGGAATAGAAAGAGAACTTTCAGAGTTGTTTATACAGACTGAATATGTTTTTGGACAAGCTCAGTGTTGTTACTCCAGAGAGTAAGTAGCTACAAGTGCGACATACATTATGAAGTTACCTACCTGGGCTTTTACAGTTCAGTAGGAACACTAACAATAATTTATTTACATACTCCTGAAAAAAAAGTCCTTAACTTTCTGCTTTGCCTAACCGTGCTGCAGTGTGTCTGAGCAGGACAGCTCAGTCTCAGTTCTTTCTGTATATCCACTTTTGAGATGTGGGCCAGAGCAGCAAGCCTTAGCCAGGTCATTTCCTTGGTAAGGAGCCCAGGAAAACACTCACACCTCACCA
The DNA here is from genome assembly GCA_013398275.1 of Promerops cafer. Classification (NCBI taxonomy): domain Eukaryota; kingdom Metazoa; phylum Chordata; class Aves; order Passeriformes; family Nectariniidae; genus Promerops; species Promerops cafer. The sequence goes on along the minus strand of VZSE01000873.1, from coordinate 88,815 downwards.
GCAGAGCTGTGGCAACAGAAGGGCTTCACACATTCAGCTGTCCTGTTGCAAAAGTTCTTGCAGGGGCACAAGTTGTACTCCTTAGGAGCCAGATTTAGGGTGTGCTGGCAAAAATGCTGTCTGTACTAACATCAGGTACCCTACTTTCTACACAGCTCACTCCACCTACAAGCCGCCCGGTGGATGGAAAAAATAATCTCTAATGGAATCACAGAATCATACAATTATTAAGGTTGGAAAAGCTCTCTAAGATCATCAAGTCAAACCATTAATTTACTATGCTATTCACCCCAGTCAGCAACCAAACATTAATGAAACTAGATTTGTCACTGGGAAAATAATGGGGTTATTTCCCTTTGTACTAATAAGCATCTTCACTATTTTTGCTAATTTTCAATCTTTTAGCTATAAAATATTTTTAAAGAAAATTATGACTAAATGGTCTAGCCCAGTCTATTTGTCAGTCTGTTCCCTAGAATTTTCAGATTCTCCTTTTGTGATTTTCCTTTTGAAGTGAGCCTTCTAGAAATTGTCAGCTTATTCACCTCCTTTTGAAGTAAACAAGCAGCATTGCCATCAAGCATACACCTCTGCAAGAAAGGTTTAAGACACCTGGGCTTCTGTGTGTGTTTTTGCTCACAGAAATCTTTGAGCCCACATCTGCCTATCTTTGAAATGAAGAAAAGTTACATTCTACGGATGAAAAATTTGGGACTGAGAATAAATGTGGTAATTTAATATTTGTTTCAACTTGTTCTGTTAGGAAAATATTTTCTCCACATCTTACAGCTCACGGGCTTGTGTACATTAACACATATATTAAGATATACAGCTTAGCTGTATCTAATAGTCTGATAGAAAAACTGTGCAAAAGGGATAAGGGAAAAGGGACTCATAATCATGCCATAATACCATCTGAAATGCCACTTCCTTGCTTTATTACCTCTGAGCACAATTCTGTTGCAATACTTTTCAATTAAACATATTTCAGGAACGCCAGAAGAAAATAAAACCACTTTTTTACAGGAAACATGCCATGTGAGCAGTGTTCTTGGCTTCCTCTACAACCAGTAAGGGTTTGTAATGGGCCCCACGCCACCGTGCGTGGAGCAGAGGGCTGTGAGCCGTGGAGGGGCTGCAGCAGAGCTGCGTCCCAGGCGCCACCGTGGCAGGGGCAGCTGGGGACTGAGAGCTGCCACGACGTGCTGCTGCCTTAGGGACACTTCCCCTTCCTCTTGGCAGCCCTCGGATGGAAAACGGGATAGCGGAGCGGCAGGAAACCCATGGCATGCATGGAGCTGTGGGGGTGTGACTCAGGTGACCAGCGTGCTGCAGGGGCTGGCTGCAAAGCCTTCAGAGGGGACAGGCAGGGAAGAGAGGCAGTGGGGAAGCCCTGTGTGTGTGTGAGGGAGTGTTTGACTGCCAAGAGCTTTATGGTGGTAATGACTGAGGCTGAATTCTTACGGGTGAGAATTAGGGGAAAGGCCGGCAAGGCAGATTTCCTGGGAGTCTGTTTTAGACTACCCAGCCAGGATGAAGAGGCAGGTGGAATACTCCACAAGCAGCTGGAGAGTACAGGTAGGTGCTGGCCCTTGTTCTTGTGGGAAACAAGAGAGTCCCTGTAATCCAGGAAGAAACAGTCAGTGACCTGCTGGTCCACTTCAACATGCCAAATGCTACTGAGGGAGCTGGTGGAAGTGGAAATGCTCTCCAAGCCACTCTCCATTATTCTCCAGTCCTGGCTAACCAGAGAGGTCCCAGGGGCTGGAAGTGAGCACTGTCTCTGGAAGTGTTCAAGAGCAGATATAGATGTGGTAATTAGAGAGATGGTTTAACAGTGGACTTGGAGTGTTGGGTTAATAGTTGGATCTGATGAACTTTAAGGGTCTTTTCCAACCTTAATCACAGAATCACAGAACCATTAAGGTTGGAAAAGACTTCCAAGACCATCATGTCCAGCCTTTGACCTAATACCACTATGCCCAGTAAATGAAGTGAGAAGTGGTTTTGACTTTGTATTATGCAATACAGTGAAAAAGAGAAAAGTGCTTTCCCTTGAATCTTTGTAGCAGTGAGAAAAATCTCGTGGTTTCTCCCTGAGCCTGCCTCAGTAATTCCCTGGCAACACTGCTTCAGTGAGAAATGTTGCAAAAACTAGAAAGAATTTTCTGGGCCCCTCTAACACTGGAAAACTTCCACCTGTTAAGCTAAAAGTTCAGCATGAACTTCAAATGTTAAAGTTAAAGCACTGTAAGATATAAAGTTACGCTTTGTACCAAACAAAAGCTGAAATACTGCAAATGTTTAGTGACCGTCGTTGCATTCAGGAGCAGTTTTGAGGCTATTTCAAAACTCAATTTTTCACCTTCATAGTGAATAAAAGAGTTTAGTCCTTAACCAGCAAATCACTTCCTATTTATTACGCTTTTGCTAATAGTTAACACAGATTTGTTTTCTCATTCTGCAATTTCACTGTGACATTGCCACTATATTGTGAAGAAAGTATGAATCTCCTGCCACCTAATTTTCAGCTACAAAACCGTGTTTGTTCATCGCTATGGCAACGGCTGCCCCAGCCCAGCCTAACAGGGTGCTTGTCTAGACAGCATTAAACAAATCTGTGCTAATGTGTGTCTGGTTTTAGCAGCCAGGTGTGCAGAAGGCGGGGTGAAAGAAAGAGAGGCAAGGGAAAAGAAGTGAGTAGAAGAGTAAAAGCACCTCGGAAGTGACCACATTTTACATGAGAATTCTTAGTTCTGGAGGCCCTTCCTGGGACATGGTGTTAAAATGTGTTCCTCGCTCAGGGCACACACATTTATAGACTTGCATGAAGGAACTTCAAACTGATTTCTGGTTGAACTGAGTGAGGGGCCAGCACCACCTGCGGGCTACTCCGGAGCAGAGGCATTTCTCAGGGGCAGAAATTAATTTCACATTTCCAATGGAGAAGAGTGATGTGTCTGGGACTGATCCAGGTCAGCAGGTCTTACAAAGGACCTGAGGAAAGCCTTAGATGTTATTCAGATCTGCGGGTTGGATCCTGGGGGAAACAGAATAAAGCACCCCAGCCCTGTCCACCTCCCATGGAAAGAGAGTTACCACAGGGACAGTGGAGCAACTGAGCCTGGGTAGACCAAGAGAGCCACAAGACTTCATTTGTGCGGTGAAAGGAATGCATGTTTTCAGCATTTTTCATTCACACTGATAAATCCATATTTCACAGTGGAAGAGCATTTAAACAGGGATCCTTCCCCCTTTCCTGTGCATGATACAAGCAGATACTCCCAAAGCCATTTCAAAATAATGTTTAGGTGTTCTTCTGGAAGACAGGCACCAACTTTCCAGCTGGCACTAAGTGACAAAGAAATACAGGGCTATTCAGAATCAATTCAAGGACAAGGTCTGATAGCAAACAGGCTCTTAGCAGGTGCTGGGAAAAGCCAGAGATGAGTTTTAGAGTTGCTTGTTGTGCCAACACTTTGCTTCTGTGTTGTGGGGATGATTTGTTGCCAGAACTGCTCAAAAAGAGAGCATCTCTCACTGAAGAGAAGACAGCTGAGATTGTTGGTAGAGATACATATTCAGCTTATTCTCAGTACCACCTTGTCTAGACAGAGAGTTACTGAATCCATGAGAAAATATGCTGCCTGTGGAAACACTGCAGGTAGCTCCCACTGCTGAGTCCGTATTATGTCCGTACAGGACAAGGGGATGCAGTTTGCCCTTTCTGAAACAGACTGAGTAGGGTTGAGAGCAAAGACTGAAAGGGATAGTTTTTATCAGAAACAGTATTAGGTGATCATACATCCACTGCCCATTTTACAGCCATCCCTAACTCATGCTCACAGATAATATGGTGCTCATACGTTGCATCCCAGTATCCCACCCCAACACCAGCAGAGTTACTTTATACCCTTCCATGTTCTTGGAACGATTGAAATTGGAGCATCTGATCATTCCAAAAAGGGATATCCTTTTAGCACATTCATTCATCCCATAAATAGGAGGGAATGGTAAGCAAAACACTTACATATTGTATTTTAGAGTTGAAAAGTATAAGTACAGTCTTGACTGTAGTCAGGCAAACAATGTCCCAATTTTCAAGAAGGACAAGAAGGAGGACCCTAGAAAATACAGGCCTGTCAGTCTCACTTCAGTGCCTTGCAAAATTATGGAGAATATTATTTGGGGAGGTATTAAAAAACACCTGACAACGCAGTCGTCGGTCACAGCCAGCACAGCTTCACAACAGGAAAGTCCTGCTTATCCAACCTTATTTCTTTTCATAACAAGGTAACCCACCTAGCTGGTCAAGAGAAGGCAGTTGATGACATCTTTCTGGATTTCAGTAAAGGTTTTGGCCCTGACTCTCACAGGATCCTTCTGGACAAAATGTCCATCACAAAGCTGAATATTTACTTTATATCAACCTTTCCTACCCAGAAGATTCCCATTATTTGGTGCCCCATCAGGACTATTCCAACCTAGCTGTCAGTAAGGGTTGGACTTTAACCATCAGTTAATAATTGTAATTGTTTGGTCTTAGGAACATCTCGTATATGCTTACTGCTCTTCCAAAATCTTAAAAGTGTCCACATGATATGTCACTCTCATGCAGCCAAATTAATTACTTGTAGCTGTTTGAAAATGCTTGAATTGTCTAAAACCCAGTGTTATTTGGGTTAGCAATTAAGCCCAAGACAAGCTTAATGAGAGCAGTAGCATATATGAGGGTACTGTTGCTAGGCTCCTGCTTAAACTCCTTGAGTTTCCTTTGTTTAAATGCTCTTGGGAGAACAAAATATCTTCCTGAGACATCAAGTGCCTAAGCTGAAGCATTACTTGTAAGAGCTTAATATTTTCCATCAGGAGGCCATACTGCTGATGAATCCCAATAATTGATATAATGTAGAAGAGATTGTATATGAGTGAGGATTTTATCTCAGTGTTATTATTGCCCCTAGGAAAATTACCATCTGTGTTCAATAAAGGATGAAACTCACTGCTTGAATATGATTTTTGTGTTTAATGCCTAGCATCAGTTCTGTTTCTGAGGCAAACAACTCTTCAAGATACTCTTTGGCAAAAAGTGCAGATGAAGAAGATGAAGAAGTGCAATTCAAATACCGGAAGAATGATGTCTATTATACAGAGAGATGCTCCAGAAAGTTTATTGTTTTCCTAAACAGAAATGATGTCCAGATGTCCAAAGTCTGCTGTCAGCTACTTCTCTCATGAGGCTGCCAGACATGCAGGAGAGCTGCCCGAGGCTGATGCTGCCTGTGGTCTGATCCTGATGTCACTCTGCACTGGAACTGCTGGATCCAAACTGGATTGAACCATTTGCTTCAGAATATTAGGAGCACATAATTCTCAACTGGACTGATAAAGGAGTGTTAGAGAATATTTGTGTTTAACATCAATTAATAAATATATCTTTGTTTCATGTGACATGAAATGTGGATTGTAATAACTGCTGTTCTGCATGAGTAATAACAGCCACCACTATTATACATCTGATTGCACAGTAAGGCTGCAGGAATTGCAATCACTGCACTCTTTAATGAGGATATTACATTTGCTGAAAAGATGCAAAAAGACAAATAGTTTGCGTATCTTAAAAGGAAACACAAGATCTTACTAAAAACTTCTTATTATAAATCAGGGAAATCAAACACACTGCAGAGGTCTACAACAACACAGCAGATCTTTTATTTTTCTTCAGTTCCCTGTCATAATTCCCAAAAAAAAGTCAATGTTTTCAAAGTTTTACGAGATTTTAAAAAACCCCACCAAGATGAGCAACCCCTCTGCTTTAACACTTCTGTTTATAAAGAGGTGATAACTTCTACTTCTGCAGAATTATTTTTGTTTCACGTTCCTTGCCTTAGTGGACAAAGTTTTGTAATGTTTGCAAAGAATTTTCAAGCTAGCATCTTGTTTCGCCGTGCAGGTTTTCTGGCATGCTATTGTACATTTGCTGTTATTATTTGTCTTGATGCACCTACTGCTGCTTTCATCTTGCCAGACCCTATCTAGAAAGAACCACTAAAACAGCTGCTAGGCTAAGTAACTTCATGGAAGGAAGAAAGGAGTGTTGCATGCCTTGAAAATTTCTCTGGTGTACAGCTTTATCAAGTAAATATTGATAAAGTTGTCTTGATAGAAGTCACAGGTGCTTTTTTATTAGCATACTAGGAGTTTTTTTCAGTCATACAGGGATTTGGCCCACCTGTGTATTTTTACTGACAATCCTGAGCATAAACACAAAGTATTTAAAATAGTTTTTGGAGACTGATTTCTTACTTTAGTATCAACTTTTTACAGTTTCTCATCTATGCCTCTGTTGTGCTTAGCTTGACAAAACAATTCTCAGTTGTAAACTCAGTCATGAAAACTGTAAAAACACAACATGTCCTGCTTTTGCCAGCTGAAGTAGCACAACTGTGCTTGGTATGGATGCCACTGGATTGGAACTAACAAGTAACAGAAATAGTATGTGTTTCTGCCCTAAGGTGGAGACCTGCAAACCTTCCATAGAGCAAATCTTGGGGTCAGATTCTGGTTCCAGATACAGCCTGACAAATCCTGGGAAAGAGAGGAAGTGCTGTGCAGGTGCAGTTGAAAGCAGAAACCAGTTTTGTTCAGTATTTAGCTGCAGCTGTCCCTGTAGCATGTTTGGATTTTTATGGTAAACTTTATCTTACACTTATGAACACAGAGGCTGTAGCTGCCTATACCCAGTCTGAGGGCTGTGACAAACACAGGTCCAGGCTGTGCTGCAATGCCACAGATGTAACATGCTGGAACTGGCTTGTGTGGCATTCTCACCTGCAAGCCAAATTCTGACTCAGCCCTAACTGTATTAAATAAAGTACACAAAATACATACATAAGAAAATCACTACCTAAAGGCCAAAAGCCACAAAAGCCACCTGCAGCCTCCAGCCCCCAGGGACACCATGGTCTGGGGGAAAGCCAAAATAGGCCTTCCCATCCTGTTATCTCCTCATGCTTCTGCTGCAGTATGCTCTGGAGAAGAATGAGCTGAAGTTTAAATATTCCTCCATTGAACCCATAGGCTGAGAAACACTTCTGGTGTGTTGCTTGCCAGGGTAAACTGAGCACTTGGGGTAGAATCTGGCTTTTATACTTCTATTTTAGTTTCAGCAGCAACATTAATAAAGCATGGCAGCTTGTCCTCATTCCAATTCAGTGGCAGCCTAGTTATACAATGTAATGATATACAGTAATCTCTGTCTGCTATCAGATTGGGAGACAAAATCACACTGCAACACAGAATCTGGTAATTTATCTCACTCTGACTTAGGAGCATGAAGGTTGCATCTAAAATGTGGAATTTGGTCATTACATAATGGACTTCTTACAGGATTTTTTTTAAATTGCTGTTTGAAATCTGTTGTGACAAGTCTTTTTGTGTTTGTATGGATTTGTCTCTGCAGCATTAGCAGCAGTTTGGCCTTTCAGCACAGTATTTATGGAAGGAAGGGAGAACTGGCAAAGGGAAGAAACACTGAACCATGAGTAAAATATTAAAACAGAGTAGAATATTGAGTGATGGCTGGTGGATCTGACTGGCTTTCAGGAATGGAATCATAAGCACTCCCAGTTTCTCCTGGGTCATTATGTTTACTGTCATGGGTTGTTATGGTGTAGTATTTTATCTTCAATGTTTACAGAGAAATTGAAAACATTCACTGAGAAAGATGAAGATTGAGTTCCTGGTTCCCTAAGCTAGTTTTTCATGGCAGAAAATTAAGTATCGTTAAAACCAAAAATGATAAAAACATGCTCCTGAGTAGTAAGATCTAATCAGTAGTGTTATTATAGACCATCAAGTAATTAACCACAAACTAGCTTTACTTTTAAAAGTGAAATATTTTACTATTTAGACTTTCTCTCTAGGAAGGAATTTGAGTGTCTCTGTTAGATCTGAATCTCCTTAACAATTGACCACAGAATAATGTGTATTAAAATTCAGACAGATTTATCATTTCAAGAAGACCTAAAATAACTCTAATGGGAAGAAATTAAAATAACAGAGACCTTCTTTCCCTAGTGTATTAGCAGAATCAGCCAGAGATGAAACCAACAGGATCTTAGTGTTCCCAAAAGGATTAATACCAATAGAATGAAACCACCTTCAGATTTGCAGGAAAAAAAAATAGTGCAGTGAATGCTTTGCCCTAGTATGATGCAAAGAGAGTTCTAAGAATTAAAATGTACTTTTCTGTATTAAACCTCTCTAAAGGCACGAAGAATGTAATTTACACATTAGTTTATTTCATGTATTTCTGCTATAGAGTAACAGAACAGTTTGTGCTGCAAGAGACCTCTAAAGATCACCTAGTCTAATCCCCCTTTCATGGGCAGGACACCTTTGTCCAGACCAGGTTGCTTCACAGCCCATTCAGCCTTGCCTTACACTTCCAGGGATGGGGCATCCACAGTTTCTTTGGGCAACCTGTGCCAGTGCCTCATCAACCTCACAGTAAAGAATTTCTTACTTATATCTAAAATAAGTCTACCTTCTTTTAGATTGAAACCATCACCCCTTGTCCTATCCCTAGAGACCCTGGTAAAATGTTTTCTGTCTTTCTTATATGCCCCAAAATGTTTCTAAAGGGCACATTAATGTCTTTCCAGAGTGTTTGCTTCTCCAGGCTGAATAACCCACTGTCTCAGCCTGCGCTCATAGCAGAGTTGTTTCAGACCTCTGATGTTCTCTGTGTCCCTCCTCTGGGGCTGCTCAAACAGGTCTGTGTCTTCCTTGTACCAGGAGCTGCAGAGCTGGACACAGAGGGGAGAAATGTACCTCAGAGAAGTGCTATTCTGTGGTACACCCTCAGTACCCTGCACCCCTAATAATGTCATTTCAGCAGCACTCAGGTCTGTGTGTTGTCTAATATTAGTGAAAGGCACTGGTATCAAAGCTGAGATTAAACATCTTGAATATGTGAGTGTAGGGAGAGACAGAGAACAGATGACCTAGGAGAGGAGGCTCTCCATGCAAGGCTGGTCAAGCAGCATTCTTCTCTTGCATTCTGTTCCCCTCTGCTACAAAAACTTCTGTGCATTTGATTTCCAGAAAGGGCACATGCCACATTTCACTGACCTTTTTGTTAGGGAGGCACAGTAGATGAAATGCATACAACACAACAGTGTTTGCTGACAAGTTTTTACACCTTATTTGCTCGTGCAAAAGAAACAACTGGATTCCTAACTCCAATCATAAGAAAGGACAAAAAGGGCTAGACTACTGTAAGCAAGCAGCTGTCATGGAGACCTCCCTCTCTGCCCTGGAAGCAGCAGCATCTTTCACCTCTGCAGCAAGAAATGCTAGCCCTGGAACTCCACAGACAGATCTGCACACCCTGAGAGAACCACGAGGAGATGAGGCCCTGTGTGTCTTTTTCTAAAGAGCAGTTGCAGGGATTCTTGCGGCCAGAATTACTATTGGAACAGCTTTTTTCACCTGAAACTTTAGCTGAGTGTTAATTCTCTCACTGGAACTCTGCCCTCTAAGTCTTGCAGACAGGGGATCAGATTGTCTGTGGCATCCACCTCGTACTGTCTTTTGGCAGAGTGGGGTGGCTGACAGGGAGTTCATAACAGCACTCTCAGTCTTTCTAGCTGGGGGCCCAGTGTGGGTTACACCACAGGGGATGCATGCCAGCTGCTGCACTGGGGAAAAAACTCACTTTATTTGTCCCCCTTCCTGCACTCTTGGTTCATTAGGGAAAAATCATACTCGAGCTGTGACCCCTGAATATGCTGAGACTCTTTCCGACACAGAAGTGTGTCCAAGTCAAGTATTTCCCACCTTTACTGAAATACACAGGTGCCTAAGAAAACAGCCAAAGGTGACTTCCACCCAGTCAGAAGACTTCTAGGTGTCTTCAGGGACACTTTGATAACTTCCAGTAGTATGAAACCATCTGCAAATTTCAGACAGTGGTTTTAACTGAAAAAATTGTGTTCTGGTGACAGATTGCAATGAAAAGTCCTAAAAATGAACAATATGACAGAGAAGAAAAGGCTTTTGATCTTGTTAGACCTAGACTAGAACCTTAAGTAGGATCTGAATGTAAGGCTCAGAGATATTCTCATACCTTACTGTAAGAATTACACTGGTCTGTTCAAAACTACTCTGTCATGGAGAGACTATTTCTTTGAAAGAGTGTCAAATGAACATACATTTACCACTGAACTTACCTTCCAGTAGATAAAAATATATAATTTTCTATTCTATATGCAACAATTGTGCTGGAGATTCATCTCATTGTGCTTTATCAATTCTTGCTGCAAATAAGAGGTTGTCAGAGTTGCTCTCTGCTGCTGGGCCCCTTGTTCCTCACTTTTATTTCATTGATGTAACAAGCAGGAGATAAAAAGAGGGCATATAACTTTCAGAGTTATATTGTCCATGAGCTATATTTGACTTTTGTCTATGTCAAATTCCTAATTCTGTAGTTTAATGTACATGGCCCCATACAGTTACCATGTGAATAGGCAGACCAAGGAGTGCAACACCAATTATTTGCTTGAATTACTCTAGTGAGGTTGAGGTTTTGTTTGTTTGGTTTTGTTTGGTTTTTTGTTGATGTTGTTTTGTTTGGAGTTTTTTTGTTTTGTTTTGGGGTTTTTTTGGTTTTTGTGGGGTTTTGGGTTTTTTTTGTGTGTTTTGTTGTTTGTTTTGTTTTGGGGGTTTTATTGGGGGTTTTTTTGGTTGGTTGGTTGGTTGGTTGGTTGTTTTTTGGGGTTTTTT
>VZSE01000873.1:0-77987 GCA_013398275.1 Promerops cafer | reverse complement strand
GGGGGGGGGGGGGGGGGGGGGGTGGTGTGTTGGTCACACTCCATAAAGAGAATCTGAGAAGAAAGGGAGCAGTGGTCTGTAAAATATATTGCCAGTACATGCTCTTATCTGCAATACTGATATGGTACTGCCTGATCCAGTATTCAGTGGAAAACAATTTCTCAGCAAAGAGTTACAGCTTGCAGTAAGGTTGCTGCCAGAGCAGAATGTCAGCTTAAGCAACAGAGCCCTGAATCCAGCATGGCTGTCATGAATCCTTGCTGGAGGATACCCCATTAGGCTTTAAATTTTCATGCACTGCAGAGCTGCCAGCTTTTTCTTACTCAGATTCAATCATTCATCACTTTGTATGTTGCACTTTTAAAATCAGGAATCTCAGCAGAGAATTTATGAGCAACTCCACACATCCATAAGAACATCCCTTACATTCTCCTCTTGAAGCTAATTTTATAATCCTGTGTAAAAGAAGCTGACAATGAGATCATCTGTAAGGGAGTTCTGGATCATTTCATTATTACTGGAAACACAATCAAGGGAAGAAGAGACCATTTGGAGTGTATTTTTGCCAATCTTCCATCATACAGTGACACACAGTCACTGACATCTACGTTCTTGCATAAATTCTGCTATTTCTTTCCTTCTTTCCCTCTATGAAATGACATCCCAGGAAAAATCAGTGTCTGAACAACTGTGGAACAGTTATATTTAATGTTTGTGGTACCATAACAATTGGGGGTTTCTCCCCTTTGGATAATAAGAAAAATTTGGCTTTTAGGAGCACAAGGCTAGTGAGAAATAATGATGGTATGAATGCTTGCCTCTTGTTTTGCTGAAGAAAAAAACAGTCTTCACCCGCTCAGACCAGGTCAGAAAGCTAGGCTTATCAGAAGTCATGCATTCTGAACAAAGCTTTTTATCAATAGCTTGACCTAATGAAGATATTTGTAGAGGGGACTTTGTGCTTTGGTTAGTTGGCAAACATAGGTCAGATCAGATCAGTTCAGCAAGTGGTTCAGATAATCAAAATGTACGTGGTGTTCAAGAAAATGGAGTGACAGGACCATGCTGGTCTCAGCTTGGTGTAAATTTAACAGAACTAGGGGGCAGAGCTAGCCTAAATATCTTGAAGACAGGTAAATGCAGTGACTGTGAAATGTGCTGTCTACCATCTATTCCCTAAGGAGAAGCAGTGTACCTCTAAATCCCCAGGCAGAAACAATTCCCCAGGCAGCAATAAACTTCAGCTCTTATTTAGCCAAATCATTCCCAGGTGTTCAGTTTTCTCTGTATTACTACTGATATTGTCAACAAGACTGTCCATTACTGCTAAATCTTTGTTTAGTGTCAACTGGACTTGTGAGGTCCAAGGGGAATTGGATCTTTTCTAGGGGAATCCTAGGTATGACAGGATATAGCCTTAGGGAAGAATTTTTATTCAGCTTTACAGGGAGGATAATTGCATTCAGGGAATTCAGATGCTGGTAAAAAGTCTTGTGTTGAGTCCTGCCCTAACACAGATGTCCAAGAACACAAAACTGCAAATAATGAATCACATTTCCAGTGACAACCATATGGGGGGTTTTTCCCCTCTCAGATTTGTTTTGTTGTGGTTTAACCCCAGACAGCAGCCAAGACCCACAGAAATGCTCACTCATGGGCAGGACTGAGATGAGAATCAGAAAGGCAAAAGCTACAAAACTCATCAATTGAGATACAGACCTTTATAAGGGAAAGCAAAAGCCACACATACAAGCAAAACAAACTGAGGAATAAATTCACTGCTTCCTGAAGGTGTTTCAGCCATCCCCAGGAAAGCAGGGCCCCATCATACTAATGTCACTTCAGAAGACAAACCCCATCACTGCAAACATCCCCTCCTTCCTCCTTCTTTTCCCCACTTTATACACTGAGCCTGATGTCACAAGGTCTGGAACATCTCTGGTCAGTCTGGGGTCACCTGTCCTGGCTGTGTCCCCTCCCAGCCTCCCAGGCACCCCCAGCCCTTTCCCCAGTGTGGTGGTGTGAAAAGCCTTGGCTCTGTGCAATCCCTGCTCAGCAATAACAGAAACATCTCTGGATTATCAACCCTGGGTTCAGCACAAATAGGAAACACAGCCCCATGCCTGCCACTGGGAAGAAAACTAACTCTACACCAGCCAAAACCATCACAGAACCTCAGAGTCAAAGTTGAGAAAGACACAAAGAGAAGATCAAAAAGAAAAAGCTCTTTCCAAAAGTGAAGGAACTCAGAGGCCACTATGCAAGATTGCACTACCATTGTGTGATTGCACTGCCATTGCACTGCAGCTGCTCACTGGGAGTAAAGCAGACGTACAGAATCTAAGTATGGGGATCATGGGTCTGTTCTTTCATCTCTGAGATACTCCTCACATTCCCAAATTAATATATGGTGCAATCACTGGTGTCTATCGCACTGATTTCCCAGACATGCTTGAGAGATAGGGAATGTCAGATAAAGATAATAACACAGTAAAAGTTAATTGTTCAAACAGGATCAAAGTGAGAAATTTCCCGAGGATCCTTCAGATAGAAAGCATGAACTCATAGTGTGTAGCTGTGAAAATTACTCCCTCCATAAAACAGCCACAGAGTACAGGCAAAGGTCCTTTCATTTTCTCCCAAAAGATCCAGATAAAAGTATGAAGCAAAAAGAGTAATATAAAAGCAGCAAAATGCACTAAATGGAGCAGTCCCTTGTTCCAGGACTTCTTGTCACTTTTCACCCTAATACTAATGCTCTGGGTTGCCAGGGAGTTGGAGAAAAGCAGGCCTGTAAATGTATTGATTCCTCACAATATTATTACCAGCAGAACAAGCAGTACTAATATTTAGTCTTGCTCCTCTCCTTTCCAGCAGAGGAGAAGATAGTGCAAGGAAAGGCTTGAAAAAATGTTGCTGCCAGGTACATATCTGGAAAACAGGCATTCTGTCTTGGAGATGGGGGAGCATTCCCCTGGGAGGCAGCTCCAAGTGGTGGCAAACTTGATGGTGAGCCAGTATATTGTGCTCCCTGACTTCTTGTGGACTTTGCTGTGGCCATAACTTTGACACAACTCTTGGTCATCTCTTGTTCTTCCATGTTTTGTAAAAATTGTATAAGCTCCTGACACAGCACCATTGATTGGAACAAAAATGCAGAAAGTTTTTGCTGTTATGACACCTCCTGTTGTTGTCCATAAAATAAAGGGCTCACCAAGGCAAGTTTACAAGGAATTTTAATAGACATCTGTGTGCATGTCTATTGTATAATAGATGATATATCTATTATGTAGAAGACGAACGTGTATAGCTATTATAAAAACCTAAGCTTTACAGGAGAGAAAGCACCTTTTATTAGCAAGCTGATACAGTTTGTAACAGTCAGGTAAGACCACCCAGTCCCTACATCAAGCCCGACAGAAGCACCAAGCTCCATGTCAAACAGATGTTGGAAAAGATACCTGCCTACACCACTCTTCCTATTGCCACATGGGCAGCAATATGTCTTGCACTGGATAGCCAGTTGTTCTAAATAAAAAGTGAAATTTTATACCACGATAATTTTTTTTTTTAATAAAGCAGTACAGAAATGAACTGCATTAAGCATTCTCTTTTATACTGTTGTTATGTACATCTAAATACAAAATACCTAAACCACAGACTACATATCAGACCATGGTTCAGTTTGTCCATATATATAACAAATAAAAGCAAATATTTAATTGAGGAAAAAAAAAATCTTCAGAAGATGTGATATATCGCAGTAGCCATAGAAAAAGAGAAAATATTCAGCACTTTGAAGACTGAGTATTAAAAATATTACACCATGATTTTTATGATAAAGGAGGAAGGAGCTTTTTTTTCCAAACTAGAATAAAATTGTACATATGTTTCTGGACAAAAATATCCTTAAACCCCTTAATAAGAAAAACAACCTCATGAAAACACACAGGCATATTCTAGGAAGGTCTCTGGTAGTAGGCAGTACAAAACTATGCGAGAGAAAATCTCCTACTCAGTCTATCATTTCTAAAACAGGTTTTCAGTACAGATCACAAATTCAGGCGTCTCAGAGCCCCACCAACAGCAGATGAAGTGTCTATGCCCCCTTCCCATCCTTACTGAGGAGGCAGGCAAGCAGGCAAGGCATACTGAGGGAGACATCAAAGAACAGGGGCAATGTTCTACCTGGAATAACCTTGCCCTGGACACGTAGTCTCCTCAGATTTTGGGAGTGGTTCTTCACCGCAAACCATCTGTAAGCAGCTGTTCTGTGCCTAGAGCAGTGGTTGTGCTTCCAGCTCCTCTTGTAACTTGTGTGAACTCCCCTGCAGAGCTCATTAAGGCACCTGGTCGAGGTGGTAAAATGAAAGAAATTTCCATCATTTATTAGAAGACATAATTGTAAAACTGGTATTAAGGACCTGGAGAGATTATAGAAAATCCTCCAGGTGCTTGAAAGAAAACCTATTAGTCCATTAGGAAGGGCTGGAAAGATTGCTATTTCAGCTAGTTTTCCTGTATAACTCATAAATATTGCCTGTCAAATCCCAAACTCTTTACCCAGACAAACTCCTGCTGAGCAAATGGAATTTTGCCCGAGGAAGGACTGAATAAGGTTTTCTGCAGTTAAATCTCTGAGCCTGGCACTGAAGGACGCATTGTCACGATAATCCAACCTGTTATCACTGAATCTGACAGGGTGTTACACATTTTTATACTCTGTCCATGTGCATTTGTTCAGTCTGGGAATTCATTTGTCACCAAATATACACAATGCTCTGGTCAAATTTGTGTTTCCCCCCCACACACACCTACAATTAATGCATTGTTATTTTCCATCAATTTTGTGCCAGGTAAGGATACAAATACCAGTGCTTTTTTTTGTAACTGTCAAACTTTCTTCAATTTGTGGTTCTCCTAAAGACAGAACACTACTGACAATAACTTCACTGTCCTTAACTGTCTTTTATGAATCCCTCAGAGCATCTCTTAAGAGCTGCTGTATCAGAAAGCTGAAAAACATTGCTATCTAAAATTATCTCCTTTTAAGTATTAAAGCTGCAGACATATGTAGTCCACAGGCTAAGTAATTTTTCAGATTTGACAACAAAAGGCAAGATTCTGATGTTTTTATTTGCCCTTTGACAGGAGGATTTTCTGTGGGTCTACTTCTGCAGTGAAGTAACATAAGATAATAAGAGCATTATCGTGCAACTTTAAATTATTGGTCTTTATCAATACTGTGTGCACAAGTATCTGCTGTAGTCTTGGAGCACTGCAGGACCTTGAAATTGTCCTGACCTGGATTTCACTGGTACTGGGTAACTTCCCATTATTATTCCTCATAAATGAATTACACAGATTGTGTTTACCCTCTGTTGGAGGCACAGCACTGTGTGTTATTGTTATGTCTAATGTCAGCATTTGCTCAGGGCAGAACCAGACAAAAATAAATTGGCTGAGATTAGCCTAACACACTTGAATTTCACAGGCCCACATAAATGCCAGAAGCAGTAAATTACAAAAGAAAGTAAATCTAACTGTTTTGTAAGCAAAAAGTTCAGCTTAAGTGCTCTGAGAGAACTCAGTTCCCATTTCACCCGTGAAAGAGGTGTCTTGGTCAGATGCCAATTCAGTTAAATGCATGAAAGTCCAATTCTTCTGTAAGACATGAATGAGCAGGTACTACTTGGATGATCTAATATCATTTCAGTGGGCTTGATGTAAGTCCTGGACAGACTGACACCTGAAGCCAAACCTCAGAATCATGAGCATGAGGTCTACTCCCCTTTTTTGTGCATTTTGAAGGCACTGGGCTGTTTTCTGCAGTGATCTAGTGCAGTGAGGACAACAGTAAAGCAGCTATATCCATTAAAACATAGTCACACTATTCCCTTTCAGTGGCATTTAAAAGAAACTGTGACTATTTCAAAATAGACGTCCTGAAATCATACTTAGCTACACAAATGAGCGATTTGATTTCCAAATTAATTGGACACTTGAAAGTTCTCATCCAGCTGTTGTTACTAAGCACCCTAGAAAACAAAGCCACTAATTTGTACAAACTAGCTGCACACATGATACTCTTATGTTCTTTCTGTCTTTACCCATCTTCTCATCTGTCAGAGAAGATGCAGGAGAAAGCTTGGACTCAATAAATGGCAGATGGAAGGATGAGCTCCACTTAACACAGATGACAGTCTGGATCCCTCTGCATGCCACACACTTTATTCATAAAATCACAGAATAAGCTGAGTTGGAAGGGACGCATCAGGATCATTCAGTCCAGCTCCTGGCCCTGCACAGGACTCCCCAAGAGTCACACAGTGTGCCTGAGGATGTTGTCCCACTTGACCTCTGTCAGGCTGGTGCTGTGACCACTACTTTGGAGAGCCTGTTCCAGTGCCCAAACACCCTCTGGGAGAAAAACATTTCCTGATATCCAGCCTAAAGCTCCCCTGACACAGATTCAGGCCATTCCCTCTGGTCCTGTCACTGGGCCCCCCAGAGAAGAGATCAGTGTCTGCCCCTCCTCTTCCCCTTCCAGTGATGAAGCTGCAGACCCCAGTGGGGTCTCCCCTCATTCTCCTCCAGGCTGAACAGACCAAGGGCCCTCAGCCACTCCTCACACAGCTTCACCTCAAGGCCCTTCACCATCTCTGGGTCCCTTCTTTGGACACTCTCTGACAGCTCAATGCCTTTTTTATATTGTAGTGCCCAAAAGTGCCCCCAGGACCCAAGGTGAAGCCACCCCAGTGCAGAGCAGATGGACAATAAAGAACTGAATATATTCTAGTGTGAGCAAATTCTGATGGATCTGGCATATATTGCCTCTTCTTCTTTGCAGCGTGCATGACAATGAGTTTGCTAAATGCCTGTAGAAGTTGATTTTGTAACAGGATCTTCTCACACCCACAAGAGGTAACTAGAGTGGGGTTCATGTTTAGCCATGCAGGTCTGTGAGCTGGGTGTGCACATACCCGTGCCAGTCAGTGAAGTCCAGGTCTGTAGAGAGGCTGTAGAAAGCAATAAATCTGAGCACAGATAGGTGTGTGCTTTAGGATCAGATTAATCAATTTCTCATCTGCCCTGCTTAGGCAGACCCTACACACAAGGCGTGCATCACTTGCAAGGTTTCCCTCGAAAGCTTACACCCCGTCTTCATTCAGGTGTCAGAAATCTTCATGAAGAGTCAGCCATCTTCTTGAAATCTTGTTTTGTCTCAACGTTTCCTCTCCTGCTTCACTTTGTGAGACTCTCTGATTCTTGCAGACCAGTCCCTTTCTCTGACCTTCCACATTTCTCACTGTTGCAATCCCATTCTGTTCTCCCTTGTTATCACACTTCTCAGTTGTCTTGCTTGCAAATGCAAGCCTAAGAATCATCATACAAGTCACAGTGTTACCCCTTTAGTCTGCAGCTGTCTCATTCTGGCCAACCCAAAAGTTCAGCAAGTCTCTCCCAGGGAACATCACCTTCAGTCCAAGCTGAAGGACCTCCTGTTCAAGTCCTGATGAGTGTCAAGGATATTCTTTTCAGTAGTATATAGTATTACTGGACCCTGATCCATGGCACGTGTGCCTATCAGCATTTTTTACTACATATAGCAGCACACAGAGAGAGCTCAGCCCTGATGCCCATTTTTAAACTAAAAGATAGCCCTACAAAAATAACAGAAGGCCAAATTTTCTTATCATGTCTTTTCCAGGAATGAACTTCATAGGGAGAAGTGTCACTTTTCCAAATGATTGCTGGCTACTCTGCAGAATAATTATGCAGCCTGCAGAAGGATGCAGAGCTTGTAAAATTCTGCTGCACATACCAGTGTGTTTTTTCCAAGGCACTTTTTCATTCAACATTTTTTTGGATATAGATGAGAGAATTCACCCTCATTTTAATGTGGTGTGCATCTGGTTTTCTTGTTTCAACAAGAACTTGGACGATACCGATTACCACATTATTTTTTGAGGGCTTTAGAAAAAATAGATACATATCCCACCAGATCTGAATATATTCTTCTCACTCCTATTTCTGACTGAGTCCGGTATATTTTGAGGGATGCTTTAACAACAAAACCTGGTTGTTTTACATCTACAGCTGAGGGGGAAAAAGGAGTTGAAATTATTCTTTTGGAATGTCCTATGGCCATAATTCTTAGTTCTTCATTGTCTTTAATATTCACCTTCTAAAGCCTGTTCTCATCAATGATGCTGTGGTGAAATGGCTATGAGCCAAAACTGGGAAACAGCACACCTTTCCCCAAGTCTTTTCCATTTCCTGGGTTCCATCACAGTGATGCAGGTGTGTCCAGAAGAGTGGTGGATGGGGAGGGGAAATTATTGGATATGTTGGTCTCCTGCTAAAAATATTCCTGTCTATACAGTGGGCAGTAAGAGCAGCTGTATCAGGATATTATACCAAAGGACGTGCTGACAAATCCATGAGCTCCTTCTCCTGTGGTGTCAGTACTTTCAGAGTGAACTTTCCATAAGTCTTGATGAAATGGTCAGATTTCTATATAATAATTTACAAAATGTCCTTCCAAACAATATCCCCTCTCATTTTAAATTTTACTGGAATCCTGTTAGCTTGCTGATTATTGTGAGTTCTCACAAACTCTCCTAATAATGCAACAAATTAAAATGTTTGACACGGAAACTTCACTGTGAAACCCACAGATTCTGCAAGGCTTCCCTCAACTATCCTTAGGACTTGGCACCTTTGCTACACAGTGCTTTTCATTTGCTTCATTGTCCTTGATGCAAAACAGAAAGCAAAGAATTACTCAACAAGGAAGGTCATTGAAGGAGTATCTCTCTGGTAACTAAAGTCCACATTTTCCATATACCTCTATTACACATTTGTTATATACGCTGCACTAATCTTTACTTCAGTAATTTACTTCATTGCTGTATTACAAGTAAATTATTTCTGTCAATGTATTGTAAATACATTTATTTTCAGCCATGCCTATTTTCATTTCCATCTATTTTCACTTCTGAAATATTGAATGACAAGACTGAACAGTCAATGTGTCAATTTTAAAATGCTAGAGAATCTCAATTTGTACAGTTCAATTTGTAGGTGGTGTGACAATGTTGTCCTAGAGAAATATTCATAAATTTAAAAGGAGGGGCAAAATTAATTCCTGATTTAGCTAATTCTGAGGACAGCAACTCAAAACAGTGAAATTTAATGGATGCAGAAGTGGAGGACCCTCAGTGCTGTGGATGAAACCGTGTCCTTGCTCCAGTCCCAATGACTGGGAAAGGACAAATGCTGCCAACAGTGCCTTGCAGTGCCATCAGGCCATCTGCTTGCACACCTCAGGTGCAGGAGGACTGCTGCAAGGCATCTCATTTGCTGGGCAGCAAGGCAGCATATGGAGCCCTCACGTCAACACCTGTCCAATATAAACCTGCAGCCACACCTCCCGCGCCACCCGGCGCTTTCCTACCCCTTTTTTGGCAGGTGCAAGTGCAGGCGTGGGTTTGAGATGTGCTACAGCAGGTGCTTGTCAGAGCTCAGACCCCTCTGCATCAGAGAGGTCCTGCCAGGCCAAGCATTGCCTTGTAGCACACAGCTGGGCATTCTCTCACTGCTCCTACCCAGGGATATTAGGAAGCACTACAGGTGTGGTGAGATCAGCTGCATGCTAAACTGGGATCATACACTAGTCTCTGCTCTTGATCCCTTAGGGACATCACAAGCAAAGAAAATGGATAGCAGCAATGGGTGCTGGCAGCACTTTCTCAGATTCTCCAGGTCTCTTGTTTCAGTCACTGGCCCCTTCATATCAGGAAGAAACACCAGAGTGTTGTGAAAATACAAGGAGAGACAGGTGGCACAGAGATTAACCTGAAGGAAAGTCTGTAAGCAAGTAGATTGCAAAATAACTGAAAGTAAATATTGGCTTAATGACTATATAAACATGTGTCTCTCCCTTCTTTTCAGAGCCCTGAGGAGAGGCAGGCGAGTATGAAAGCAGTCTCCATGGCAGTGTGGCTGTGACGCTGCCCTGGTGTCATTCAAACCCCTCACTGTTAATCAATAGCAGAGATGGAAACGTTAACAGCAGAGAGACAGGGAAACAGAGCTCAAACCATAAACAGCACCTGCTTCCAAGAACCATCTAGTGGCTGCATCTTAAAAATCAGGAAAGGGTTGTCTAAATTCATTAAGTCACTTAGCATAAATATGTGTAGCAGACCTGTCATTTTAGGTTAGGGAGAAAAGAGAACAAGACACCCTACACACTGAGAAAATATATGAAATTACAGACAGTTTAACTCAGACTGTGCAGTTCATGGCCTGTCAACTTCTCCATTTAACATCCATTTTCAAGATTCAACTGATAAATTTGCCCTGAGCTAAGTCTTGCCACAGAAAGTTTTGGAAAAAGGCAGGCAAGCAATCTTCCATTATTCCTTTATTCACAAGCATTTGAAAACAATTGTGAAGTCATTTTAAACTTCAATAGTACAAAGGGATATCTATTTCACAGTAACTGGGTCAGGATTAACAAAGCTAGGATGTGGACAACATGAATACCAACAGCAATGAGGCACTATGAAATGAAAGTAAGCATTTAGACAGTTTAACAACCAAAATAGATGCCTATGTGTTGGAAAGGGTAACAGTGAAGACAATAAAAAAGTGAGCATAGGTTAAAAACGTCACCCATGAACAGAGAAGCTGGTTTGTGGGGTGTGGGGAGGTATTTGCTTTTTATTTTAAAAACAATTTCACGTTCAGTGTAAGTCTTCAGAAGATGTTGTACCTTGTTCAGGAATTAATTTGGTCACTTGATATGCTGCTAAGCTTGCTCAGATAAACTGTTGCCCCTGGGGGTATTTGGGAAGAAATGAAAACTTGAGTTTGACAAGTTCTGCTGTGCAACTGTGAAACAGCTGGTGATATTTTTTCAGATTGGTGTGCTAAGAATGGAGAAGGTCACTTCATGAATGTGATCAAAAATGGGTAGTACCCCTTTTGCATGTGATAGTGGAAATGTGCTACTTAACTCATTAAATTACTATGGGTAATTACCCTCTGTACTCTACTGTCACTCTCACGTAGATGACCAAAGATTGGCAATACATGGTCACCAGTCAGCAGCCAATGTAATACAGACTACCAGGCTCAGAAAGAAAATGGAAATAAAATTGCTGTAGAGACTTGTTTTCCTTGAAGAACTACTGGTGCATATCTAAGCTTTTGAGTGCTATGCCTGCAGGACTCCTGATTCCTCTGGGCTGAAACTATGAATGCTTCATCCTTAAATGCATTCCCTTGTGGATCCAGACCTTCCACCCAAGCCTCTCACCTGGTCTTTCCATTGACCCATTTTAAAGGATTGTTTAGGCTGATGGGGAGTGTACTTCAGCATAAACACCCAGGCTCTGGCATGGCTCTTTCCCAGGGGCTGCAGGTCAATGCTGCCTGGTGCTGTTTCCAAGAGCAAAATAAACTCCCAAAAATCATACAAAGGAGTATCATCTGTCAAAGAGCAGTGACAGATAAATAATGCTTCTATTCCTGTTGGCAGTCTTTGGAAACAGAGGTGAAACAACCTCGCTGATGCTGCTCAGCTTGAAAGAAAGTTTTAACATGAGGAAACAAAAATATCATAGTTTGGGGAGTGTGTGGTTTAAAGCAAAGAGAACATTCTTCATATGTAAAGCTTGGTAGGAAAAACTGGAAAAGCTTAATGGGAAGTTAATGGTGTGCTAGAATGTAACCTGCACAGCTCTCAGTAGAAAACCAGTACCAACTGTTCTCTGATGCACTTTCCATTTCCTTTTTAGGGTTTGTCAGGGTTCCTCTGCCTTCAGAGTTGTAACTCCATTTTAAAAAGATACCTATTCTCTCCAGCATATTGTTTTCCAGTTTTCCTCTGTGTTTCTTCAGGAAAATCCCTGGCCATCCTAGAGTTTTAATCCTTTCATTCTCTCTTTTACTAATTCTCTCTCTCCCCCTACAATTTCTCTTTCCTGCTCTCTTTTCCCTCAAGCTATCGCAATAGCACTAGTCCAGAAATATCCACAGCTCCTCTTTCTTACCTCTGTTGCCTCTCCATCAGAACAGAGTCTCCTGTTCAGTCTAATTGACTTTCTTAGTGTTCCATCATATTTACTGGAATTTTGGCCCTCACATGGAACTATGACTGGGCCATCCATAATGAACCCTGACTGTAGCTACCCTCTGGGTCTTTAAATAACATGTCAAGCATTTTTCCTTCTTAGATTATTTGCTTTCCATTGATTTTAAGCCACTGGTGATCCATAAAAGAGGACCAGCAGGGTGAGGGTGACCGCAGTTCTTCAGTACGATCTTTTGTACAGTAGATTAAGTGCTGTACTTTATCTGCAGCATGATTAACAGGATCAAAGGTGCTGGCAGATAGCTCTGGAGGTTGACCTTCTATTTTGACAAAAGCTTTTTAGAGACCTGCTATCAAGTTATTGCACAAATATGAAGTGGGTGGTGCATATATCTACTCTTTCTTTGCCTGGTAAGCTGTGTGCAGGCTGAGAGCCCTTTCCTGCGGAGAAAAATTTATACAGTCATAGAATGGTTTGGGTTGAAGGGACCTTAAAGATCATCTTTAAGAGCAGGGACACCTTCCACTAGAACAAGTTACTCAGAGTTCTATCCAACCTGGGCTCGAGCACCTCCGGAGCTGGGGAGTTCATGATCTGTCTGGGTAACCTGCTCCAGTGCCTGAACACCCTCATAGTGAAGAATTACTTCCCAATAACAAATCTAAACCTCCAGTCTTCATGTAGACCCACTTAATGGGCTAGAAGGGACTCTAAGTTCTTCCCAGAGCCTTCTCCAGGCTGAACAGCCCCAACTCTCTCAGCCTGCCTTCATAGGAGACATTATTGTGTTATAAGAAACCAATTACCATCCTCCACCAGAGTAGAACAGTGTCAACAAGTGGAACAATAGTGACATGGTCCCTAAACTACTCCACAAGTCTCTGTTGACTACCCTGCTTTATGTTGCCAAAAGAAAAGCTGTTTCACAGCCCTGCCTTCCTATACACATCTGACTGCTCTCAAGCATCGCTTCACTGAGTGTTCCTGTTGTCTGTGTGGGTTGTAAATGGGAATGTAACCCAAGCCATCTCCCTTTTTTTCTTTCCTGTTGTATGCCATCCAGGAGCCATACTCTGAGGGAAGTGAATGGGAAAAAGTGCATCAAGCCAGAGGGCAGCTGCAGTACGAGCTCTCTCTTTTCCTCAGCGTTCTTGCCTGGCTTGAGCTTCCCAGCAGCAGCTCTTGAAATACAGCAGCAGTCCAATTCTATTATAGCAGAAGACACTAATTCTATCTTTTTTTTTTTTTTTTTACAAAGGATAAGAATAACTTTTATTTCTGCCTGAGGTCAGCTGTATTTCTAAACTCTTCAGAATGTTTGCACTAAAATATTTACATAGGTAACAATGACACGACAAAAGCTCATTATGCTATGACACATTATAATAGATTGTGATTTTACACATACAGAATCAGATTCTTTATATGTATAAAATCACAAAAGCACTCTTTTAACTGCTGTAACTGGGTAGAATTACCGCACATAATTTCTTTTTTTCCCCCGACTGTTTCTTTCCCAAAACTCCACATCCAGTAATCTCTGTGGGGAAGCTCAGTACAAATCTAACTATTCCATATATGCAGTAAAACAAAAAAAAATTTGAGAACTTGAGTGCACTGAAAAAAAAAAAAGTATTATTTGTGATACGTGTTTACTCAGACTGAAGGGCTGCACTGCCGTAAGTTACAACAAAACATCACAGGAAGGACTTGGAGCTGCTGGAGAGAGCCCAGAGGAGGCCACCAAGGTGATCAGAGGGATGGAGCACCTCTGCTGTAGGTGAGAGAAGGAGCATTGTTCAGCCTGGAGAAGAGAAAGCTCTGAGGTGACCTAATTGTGGCCTTCCAGTTCCTGAAGGGACTCCACAAGAAAGATGGAGAGGGACTTTTTTCCAAGAGCATGGGGTGACTGGACAAGGGGAATGGCTTCAAACTGAAAGAGCAGGTTCAGATCAGATGTTAGGAGGAATGCCTTTTCTGTGAGGGTGGTGAGGCCCTGGCACAGGTTGCCCAGAGAAGCTGTGGCTGCCCCACCCGTGGAAGTGTTCAGGGCCAGGCTGGATGGGGCTTGGAGCAACCTGGGATAATGGAAGGTGTCCCTGTCCATGGCAGGAGGGGTTGGAGCCAGATGATCTTTCAGGTCCCTTCAACCCAGCCCATTCTGTGGTTCTGATTCATTGGGCACTTCATGACATGATGGACTCTGCCAGGAACTCAGAATTATATTCAGGCAGCATCAGAATCATGGCTCCTAGCCAGAATCATCACCCCGGTACTGCACTGACCTCATGTACACACCAAGCAGCCACCTGAATCTGGGCTCAAACAGGCCAGAACTGGTGCTGGCATGCAGAGATGTCAGGGAGCTAGTCAGGACACAGAACTTGCCCTTTTTCTCCTTAATGGGCCAATAGGGAGAACGTGTATGTCAGGCCAGCTACTGCACAGGAGCACATCAATAGCAACAGTGGCAAGAAATGCCTCCCTCCATCTTTAAGCCAAAAACTCTGTGTCATTTCCTCTTGGACCAGAGCCTTGCTACCATGATTCATGCTCTGCTTGGTTACTACAACCCACTGCATCTGGAGCTGCACAGATGCAGAATAAAAAGCTACAAAACCAGACACACTCATGAGAATCCTGACTGAGGAATAATTTTGTCTACAAGGCTGGGGTGAGACATTCTGGTACATTGAAAATGTAGTTTCAAGTAAAGTCTTGTCAACAGTCCAGCCATTTTTTTCTTGAGCAGAGCATAATGGAACCACGAAGAAGTAAGGGGGAGGTCTTTTATGTCAGCAACCAAGTCATTAACAGAATGGGTGAGCATATTTAATATTACTCTCATGTTTACCTGCATTGTCTAGATCAGTGAGAAAAGTGCAGGCAGATGGAAAGTAGAAATCTGTTTCTCTCATGCAAGGGAATTTGCATTGCTTACACAGCCTCTAGAGCTTAAGGTGTACTTTTTCCCCATAAGCAATAAATTCAGTTAAGAAATAACATTTTGGACACAACAGTCTTTGACTCATGTAGTGGATCTAAGTCCAGCTGAACTTCTCTGCAGACTGGAGAAATATGAATTTTATCAGCTTCGTGAATCACTACCAGCTTTCCTCACTTGACTCCAGTCACCCAGTTTCCATTCTTTGGACATGAACCGTTCAGAAAAAATGTGAAATAATGGGTGGAGGGTCCTTCTGATGCAGTGCCTGGCTGTGAAGAAGGATTAGTCATCTAGAGCCTGGCAAAAGTCTGCACAAGAGAGCTGATGTCCAGTTATTCAGAGGAGAACACTGAGTACAACATGTTCCAAGCCAAGTAGTGTCTTCTAGGCAAACTGATCCCACTTCCTGTCATTTTTATATGGTTGCTACAATACCTTGCAAAAATTATGGCTTGAAGCTGCACAAACCAGGTATAAATGAACAAATTACCTTGGCAAATGGAACAGTAGCTACAGATGATGATGATGTAAAGTGGATGCATTTGTATCTACATAAGAGGTTCAACTTAGTAGCTTTTAAATATATGTTAGCATTCTAACAGGGTTTTGCCTAATGTTCTTATGCTAATATCAAGCCAGGCAGAGCCATGCTGTATGAATGTTATTCATCAGTGTCAGTCAAACCAGTCATAACCAGAATGTAGCATTTTCTTTAAAATATATTTTGCTGTTATCGAGCTCATGCCTAATCAAATGTAATGAAAAAGCAGTCTCTAAACACTGCCACTGCAGATTTAGGTGAGGCTTAACAAAGGATAGCCATTAAAATGAAGCAAATGGGTTTAATTGTCTCTAGTCATTCAGCATGGAAAGCCTTATCAAAACATCTGACAGTGACTATCCTAACCTATTTCCTCGGTTTAAATATGATTCCCACTACAACCAAAGCTGATTTTGTCAACTCTACTGCACTGTTTTTAATGGGAGGGTGGGTAGAGAAGAGAGTGAGAGGGAAAAAAAAAAAAGATTTATAAATAGTCAGTCGAGGAATTTGTAATTAATCTAACTAAATAGGTTCACAAACCCTACTACTGGCAGACAGAGTATAAAACCTTCAGAAATGTTGAAATGTCTAGATGTAAGTATCCAAATGCCTAGACACTTTAAAAAACAGAATGTAGGCTCCCAGCTCACTGCACTGAGTGTCTTACACCTAATTTGTGTGTACTTTCCTTCCCACTCAACCCCCTGGCTGCAGGGTAAACGACTGGAGAGAAATTTACAAAAGGATGAAGCATCTAATCCCAAGCCTCTAATCACCATTTTCTAATTTTAAGCAAAACAGTGTGTATCTTTGAAAGCTCTGCCTCACTATTACGTTTGCAGAAATACATCTAAATATTAAGATACTGCATTGTGGTGTGTCTTTGGTGAGGCTTAAGAAAGAAGCAGCTTCATCAGTGCAGCTCAGGGACAAGATCTAACAAGGTCTCTCATTCCTCTGACTCCACCCTACCCATTTTCTACCCCCATTCCAGTATCTGCAGCACTCTCACACAATGCCCTGTTCTGAAACACCTAATCCTGGAACAAACTTCAGGTCAGAAGCTCCAGCACTGCTCTCTGACAGCCAGAGTCTGGGCTTGTGCATGAAGGCCAACTGTACTGCTGTTGGAATAACCTTTATGAAGAAAATCAATCTCCTTTAAATAGAGAAGAGCCATGACTCTTTTACCTTCAGGTCTTGCACTTATTCTTGTTTTTCTCTGGGCTAACCTGAATCCAGGGCTTCATTGTATTTACTCCCCTGCTCCTACTGGCCAATGAGAAGGGGGAACATCAACCACAAAACCCAGAAAACCCTGTGATGGTGGCAAAACCTGGTGAGACATCTCTGTTGCTGTGGTGACTTCTCAGTTTTTAAAGATGAGTGCATGGTCGTGGCTATGAACACGCCAAGCACAGTGAGTATGAGATGGCCACCTAGGCTATGCACAGTAAGCACCTTCACTTGCATACACTGAAAAATGGTTACTGTACAAATTAATTAACTGGTTGCTGCCCTTCTGAAGTCCTTCAGACTGGCTAGTTCTCATTCTGAAAAAAAATGGTCTTATTTGGCACTTCCTTGATTCTCCAAGGAGTGTCCAGACAACATTAAAGCAAGGTGTCAGCCAGGGACAATTTTTGGGACAATTGCTACTCCATTGTTCACCTTGCCAAACAAGCCTTCCCAGAGTACTCATTTATCAACTGTCTGAACCATATTTTACATTCAAAGGTGTCTCACACTGGCAATGAAACATGATGGAGGCAACACCTGGACAAAATCTAAACCTCCCCCCTGCTGCTGGCAGATTGGAGAGCAGAGAGCTCTGCACATCATTAATTGAGATTCACACTACTGAGGGTGAAAACAATCCTATCAATCTAAATACAAAATTAATATTTAGAGACATTCTTAGGATAGGTAAGGAGAGGTTATCAGCTCTTGGCAGATTGTAAAAATGTGTGCATGGTAGGTTTTCCCAGGGAGGGATCTCTAAAAGGTACACACCAGCAAAATTACTGTAAGAATTTTGCTTCTTTACCTGTATTTGTGCTCTCCAAAACCCAACTTTTACACAACTTCAGAGTTTTACATTTTGTGGAGAGAAGGTTTATCTCCCAGACTGTAGTGTCCTACTGAAAGCAAGCATGTGTCTTAGGAAAACCTTGTCCAAAATCTCTGGTGCCTGTGGCTTATTTATCTTTTTCTCTGAAGATTGAGAAAATAGGAACCAAAGATTTATATTAAATGGACACTTAATAAAAGGTTTACAAATTAAAGTACATAACAACTATATATCTGGAAGGAATACTGATATTCCTTATTTTTTAAATTCTTTTCCCCTTCAATTTCCTCAAAAAGCTCCTCAAAAGCAGGGCTAGTCCAAGCATCCATTAAATGATGGGAGCAGGGGGGCCTGTCAAGGGAATAATATCTTGTGTGAATGTTTTAATTTAGTCATCATTTTTTGAAGTTCTTTATTCCATTGAAACTATGGAGAATAAAAAATTTTGCTCAGGTTTTATGTGTTGAAAACTGGCTTTGTTCCTTTGGCTTTTTGTATTTAAATTATAAAACAGAAACCTTTCAGCAGAAAATATCTTGCCAACACTAAAATATTTTTGTGGAAAGTCAGTTTCCAAAAAAGAATGTTGATTTTTTGACTGGCCACTCTTATCATTGATCTTTCCTTAACAGTGTGGAACATGATGTCAGTGAATTATCACACAGAAGAAAATTATTTTCACTTCTCACTGCAGTAATCACTAGGCTAGCTTGTCTAAAACAATATGAGTGACACCATTTAATTTAGACCTGAATTGATTTAGTCCACAGTCAGGCTGATGAATAAACTGTTGACAATAGAAACACTGAAACCGAGCTAAAACAAAAGAACTTGACATTTTCTGAAAAAACTCAAGTCTGGAAATGGTGGACATTCAAGCTTGAGCAGGCTGAATGAACTTGGTTATGACTTAAAATCTGGTTTAAAAGCTCATAATGAAAAGGAATTAGTACAATACTGCTCATTTAGTTCCCATCAGCAAAACTGTCATTTTGCCACTTCATGGCTCTGATAGGTTATGTCGCAGCCCTCTCACTTCAGGTCTTTCCAGTTAAATAAATATTTTATTGCTTATTAGCAGCGTCATTGTCCCACCAACAGCACCTACCTAAGCACCAGTCAGACCTTGCACATAATTTACTGATTAGATACAACAGGACTGTTTGCCAACAGAAGCAAAGAATCACATTTAAACCCTTGAATCACTACAGGCTGGTTTAATGGATCTGTAAATAAATGCACAATCTGAAAACAAAAGCCTGTTATCACTTGTATTCCCCACAGAAGGAGCTGTGTAAGGTCAGAGTGAAACCTTGGCTCTGCCTTCCCGACACACTGAGCAGCCCAGCTGAACAGGCACAGTTGGTGTTTTTCTGCTGAGTTGTTGCAAAAAATTCAGTCCTGTCGGATAGCAGCATGAAGGAATCTGACTCATATTCATAATGCTCCTGAGGTGCTTTGGGGTGATGGCAGTAATGTGACTCTGTTTCCTTCAAACACTCAAGAGAGGTGGAAGAAAAACACCACAATTTGGAACGTGTGGTCTTATTCCTAAGCATTCTGCAGCCACGGAGAGACTGGAAACAAACAAACAGAAGAATTGCAGCCATGTGTTATTTAGGTAAGAGGCAGTAAAGGTTTAACACTCACCAGTGATTGCCTGCGACAGGAGATGGGCTCGGAGCCAGACGTGCACACATCTGCCTTCCCTGCCAGCAAAATATGCCTGGTTAGAAGTTAGCTGCTAATCTCTTCAGCAGGGTATTTACAGTCCTACTCTAGGCCTGGAAGAGTGGCTATGGAAGATTTTTAACAAATCTTCTGCGTGTTTGCAAGGAGGAGGTTAATGTACGCATTTTATGATGAGCTGAAGTTTCTACTCTGCACAAAACTTCTATGTTTTTCTGAGCATCCTAACACCTTTTTTTAATATTGGAGAAGGAAAACAGAAATCACCTGTACTGATAGGCAGTATGAACCCTTGATTCCAGCAAAATTCACACAGGAAGACCGAAGATGCTAGCCAAGAGAAGAACCACATAATAATGAATAATATATAATACTAACTTCAGTTATTAATTTGAAGTGTTTCAAATAGGGACAACACCAGCAGAGAGGCTACAGACCCATTGCAGACTAAAATACTGGCCACAAAGGAATCACTGAGTGACCTTGTGCTTTAACACAGAGGGCTGGGAATGTCACTTCAGCAGGCATTCCACATTCTGATTTTCCTTTTACTAGGACACCTATCCACCTCAGCCACAGACTGGATGGGATAATGATTATTCCCTCCCAGTGTTACTGAACCACCTTGGCCTTTGTGTGTGACTTGGACAAAAAAGTCCCACCTGGAGATAGGTGTAACATGAGTAAATATATCTAAGCATGGAAAAAGGGTAAAGTAGCTGCCATGTGATAATCAGTTAAATTTGTTGTTATTCTAAGCTGTGTTTTTAATGGCTCAGAGTAGCAGAAAAAATATGAAAAAAGCACGTTTGACTTCTTCTCCCATAGTAATCTGCACCTTAATTATAACATTTTGTTGTTAGCACCCTTTAATAAGGCTTAAATTCAAAAGAAAAGGATAATGAAAGAGATGAATGCACAAGATAGAACTGTGAAAGTTCATAGTGGAGGAAGATTTGGAAGAGTAAATGGATGTGACTCTGATGGCAGAAGCAGACTATGCCTGATGCAAGAAAACATAGTTAAAAAACTTAACTCCTAGCACTTATACTGAGAAAGAAAATGTGTAAGAGGTTGCAGAAAAACCTCTGTCAGGCAGTGCTGCTTGACAAGAAATAGCTTGAAGTTTACAGCACATCCCTGAGATAAGCAAAGCAGTAGGAGCTAATGGATAGGAAGGGGCTTCCTGACTGCCTGCTCCCATATCAGGAGACAGCCAAGGCTTGCTCTTCTTCTGGACACACTGCAGCAGTTTGATTTGCTGACCTACTTGGGTGGAACAATTTGCCAAGAAGACTCTGTCCAACAAGCCATCATCTGTATCGTGCGATGTAGCCAAACAAACCTTCAATTTTGCCAGAAGCAAGACTGATTCAGTAGCAGGGGACTTAGCACAAGCTGTCTGGGGTGGTGCTCTGATTCATCTGCAGCACCAGCTGGGACAGGGGGACTCTTTTCTTCACTACTGTCTGCCTGAAAGAAGGCAAGGAACAAGTCCTGGCCACCATCCTAGGAGGAAAAGTGGTGCAGAACCATAAAAATCATACAAATCCAGGAAAACAGGACTAGGAGGCACCTCAAGAAGCTATCTAAATCACATCCTACCACTAGCACTGCACTTCTTGCTGCCACCATAAATGTGGCTGTGAGGAACTATTCACAAAAGAGAAAAATGTGAACCAAAGTGCATACATAGCCACCCACAGCAATGCTGAAGGAACTGGAAACTGAAACTCATTTACTACATATTCATTTTTGCCTTAGACTCTGTAGCTTTTGTAAGTCCAGTCTAAAAATAAAGTCGGAATGTTGGCTGATATTACAAAGAACTTGATGAAAGTACTACAGAGCTCTTGAAGAAAGAGTGATAAAATTATCCTTTTTTCCCCCACAGAGATTTTCACTCTATTTTTAACTCTGTTTGTTTCCCCCCTCTGAAATGTTATAATTACTGGAGAAGCAGAGAAAACTTTTGAAGGAGAAGCTGAAAATTTCCTGGTGTTACCAAAAATTTCAAATTGTACTTCTGGCCTCTGGACAGTTTCCTTTATCTCTGGGTATAGAAACAACACAGCTTCGGGGCAAAGATCCCTCAGAAAATTAATACCTATTTTTGGTATTTTTTTTTTTCTTTTTTTCCTGTCTTTTCAAAAGTACATGTTCCAAATACAATCTTGTAAACTCTCAACAGTATTCTTCTTCAATATTGCAGTATTTTCATGAACAGCTTCAGTCTGAAAAAAAAAAAGAAAGAATTGTTAGTAAGCAAAGACAGACTGTAGCAGAAGCCAGAAAAAAATCTGGTTTCTTGAGGACTCTTCAGTGACTAAAGGAAGCTCTGTTCATTTGCATCATTATTCTGGTGCTTGGGTCAAAGCTATGACTGCATTTTTGTATTTGAAGAAGGGTCTTAGTGGTTGCATATAGAGCAATGTGCCAGAGTAGCTGGAGGGTTTTTCTAACATATTTGCTTTATTTATGAAATAGACACCTGCTGTTTACTTTAGGTTTCCCTAGAAGCCTTTGTAAGATTGAATAAGGCAGTGGTTCATGTCATATATCTTCAAGATCTTTTCCCTTGGCTGTGTAGAACTGGGCTACTTGAAACAAAAACATTTTCATTTGTGAAGAATTTGCTGCTAAGGCTCTCTCAGTTTTTCTCTAAAAGTAGATTTTCCAGAGCTGAGTCACAGGTCATGCTCTGATGTAAACAGGGGATAGACAGCCCAGGCCAGCACTCAGCATTGCAACAGAATAAAATGTTGCAGCAACACAGCTTGAAAAGATGCTCACAGTACAGCTCCTGTGAGTCACAAAACTTTCAGGATTACTCCTTTATGTGCCATCCAGCCACACAGAGCAGTCACAGTTCTGGCACATTCAGTCTGTCCTTGCAGGAGGTGTAGGCTGATACCTCTGCCATCCCAGGGCTATTTCACATGGCTCATGGGTGTTCAGGCAGCCTGAACAGCTGGAAGTTTTTTAGAAACAAGTGGGAAACTATTACCCTTTTCATCAACGATCTCAGGATTCCTTCAGTGAAGAAAACTTTGTAGGAAGGTGGGTTTATTTCAACTAAAGACCCAAGAAACATGATGGCTTAGTGTTTTATAGCTGCTGCCCAGCCCATCTCTCCTTGGAATCCAAACTGTGTTGCATTAGTCATTGGTTGCATCAGTCTGCCTTTTCCTATGAAGGGCACCTATCAGCTTTCTCTGAAGGCAGGGCTGCAGAGCAGAGGGGATCTGGGCTCCCACACATGACCTGGCCATCCACTGTCCCCTCAGACACAATGGCTGGACACAGGACAAGGCAGGCACGTGCTGTGGTCCCCAGGTACACAGCACTGCCACACCCTCATTTCAGAAGGACAGGCATTATTGTAGCCAAAATAACTTGTTCCCTGGAGGCAGAGTGAGGAGGAGATCATACTCTCTCAGACCTGAATCTATGAAGAATAGCTGAAAAACTTACATATTAGAAACTCATCCTGGTCCTTAAGTGCTGAGATGAGCAAAGAAGGGAAGTAACTCCTGCAGACACGGTTTGTTACTGCTTTCCAAAGCTGGGCAGCCCAAATAAGTGCATGCCCTTTGCTTTGGAATGTCAGCTGTTAGTGCTAGTAGTGTTCTACTCAACAGTGGTGAGCATTAATAACCACTAATTAGTAACCATTAACGGTTGAGATGGCAAGTGGCTCAAGAGAATGGCCCTTTCAGGCAGCTGTGGACCATTGGGTGTATCCATGGTGGAACCTGTATTCTCCTTATCACAAGAAATGCAGGAACCACAGGGGAAACAAGTCCAAAGTCCTTGATTACAGAGCCAGACCCACATATATGCAGGTACAAGGTGGGGCACACATTTTCCATTCACCTCTTTTAGAGAGGCAGAGCTCTCATTTACTTCATCCAAGACATTTCCCACTTTAATACCTGCCCTTTCCTACATTTTTGAAAACCACATTTACCCTCTAATAACACCTGATATTTTGCCAATGAAACAAGACCACTTGGCAGAAGTGTAATAGCATAGTTAGGAGTGGCAGGCTGGCTGCTGGACTTGCACTTGCAGGCTGAAGGACAGTGCTCTTCTATAAGATCAATGTCTTTACCTACAGGAAGTGCCAGTGTGACCAAAAGCAGGGTGGCACAACCATGTAAAAAAAACAGTTAAGGGTTTCTATTCCCTTATGTGCCCATATACTGTCCTACAAAGGCTATTCCAGAAAGTTTGCTACTTTCTGATCCTTTTTTCATTCTAAATGCCTGTGCTGACATACTGGCTGACTGAAGTACTGCAGTTATTATAAAATAATCAGGGGAATTTTG
This sequence comes from Promerops cafer, assembly GCA_013398275.1. NCBI lineage: Eukaryota > Metazoa > Chordata > Aves > Passeriformes > Nectariniidae > Promerops > Promerops cafer. Next base: position 54,298 of record VZSE01000873.1, on the reverse strand, counting down.
GAAAGCAATGTTCTTGTACCAGCTGCCTCGGCACAAATAATCCTTGCAAATATAAAAGGAGCAAATGTGTGTCAAACTTTGCCATGGGCCAAAGGATGAGTAGAAGAACCATCTCTGGCTGTGCAGTTGTGTACAACAGCAGGAAGCTGTGACAGTCCTGTGTTCTTTCAGAAGACCTCTTGTCCCAGCTCTACATCACATGAATTATTGCAATTATCATGAGACACTTGACAGGCTATCAAGGTACTTCATGACATTAAGCCCTTCTTTAGTCAACTCCGTCACCGAGGCAACAGAAGTGCACTGTTGAAGTGACATATTCCATGTTCAGGTGTTAGCCATCCTAAATGTGATCTTGTCAGAAGTAGATGAACAGAGATGATTAAACTTTTGGATGATTCTGATTAACTGATTAATCTGCAATCTAAACAGCTGTTTTCAAAATTATACTCTACGTCTTTGAGGGAACAGAGAAAATATGGCTCGAATTATGAGGTATATTTTTCTTCTCACCATGAATTGGTTTTTGCTGAATTTACATCAAAGCCACATTATTATGGTGTTCTAAGTGAAACTTGGAAGCCAGAAATTGCAGATACATTATCAGAATGTAGGAAAAGAATTCACTGAGACAGTTTCATAAGGTTGTCTTGAAGTTGTAAGAAGAAAAAACATCATACCAAGCTTCTTCTGATTTGTGGTTATGAGTGCTTAGTCATGTATGAATGTACAGCTTTAGCACCATGTGGCTATGAGTGCATAAAATGGCATTTGCATTGATATCACCATTTAAGAAAATGAAGTCCACAATTAAGACAGAAATAGATTTTAATTACAAATGAAGGTTATGTAAGTGTAAGTGCAGATGGAATAATTAGAGCCTTTATAGTGAAATCCTGAATGCTTGTTCATGAAGACATAAGAAGTTACAGCAACATCTGGTTCAATAAGAGAATAGAATACGCTTTTCATTTTTTAAGTACCTGCTAATGTGAAAGGAAAATGTCTCTGAACTGGAACACGTGCAAAGTGCACACACAGCACTTCGAAAGACATAGTAGCATGTTGTTTATTGGTGCATGTTGAATGTTTTAAAGTAAGGCATGGCAAGCAATGCATAAAGAAGTAAATCAACTAATTTAATCTTTTCCACTGTGACTCATGTTATCCAGGCTGCACAGTGGAAAACAAAGTGGCATCTTGCTGAAAACCAACAGACAGCACAAACATAGAGACCACCCCTTTACAAACACTTCACTGAAGGATGTCCTTTAGAAGCTGGGGTTTTTTGCAGTCTTTGATAATATTGTAGTGAGATAAACTGTAATTCCTTTTTAGCCTCTGCTTATAACTACAGCAATTTACCCTTTTTTTTAAAGTAAAAAAGGGCACATCGCTTCAGATCACAGTTGCTGTGATTCTTTGATTACCAGGCAAAAATCCTAATGTTTCACAGTCCATAACAAATAAATTTATGTGGCTTTTGCTGTTAGAGGAAGAAATGCCATGAAACAGAAAAATAGGAGCACTTATGGTGTCATTACATTGACATCAACTGGGAATACCTCCAGGATGACTGTGCCCCAGAAGTACCCACTAAATATCTCACAGAAGGAATAAGGAAATACAAACTGAAATAAAATTGCTCTATATAGATCTTTCAGTGGTAAAAGTAATTTGACATGTGATTGCACTTCCTGTGTGAATAAAATTTGCACAGGAAGTCTAGGAAGTTAAGATGTCTTTGGAGCCTACTTTGGTCAAGAGAGCTCAAAGGAAAAATGTTTTCTATTGCTCTCTCTAGTTGGCACTTTCTAAACACAGATAGCAGTGCTTCATTTTGAAACAATTAAAAAACAATGCTTTATCTCAGTTTTGACTTGTAATCTGAAGACTTCGATTCCCTGAGAACACAAAATCTTGTTCTGCAGAATGATTTTTTTTCAGGCTGTAAAGGTATTAGCTGACAGATCCTAAACCTCACATATACACTTCATTCATGCACCTTTTACCCCTACTTCCTTAAAAAATGCCTTATGAAAAAAAGTGCTGCATTGACCTCAGCAACTTGCTCTATAAGAAAAATATGATGCAAGACTAATGTTAAAATCACAAGAGATTTCAAGAAGAAACACTTTCTTTCTGGAATACTATCATTGCAAACAAAGGGCTTTATAATAATGACTTTATGTTCTTTTGTTTTCTTTTTCATTCTCACTTTTTTTTTTTTTTACTTCCAAAGTAATTTGAGAGCTTAAGCTTATTAATTACTTAATAACTAAATATACTTCTTGCTGCTCTTTTTTCTGTAACTCAGAGACCCCGAGGTTTTCTGCAGGTGGAAGTGATGCCACCTAAAGACAGATAAAGATACTTAGTACTTCGTTCTGCCTCAGCTTATTCAAGAGAGAGCAGATAGATCCTCCTAAATCCCCTGTGCTCTTGTACACAAATTCTGACTTACATTAAAACAAAGCCATCATAAAACCTCTCAACAGGGAAGATAAAACCAAATTTTGCCAACTCACTGTGGGGCAGAGCTTGGCTGTGTCCAGGACACAGACTGGGAGTGGGAGAGCCAAGCACTGTCTGATTGCTCTGTCTCACAGAGGGGCTGGGGGTTATCACAGGGGCTTCAGCCTCACTGCTGCCCTTCAGAAAGGTAGCAAGGCTCTGAGGTTTCAGCTTCCCCACACAAGTGATCCCTTTTCCTGCATGTGCCTGTAGCAGGCTCTGAAACAGCAATTCCCATATAAGCGCAGCAGATCCATGGGCACGGCACTCTGTGGATTGATCTGCTAGATGCAAATCCAGAACCAGCTCTAAGTCACAGGCAAAATGCATTTCAGACAAAATGGTCCCAGTGCCACTGTAAAAAGATAGTGAGGAAGTTGTGAATGGGAGAGGTTTAGGATACAATCCTCAGACAGAAGAATTTTGTTTATTTTGTTGTTCTGGCACATGGGGTATCATTTTTTTCTGAGCAGCAGGTTATCTGCATTTGGGGATCCACTTGGAAACATCAAAATAGAGAAAAGCGTCCACTTTTCCTTCACACTGGAACCTCATTGTCTAAAAATTTTTCATGAGTTCCATGTTTGAATACAACAAGAAAGAGTGAACTGAGGTATGATTAAATTAGTCTGATGCTTGGAAAGCTTGTTTCGGTGAAGAAAAGCAGCCCCAGCTTTGAGCATAGGATTCCTTGTTCCCCTTTATGGGCAGTAAATATTAAATTTTATACAGACATACATTGACTTCATGCACATGTACACAAAAAATCCAACAGCAGCAAAGAGAAAAAGGAAAAGAACAGACAGAAGTCTTAGAAGTTTTTGCAGAAGAGACTAGGAAATTCTAAAAAAGTTTAATCTAACCACGTCTAACTGAAGTGGTTGCATTCTGTGGCATGCCTGATCCGAATGAGTTTCATTCATTTTAATAACTAGCAATGCATTTATTATTTTGCACTATGTAATAACATATTGACAGTGATATCTCCAAAGTGTTAAAAATTCAAATGACCATAGGAGTTTCCATCTCAGTCTCTCTCCTGTTTTTCTTGGGCTGATTAAGGACTAGCTTCATTCTTTCACTCCATGCTTAGCATATTGTCTGTGCTTGTCTGTGTTCTGGTTATGAACTTGAAAAGTTATTTTGAGGACAAGGTAAATAAATACCTTGACATTGATTTGTATGAGAAAACTTGAGCGATTTTTGCTTCAGAAATAGATAATCTAGTACCTGCTCAGCTGGTATGGAAGTCCCGCCTTTGTCTCTTTTAAGCCTACCCCTGTTTTATTGATTAAACATATTGCAGGTTTAGAACATCTCTATCAAGGTCTATTTCTGATTACTAACCCCATGAAACAGCTGGAAACACTACTATATACAACTCATTTCAAAAAGAAATGAGTAGAAAATAACCAACAGAAAACAAAATAACCAGTCAGAGTAAAATAATCATAGTGATTTTTGCTGCAAAGAAAACCGGCTGATTTCATCCATTTCATACTTGATGGATCTTTATCAAAGTCTATAACATTTTTCTTACTGGAAATTATGGCTAACTGGCTTGTTTCTTTCACCAGTTTTGCTTCTGTTGCATTATGTTTATTGGAATATACCTGCAATTCGCCGTGGTCTGGGCTCACAGCCATGGTCAAAGAGTGCCCTAGAGATGAAAAATGCATCTTGTGATAACAGGTCTGCCACTGAGTGAATAGAAGCTGGGCCTTGTTTTCATCCTGTATTCTTTTCGTTAGGTAACCAGAGGGTACAGGTGACTGATAAGGTGAAAAATTATTGGTGCCACAAGTTCAAAAGCTCCTTCTGACACCAGTGCCTTTGTTGGGCCTGAGTTGGAAGGAAAGAGTGTTTTACCCTTGCTAGAGCCACGTATTCCTTTATAACTCTCTCAGTAACACAGAAAATCTCCTGGCACATATGCAGTGACCATAATCTCTGTGACAGAGAAGGCTGAGTGGCCAAGGACTCAGCTTTCACAGCTGAAAGAAAGTAGCCCAGTTTTGCATGGCTGTTTATGGTTTCCCCCACCTTGAGTGCAAAGACCTGTGCTACTCTAGCACTTCCATTGTGTCCTGCAGTTTGTTGGAACTGGAAAAGGACTGATGAAAAGGTTTGCCATTGTAAGGGAGACCCAACAGACAAAGAAATAACACAGTTTCTTTTCTTTTTTTTTTTTTTTTTTAATGGAAATGGCAGAATTATCTAGAAGAGCTGTTTTTTGTCTTTGTCTTGTTTGTACTCTGGATGCTGGGGACCCAAAATATAAGCAGCTCTGCAGCAGTGGCAGACTGCTCTTCTTACCCTCTTCTTATCTTGCTTACAAAACTCAAAATTGGAGAACTTGTATCCCATGCTGTTTGAAGAGAAAAGATAGATCCTCTTCATGACAATGGATTGCTAGTTTCCACATGAATACTAGATGACAACTGCTTTTCCTAATAATCTGCAAAGGAAAGTATTTGGGAGTGAAAATAATTCCCCTGTTTCTCTCAGGATGTTTGTTCTGTCTAGGCCTGCTTCTTGAAGATGATTATTTTACATCTGGATTGCAGTCATCTGATTGTATCAGAGGTACACAGTGGTATTTTGCAGCTGAAAATAGTCCATCACAGATTCTCAAATTGATTTAGGTTTGTGGAAACAATTCTTATTTGGAAAAGTTAAAAAGGAAGGTGAACAATGTTATTGAAGATGTAACCCCCACTCACTTCAAACAGTCCATCCCAGTGCTATGCTAAAATAAGACTAGATTTGTTTGCAGATAAGCCTTTTTCATGTTGATCAAAGATTTATAGAACAAACTAAATGGTATTATTTTAATTTGTTGGGATTACTTCTACTGTCTCCAATCTTGATAACACTGATCAAGAACAATACATCAAAGTTTAATACCATTTTGACAGCATTGTGCCATCTTTCTTTGGAAAGATTATTGCATTTTTCTCAAAACACAAGGCTGACAATATGGGTTTAATTTTCTAAAAATAACTCCCTTTACTGATACTAAGAAATTATTCTGGAGCTGTTGGAAGAGAATTTTCTGTTCACCCACTCCATTGATAGTGAATACTTATAGAAAAGAGAAGTGTCAATTGTTATTGTGGTTTCAAAAGTCTTCTGAAGTCCCCAAAATGGATTGAATCTTCCACAATTCACATGTCAGGGATGGCACAGAGATCTGTGGGTTCTGTTTAATCCCAAAGAAAAAGCATGGAAGCTTTGAACATCTACTTTCAAAACAACATTGCAATATTCTTTCCTTCAGAACCATGACAGGCTTTCATAATCATAGATAGGTAGAAAAGAAAGAAAGTCAAATAGCAAAAAACCAAGTCAAATAGCAATGTGTTAGAGAGAATTAATTGCTCTGGTAAATCAAGTACAAAAGGGAGGTTTTTTTGATCAGTAAGAATGCAAATCTATGCAGTGAAAACTCAGAAATTAATATGCATTTTAAAGGGACAAGTTGATGGTCATTAGTAGAGTTTTCATACTACACCTCCTGCCTCAAAGAAATTGGTTGGCAAAATCAAAAGAATATTGGATACATTTGTAAGACAACTGATCCTTGGAGAAATGAGGCTTGATAAACAGAAATTAAAATAGAAGATTTAATGAAAATGCCACTATAGCAAAATAACTCTTCCGGCTGCTATGAGATAGATACTCATGAAAGCTGTAATGAGTTGGATGAGTAACTTGCTTTTAATCAGCCAGCTTTTGCATGATGACTTTTTAAAATATGCAATTTGGTAATAACACAAGAAAATTTTTGAAGTAGCAGCTGGAGAATATGGCAGGAAACCTGAGGTAACAAAGACTAAAAAAATACTACTCTGCTTATTAGTCAGTGACTAGGTGGTTTGGTTTATCCGTATCTTGACTACAAATTAAAAAATCTACTAAACGCCACATTTTTTGAGATGACCAAAAGTTGACTAGCATTGTGCAAATAATACAGCATTTTTAACAGAACAGCCTAAGAGTCTGCTGGGATGCAGCTCCTCTGGGTGCAGAGGTACAGTACTCATGACATTGAATGTCTTACCAATCCATTCTTCCTTTGCTGTTAGAGATATCAGGATCAAAATTAATGTTCTTATGCAGTCTTTCCATGCATAGGCATTTCCAAACCTCAGTGATCAATTTCTCACCAGTGAATGCAGTATCTCAATCAAGAAGTGTCCATGTTCTTCTCTGTCAGGACTGAACTTCTGGCCAGGTCTGGTTAGAAACAGGGCAGCTCTCATGTGTGTTGCCATCTGTGGTAAAGATCTTTGGGCAGTGGTCTGTGCAGAAATGTGTTCTCAAGTATCTCTGGAACCAGGATCTCAGGAGGTTTAGGCACACTGGTTCATTCAAAAATCTAAACCAGTGGTATGCATGAGCAGGTATGAGGGGGACATCGAGTTCCTCTGCCACAACAATCTGGGGCTCCTGTGCATCTGTAAAGAGCCAAACTCTTACCAGGGAGAGAACAACAAGAAAGAGACCAACAAGGAGGGCTTATAGGAGTGCAGTTTGGAATTTGACTACCTACAATTTTCTCTAGCTGCACTACAGTCATCTTAACCTTTGCAAGATTTTCAGACTGAAGAATCACCTTTAAAGGTTCATTACAAGTTCTGGATGAACAAAGGAACTGAATGGTCACCTTACTGTTCCATCTGTTCTTCCCAACAAGAATATCCATCAAGCAGCTTTTCTGGTGCCAAACCTAAGGGTCAGTAGCAGCTCTCAAGCTTCCTCAGTCTGACCAGCTCCTTACCTGACTGCTCTTGCCTCTTCTGTGAATGTCTTTTAATGGCCTTCCAGAGCCTTCAATGTTCTTTTCTCCAGTCTTGGCTTCTAGACTGACCTCATCCCCTCTGACAGGTGAAATCTAGCCAGGTCATCCTCTCTTAAACTGAACTCTGGAAATCCAGACTTGGAGATTTAGTCATGTGCACTGCAGCCAGCCCAAGCCTGTGCTGTCTTTCCAAAGGAATGAGAGACCACCAGAGCTGAAAAGGCATGATGTAATTCCTGTTGAACCCTTAAATTAAACAAGTGCTTTCCTGCTTGTTTCTCCCTCCTGTTCAAGAAGAAATATGTAGTGATAAAACGAGTTTATTCTGGACAGTCCTAATGTTATAGAGGCAAGAAAATACAAGCTATAAAGGCATATAAAAATTACCAGAGAAGTTTGCAGGTGTCTATTAATCCCTGAGCAGTCCCTGAGCCAAATCATACTTTCCAATGCAGCTATTAATTACTTTACCAGGTCCTGTCCCAGACCACACATCCTCAAATCTAATGCAGTCATGTTGGCAGTGGCATATTCTTTTACCAGATTTCTCACATGGAAAGTCCCTCCTCTGTAATTAATGTTCTCTTTAGTTTACCAGTAACGTCCCAGTGCTTACCAGCCTCCCAAATGAAGACTGAACCATATTGCATTAGTTAATTAAATAATCAGAGCAGACAGTCTTGTCCAGAGGTACTTGTTATATACTTCAAACAAGTCACAAGCAGGAAGAACAGGGAGGGAAAACAAGTGGGTAGGATTGTGCAATTCTAGTGACTCAGCCTGTGTAATTAGCATTAGATGGTGGCTTTTATGTCATTACTCTATGTAAGGTGAAGTGCAGTTTACTTCAAGATGCTGCAGTCTTTCAAGGGAATCTTTGTGCACTTGGTAATGAGTAACTCACTCAAGCACTGTGTCCACTTCACTCCTCAGCACACAGCTTTCAGCACCCTTAGGACTCAAAACAAAGAGGGCTGGCATTCCCATGCTACAGAGATTGCTGGGCTGCATGAGGAAGAAAGAATTGCCACTCTAAATTCTGGCTACAAGTAGAAGTCTCTTTTTTCTTTATGCATACAATTGAATTGCTTCAGTAAATGAATGCGTACAATGTGTGTTGGTGTGCATGTGATAGAGATAATTAACTGCAATACTTCCTTCAAGGGTAAAAAGAGGTGAAAGGAGTTTATCTGTTTGTAATTTCAGCAAGAACAAGTTTATTTAGTTCTCATAAATATAAAAAAAAATTAGTCCCATTTTTTAATTTATTAACATTTTCAGCACTAATATAATGGTAGCTACATAAATCTACCACAATAGCAAAAGAAATTCACAAAGACATCTGGCAGTATAACCAATTTTTTGGCAGATGTGGTTTTGAAAGTTCAATATAAAAATATATTCTTTTCAAATAAACTCTGAAAAGAAACCTATAGCTTTGTTGATAACAATTTTCTTAATATTATTTTACTCTGAGTAGATCTTGAACAGAATGCTCTCCAATATTTCAAAGGATTCAAGTTACTCCTTAACACCAGATCACTATGTAGAGCTTCTATTTGAAATGTACACCTTGTATTTGACATAATCACAAATAGCTTAGTAAGTGATAGGTTAAAATAAATCCTGGCCCATTAAATCCGGAAATCTGGTTAAATATAATATCTTCTGCAAAGGAGAGGTCTTCTATTCATTCATTAACAAGACGACAAATCCCATTTGTATTCAGAAAATAAAGTAAATCATGCTAAAGAAGACACAATAGTCTGGATTTGGGAACTGGGTAACCAGTAGCAACTGGTTTATCTTTACTTTCCGTGGTGATGTTAGCAGCATTTGTTCCTTGAAATGACTGCATGCAAAGGAATCAAAGAATACAAGTATTGGAAAGCAATCAAACAGTAGGAAAATTTCATACATTAGGAATTAGATGATAAACCGTTGAGAGTTCCAAAAGCACCGAGTACATTTCTGTACATGCCATCCCTACTACAGTAGCATAAACATCCCTAGTTCAGTAATAAAAGGTTTCTTTATGACACAGTAGATGATTTTCCAGTGATGTCAGTTCTTAAGCCATGATCTTAAAAAGCAGCTTTGATACTGACAGCAAGGAGACTAATAAATGCAAATTCATATTGCTTTATGACTGGCCTAGTAATGTTCAATGCAGTGAAAGTTACTCTAATATTGTATTTCACAACTTTGTCCTTAATATCTGGCAGCCTTTTAGCCTTCAACTGAAGGAAAACCCCTGGAGGCAAAACTAGCTTTCCCTCTTAAAGCATAAAGCAATGTTTATTTTTCCTTCATCTCACCTAGGTCAAGAGAATATTTGTTTACGTAGTTTGATAAAATCTTGATTTTTATCAAAACCCAGAACTACTATTAAAAATAATACTTAAATGTTCATTGAAATGAAAAGGGTTAGATGGTATTTTTTGTTGAGAGATTTTCCATGCTGTGTTCATAGTTACTGAAATGACAGGGACATGATTCCTGTCACTATGTACAAATCAGTCATCCTGCATATTTCACTGCACATAGTACCTAATAAAAGAGTACAGCCCTAAATTTGTTAACATATACTATTGGTTGCTGTGGAAAGGAAGTGGAGTGCAAGCTGGGAAGATGGGGATCTAGGAGATGGGGAAGACAGGGAGCTGCCTTTGGGTAGAAAGGTGTTCAGGAGAACAGGGGACAGGAGGTGAGAAATGGAAATTGAGCTACTTAAGGGTCCGGTCAGGCAAAAAAAAAGAGCCTGGAACTAAAAACTAAGTCTGTAAAACTAGGACTGAAAATGCAGGTGCTTATATCCATAGGATACTGAACCACATGCCTTTCTACCCGTGATCATACACCCAGTTCTGCAGGGACCCCTGTGACAGGGAGTCTTGCACTCCTTGCTGTGCTTGGTCTGTACTGTTTGCCTTGACTGCTCTCACTTCTTCTTCTCAGCTTGGACTTATCTTTCTCCCTTTCTTTCTCTTCAGGTCTATTTTTATGCTTCCTTTCATCTCCTGCTTCCCTGGTGTCAGCGTTGTGCCAGCACCAGGAGGGGTTCCCCATGTCCTTGGGCAAGGTGGGGCTCTGCCAGCCAGGGGCTCCTGCACCCAGCACCAGGGCAAAGAGCTGGAACAGCCACAATCCCCTCATCCCACAGCAGCCACAGCTGGACAGAGGGTCTTCCACGCTCAAAAGCCAACAGCCAGGCTCTGACAAGTTTCCACCACACTCCTGAGAGATTACTTCCTTTTTTGGACTCATCATTTGTCTAAAATACATTTTTCAGTGATGTCAAGAGACGCATTTTGGTTGTAAGCAGCCACCCTTCCTGCCAAATCTCCCAGCCCTGCTTCAAAACATGGGTGTGCAGAGCTTCAGCTGAATGACTAGATTGCTGATATTAACACAGAAGGGAGCATGGGTATTTTTGCCTCACACAGTCTTTGGATACGGCTGAACTTTCCAAAATGTTTAAGTCTGAAGGTTAAATGATACATTAATGTACAGAGGGTTTTATAAGGCAACTTGCCAGGCAAAAATAAAGATAGGCTTCAACAACTTGCCCTGTTTAAAATACCAGGATCTGATAGGAGCAAAGATACAGATGAAGAACTTAAATATGAAAAATGAGAGGAAGTGTTTAGAAGAGATAAGCAAGTGTAACAAAATAAAATTAACAAATTGAAAACCTATATCAGAAAAAAAAATCTTCCCAGCATTGAAATTTGATTAGACATAGAATACTGGTCCTTTGGGGATGGTGTAAGCCCCATGATTCATCACCCAGCCTATAAAAATAGGTTGGACAAAATATTAGAAACATATGTCCTGCTGAACAGCCCTGTGCTCTGAGATGGATGAACCAGATGACCAAATATGACTTTTCCATCTGTACCATCCATAAATCAAAGAGAATTTCTGTATCACTCTGCGGATGAACAAACCAGAAACCTCACTGAAAGACCTAGCCCTGTCATCAACACCCATGCCAATTAGCACCTTGCTCCACAGCAGCCCTCTCTCCTCTAAATTCCTCTCAAATTTGTATTCCAAAGGAAAAGGCTCACAGAAGAGAAGAAAATAAATGTGAAAGTGCTTGTGTAGCAATCCAGGAAATGTCTGAATTTCTTCCCTGGACAAAGGGTATGGAAATGCTAGAAAAGGGAAGGAAGGAGAAAGAACATTATTTGCTAGAAATGTGATCTGAAAATTATGGCCAGTCACCAAGGTCAACACCACATCCTGCAACACTGCTTCTCCTTCCCATGAGCAGCACAAGTGGCTCAGAGACTTTATCATTCTGCTTATTCACTAGCAAATGTACACCCCCTCTCTCACCAGTGCAGGAATCTTTGTGAGATGCTTCAGTGATGATTTAAGAAGCAAAATTAACTTACAGCTTGAACAGCCAAAGTGCCATCCACAGAAGAATTCCTAGTTGGCATGGGTAACCTGTGCTGTAAGGTCAAACACAAGGCTGACACCAGAGAGCTCCCTGCAGCAGCAGGAGCAGACTGCTCAGCAAGACAAGAAGAAAAGAGGCGAAACAGAGAGTGGTAACAATTTTCACATTCAGTCATAAAATTGCAAATTCTTCACTTCCTTCAAAGAAAGCCACATATCTGACTGCAATCGAACTGAAAAGAGAGAAGTCTGAAGCCATAAACTGATTTTCAACATGATTTTCAATAAAAAGAGTGCAAAAATTTCTGCTGCTTAGTAGTCAGAATGCTGTTTAGCAGTTTGTAGAATTATGGAATAAGAAAAAGCTGCGTTTGAAGGGACCCATCAGGATCATCAAGTCCAGCTCCTGGTCCTGTGCAGGTCCTGTGTGGTGTGACAAGAGTCACACCATGCTGCTTGAAAGTGTTGTCCAAAGACTTTCTGAGCTCAGACAGGCTGGTGCTGTGACCAGTGCCCTGGGGAGCCTGTTCCAATGCTGCTATTATTAAGCAGTTGTAGAACTGATCAACTGAAACAAATCATGCAGCTGAGTTCTAACGCTTAACAGGAAAAAATAGCTACTTTACCTGCCTTCTAAGGGTGGTCATTTTGGATCATCTGGTTTAAAATTCAGAAACAGCATTATGAGAACTGACACCTGGAATTATCATTTTGAAGTTGCTTTCAAATCACACTGACTGTGTGAAAATCTGGGCCTTTGGCTTTCATCAAACCAGACATAAAAACTTGTGGTGAAAACATTATTTCTGGATCACCAATTTCTGTCTGGCCTAGCACACAATCTCTTTCATCCAGATTCAATGAGGATGAAGTAGTGTCCTGTCACTGGGAGCTATGACTGGCTGTCAGATGCTGAGTTTGAATAAGCCTCCCCAAAAATCTGAACTTTTTCTGGTAGTTAAAGGGCAGAAACTGGAACTTCCTGAAAACTGTTGACTGTCCTGTCCATTCTCTTCTAAGTCTTGATGCTTTAATGTTTACAGCTGTTTGCATTTGACAACATTTAGATACTGCTGATGACAAAACCTGCTGTTTCTCAGGAAGTCTTTCTAATTCTATAATGGTAATGTCCTGAGTAGAGAAACATTTCCCTACCAGTGGACTTGCATTAACCAGTACTATCTAGCTGTGGATCTTTCTGAATCCATCCTTTTCTTTTTGTTCCCCTACAATACTGCATTGGAGGAGATGCTAGTAAGTGACTTTTGCATATAATCCCATTCACTTACTTTTAAGTTTGCAAAGATTGCCAACAAATTACACAGCTTGAGTTTCCACAGTTAACACCAACAAATTTCACATTTAAAGCAGGAATTCAGCCACTTGCATTATGCAGGAGGAAAGAAGCGTAACTTCCATAATTCTGACATTCGTCCTCTGCTTTATGAAAAGTGACTGGTTGTATTGGGTTTGTGTGGCCAGGTTTTGGTAGTGGTGGGTTACTGGGTGGCTTCTGTGAGAAGCTGCCAGAAGCTGTCCCCTGGCCAACACAGCCAGATCCACTGCTGGCCAAGACCGAGCCCATCAGCAATGGTGGTAACAACCTCTGTGATAACAGATGTAAGATGAAGAAGAGTTATTGCACAGATGTACTTGTGCTCAGAGAAAAGAGGGGTGAGAACATGAGAGGAACAACTCTGCAGACACCTAGGTCAGTGGAGAAGGAGGGGCAGGACGTGCTCCAGGTGCCAGAGCTGAGATTCCCCTGCAGCCCACGGTGCAGCCTGTGGTGAAGGCCTTGTGCCCCTGCAGCCCATGGAGATCCATAGGGATGCAGAGATCCCCCTGCAGCCTGTGGAGGACCCTGACTGGAGCAGGGGGATGCCTAAGAAAGGCTGTGATGCCATGAGAAGCCCACCCTGGAACAGGCTCCTGGCAGGACCTGAGGGCCTGTGGAGATAGGGGCCCACACCGGAGCGGGTTTCCTGGAAGGACTTGCAACTCTGGGGGAACCCAAGCTGGAGCAGGCTGTCCTGAAGCAGGGCACCCTGTGCTGGAGCAGTTCATGAAGAATCATAGCCCATGGGAAGGACTCATGCTGGACAAGTTCATGGAGAACTCTCTCCTTTGAGAGGGAATCCACACTGGAACAGGGTGAGCTCCTCTCCATGAGCAGCACCAGGAAAAAAAGGTGATGAACTGACCATAACCCCCGTTCCCTGTCTCCACGGCCCTCAGAGAGAGGAGGTAGAGTCCAGAAGGGAGGCACAGGTGGGGGGGAAGCTGTTTTAAATGGGTTTTTTACTTCTTATTATCCTGCTCTGATTTTTGTTGGTAATAAATTCAACTCATTTCCCAAGTCGGGTCTGTTTTGCCTCTGATGGTAATCACTGGGTGATCTCTCCCTGTTGTTATCTCAACTCATAAGCCTTTCATGATGTTTTCTCCCCTCTGTCCAGCTGTGGAGGGGAGTGACAGAATGGCTTTGATGGGTGCCTGGCATCCAGTCTTAGCATCAACCCACCACAATAATAAAGCAAAGACCATAACAGGCATGTTGAGAGATATTGTTCTTTCTCTTTTAAGGCCAGTGAAATGGAAAATGTCGTCAGTGATAAAACACAGAGACAGGCAGCTGAAAATGACTGAAGGCTTGGCATGACATAAATGAGAAGGTGCAGAGGCAGAGGAATGTGTCTCTGCAGAAGTCTGACCTCAGACTTTAGTGCAGCTGTAGAGAATAACAGAGTTTTGTAGAGATTCATCATCGTGATGGAGCAGAAACTTGGTAGGTAACCCAAGACTGAGAGGTACCTCACAGTGAAAAGTAGCAGAAGAAGACCCTGTTTTAGATGGGTTGCCTGTGGAAGAATGTTAGAACAGAAGAAAGGGAGGAAGAAAGCTACCAGAGCAAAGATATTCCCAAGGAAGTGTTTGGCTGCACTAAGGGAAAACAGAAAATAGAAACTATGGAGCAGATCTTCCCAAAAAAGAGTTGGAGAAGAAGAAATAACAAAAATAGGATGTGGCATAAGGATGATAGACAGAAATAAATGTGAAATCAGGCAAAATCATAGAATGATATGCAGACAAGAGAAACATGCAGAGTAGGAATTCCATATGAACAGCAAAAGAAGTGGGTTTACATGACTCCTTTAGAAGAATTTTATGGGCCATTCACAGAATGGGAGAGTGGGCTGTCTGCCAGGATGAAAAATGGGGGCATGTCTCTGAAGGGATCATGACAGGAGTGGAGGAGAGGGCAAGAGGAGGCCTGATACAGCCAGATTCCTACTGGGATGATTCAAAGACACTTATGTGCAGCTGGAGAGGACAGGGAAATAGATGGAGGGACTCAGTCTCCAGTGGAGTGCTTCTAGCATTAGAAGAGATGAAAATGTGGGCAAGATGTCAAGAAAGTACAAACAGGTATTCAGAGAAACAAACCTCTAAGAACGAATGCTACCCCATGTAAGAAATTTTACAACTTCCTCCTGGTTTTTATGTATCCAGACACATAAAACGTGAACATCTCGTTCCAATTTTTTTAAAAAGTGTGTAACTCACCCTCTTGTTCCCCGTAGTCCTCAGGATTCCACACGCCAGCTAAACACCTGGGCTGAAAACAGCGATCTATCACTAGCTATGGAGACTCCTCAAAACTACTTTACTCCTCTTAGGCAGTACTCACAGATGAATGCTGCCATGAGTGCAAATGAAATAAAGGCTTTTGATACTACAGGAGCTTTTCAGGTCACTGTCTGAAGTTAGCTCTCCTAGGCCTCATTATTGAGACAGTCATTCTTCTCATGTATGCTGCATTTTGGTGGTGTTCAAAGTAAATGATAAAACTGCTGTATTTAAAGTATTTATGTGAAGAGGAAGGAAGGAAGGAAGGAAGGAAGGAAGGATCCATGTATGCTTCTGTTTAGTGTTTTCCAGGTTCTTTCTTCATCTTTAGAAAATGCAAGATCTGTTCTAAATTTCCAGAACAGAGAAAATTAAGATCATAGGTCTGATTAACACTTGTCATTAATTTCTAATTGGCAAATGAGAAGCCTCATCTTATGATAAGTTTAATTGCTTACCATTTTTAATCACTATTAAATGCTACTACCAGGGACTAAACTCACCTTACCTGGGGGGAGTACAAGCTTTTTTTGGAAATTCAAAGTATTTTTATGTGATCCTACACACAAAATATATTAGATTTGGCAGTGGGATAACGGGATTATTTTCACTGCTAAGGATAAATTAAGAAAGACAGCTCATTTATAAAAGCAGTATATTTTGTGTTGTTGAAATAGAAGTAATCTTCTCCAATAATCTAATAATCAATACCCTTTGAACCTTTGAAAGTTCTCCCATCTGCAATAGATAACAGAGTAAATCTACTTATTTCAATGTGTATATCTTCCAGCATTCACTTCCCCTGATCCTGTTATCATGGCCCACATTTTGTGAAACCTAGGTTTTCATGCAAAGATTAGAAGCTTTCGTCCAAAGGATGTCATGTTCCTCTCTTAAAATGAATATGGATAGCAAAACAAAAAAGATAAGGAATGATTCTTTTGCGATCATACATATTCATAGGCCCTTAGCATTTACTCTGGTCAGGCACAAGAAGATTATTAACCCTTTTAAGAGTACTAACTTTTGTCTGACTAAGCCAACTATTCAAGGCAGGTGAAAACTTTTCTTAGAATGACAAGGTATGTTTGTATGTTGTTAATATGATGTATGCAGAGCAGGAGACACACAGAGAGATTTCCATTCTGAAATGTTTACCATCAGATACCAACATCTGTTACCATGATGTTTTAGATCTTACTAATTTAAAACAGAAGAGTGACTTACAGCAATGTGTTAAAAATCACTTCAGATGTTCCCTCTTTGACTGTTTCAGTCCATCTGTAATTGCTGGTTTCCAGCGTCCAAGAAAATATCTTGCCAAAGCACAGAACCACTGGGAAAGAATTCTAATATCCTACTAATTCAAGTATGTACTTTCCTTGGAGACTGTATTTTGAAACCATATTATTTATTGTTTGTAAATGTCAGTCATGCTCTTGTCACACATTTTTAGTTTCCTGGGATGAAGAATTAAGGATTTGCAGAAGAATTCAGAATGTAAACCAAGTCAAAATGTTAATTTCAATTTCAGAATCATAAAACTAATTTAACTGGGAGATTAATTATTTCAGTGGTTTTCCCTTCAATCCCTTGTGACCTCCATGTACACTATTACATTATCAAAGAGTGAAAACATCATCTTTTTGGAGATGCATCTCATGATTTTACAAATGAAAAAAAAAATTATTTACAAAATAGAATCTATTTACATGGAAGCTTTCATTTTGACATTCATATCCTACAGCAATTCCTTTCTCAAGAAAAATTACTGAAAACTCATAGAATATTAGAAAAGACTGCAGTGTTGAGATATAGTCTTGTAACCCCAATAAAAGCAGCAGGTACTGGAGATCACTGAAATCTGACAGGAATACCATTAGGAACTACCACATGCAAAAGAGCAAAGTGAGTCATGTACATCAAAATTTCTTCTCAGCATCACTATTTACCTCTCACTGCTGGAAGCTTCTGTGGGATGGTTACACTGCTAGCAAAATCCATGCCATTAAACAGGACAAAACTATGTCATCCTTTGCTTTGCTCTCGTTGCTTCTTTCTACTAGAATCTAGCAGTAAATTCCCCTTGGTATAACCACTCTCTCCCTTCCTCTCTTGCCTGTTTTTCCCCTCTTCTTCCATCTTTCTGCCAGACTAAAATAACCTTCAGAACAGCATAAGTCTGTCACAACCTCCCGCAGTAAATAGTGAATAAAGGAGATAATAAGCCCAGGATATGACAAAGAGTCTTTCCTTTCTGTCGCTTTTCTTTTGAAGAGTGAGTACAGAGCTATGTAAGAAAAACAGATTCCCAAATTCTTCACATTCTAGTGGTTCAACACAAGACATTCCTTCCAGCCATATATTTTCCATAGGGAAACCACACAACATAATATGCAATAAGAAGCCTTGCAGGCAGACTTCCTAGGCTTCCTGTAGGTTTTGCAATGAAAATGCTGAACAAAACAGACAGCTCCTAGGTCTGCCCCATTCCTGCCCGGATATGGAGATCTTACTGAGCTCCACCAGTATGGAAAACGGAGCTGGAAATAGCAAAAAGGCACACAACCATTTTCTACAGTGTAGTATTAGCTTAAAATAATAATTCAGACACTTCAAATAGGTGATGTCACTACCAGAGCAATGGAACTGTATTTGCCCTATAGAAATATTCAATATGTGTCATCAGAGTCACAGGCTGACTTAAGATCAGCCTGTATGAGTTGGGGACAGCACAAGCTAAGTTGAATTCTACTGAGCTCTGATTTTGTCATCCATTCAATTGCAAAAGCTGTAGAAAAACCACAGCCACCATGGGCAATTGTGCTGTTGGAGGTACCTAACTCCTAACCTGCATCCTGGGAACAACTAGACTAAACTACAGTAGCCATGTGCAGAGAGTATTCATCACTAAAATAGAAAGGATTATAGGAAATATGAAGACAGACTCTTCTCTGATGCACAGTGAGGAGAAAAGAGCCAACTGTCCCAGCTTGCAGCAAAAGCAATTCTGACTAGGTTTCCAGAAAAAATGTTCTCTGTGGGAGAGGTTAAGCACCAGCACAGGTGCCCCAAGAAGATACTCCATCCTTGGAGGAGCTGTCTTGTCTTCAGCCAGACCAGGCCCTGAGTGACTTGATCCAGCTTGGGTATGAGATTGGACTAGATGATCTCCAGAGAATCTGCCAAAACTGACTACTTTTTTTAAAATGAAGTTAACATTTTCTACACAAATACCCTCCTGCCATGTTTAAACTCACTTTTCTACATCATTTTTCATTTTAATACCTGTCTTTACCAAAGTGTTGCCAACCAGGAAGCACAGCAAGTGAAACTGTAGATAAACGTCCTCAGGTCCACGCTACCTTCCAGTCCCAGCCTCTCTCCTGATCAAAGCCTGTTCGCATGGTTTTTTAGCAGATTAGGCAAAACAAGACTTTTTGCCTTGAAGAGCAGCTCAACATTGCAGTGCTCATAATTCAGGCCGGGAGAACCAGGAGCAGACAGCTGATTTGGCTACCCCCACCCAAAGCATGCTCCACAGAGCTGCTCAGCAAGTTGCCTGGCATGTGCTACCAGCATGTGTATCCAGGATGTCACTCACTGAACACAAAGTGGGAGGTCAAAGTGCCATTTTGACCAGGGCCTACTCTAACAGCACAGCCATGCTGGGCCTGTGCAGTGAGTCTGCAAGCGTGTGAACACAAATACCTTCCTCAGGAGAGATGAAACACTGCTAGCAATCAGAATCTGGGCAAGGAAAGGCTCCTGTCTTGCCCAGGCAAACCCAGTCCTCAATACCTTTATACTGCTGAACAAATTAGTGCAGAGCTCTTCATCTACCCTTGTCCCGCTCCTCACCTTTAAAAGGCCACACTGTGCACTTGGAACAATTCCTAGACTCACAAACTGCTTCCAGAACTTGTCAAGGAAAACCAGTGTTTACCAAAGTTTTGTTGAGTAGTCTCCTAAAAGGCTGCATGGGCAACTTCAGCTTGAGACATAAAAATCGGCTGGTTCACAACCTGAAAAAGAGCCTTGTATGATGTGCTTGGCAAAAACTTCTCACTCCTGTCATTCTTCAGAGGTTTACCAAAGAGTTTTACTCCATCTCCCACCCTGGATTTCCATGCCATGGTGCCGACCTCAGCACACAGGCAAAGCTCAAATAAATGCCATGGCTAGTAAGCAGTGAGACAGACTATTAGAAACAGCCAAGAATTCATTCTAGCAGCAGTATAGCAACCAGTGCAATATCAAGCAAATTATGAGTCATATTATATTAATAAAATATTTTAGGCAGTTTCTCTTCACAATACGATATTATCTGTGGCAGGAGTTTTCCAGAAAATTTGTAATTGACTAGATGAAGAGGGGAGAGAAATCAGTTTGAATAAAACATTTCAGCAGGCAATTTGAGCCAAAAGGTCATACTCAGGGATGGGTATTTGCTAGGAAACTAGGAGGAAGAATGTCTCAGATGTTGAGGAATATATTTAGTGTGGGTAGCTCACTGTGCAGATTGAGGTCTGGGTGCAGAGCCCAAGGCAAGCGTCCGTGAACTGCCAACCTTTTGTGTAACAAATGCACAGGGGCCTCTGGCACAGCCAGGTGAGGGACACTGCAGGAGCCGAGGACGTGGCAGGGAGACCCCAGATGTCCCCATGCAGACTGCCAGAGTATAGAAACGGGTCCCTTTTTTGTGGGTCCCTCCTCCTCCTCCTTGGCACCAGCCTGAGGTGTTACTCTGTTGTTGCACAGTGATTACATTATTTTAAGGACCAGAGGTCTGAGACTCTGCTGTGGGAAACCTGAAGTCGAGGCAGTAAGGAGAGTGGTGTGACTGTGGGGGTGTGCAGGGAGCCAAGCAGGGCATCCATCACCCCCCTGGGGCTGCTGCCACGGAGGGGCTTCAGTGGTGCCAGTGTGGCTGACAGAGCAGCCCCTGGATGCTCAGACAGCAAAGTTTCGTTAATGCACTCAAGTCAAAATGAAAGAAAATGACCTCCAAGTGAAGATATTGCAAATAAAAATCCAATACTCAGGTGGGTTTACTCTACAATGAATTTGTTTGAGAAGACTGTGAAGCTAAGAAGAATATGAAGCCCTACCCAATGCAGCTGTACTGACAAAAGATCTTACTGGAAAAACAACATTTTTTCTGATTAACAGCTTGTTTCCCCCGGGGGAAGGTGAGTGGGAGGCCACGGTGGCTTTGCTATATGTGTAAACTGCAAATCTTTGCCTTTATAGCTCTACTGCTAATACACAACATCTAAGTGTCTACATTCCAGGAAAGCACTCCTTATGTAAACAAACACAGGCCAAAGTTCAACCTTTTCTTGCTAAATTCCCTAGACTTCTATGTTTGAAAAGTCACCTTTCAGATAAAATTGGATTTTATATGTAAGACCTGTGCATTTCTGAAGTTGCCATCCAGGCAGAATTCTTTTGGCATGGCGAGAGCATTACCTTTTGAAGGTAGTACTTTAGAACAAGCATATTCAAATGCAAGTAGGATATGCTGCTGCCTCCGATTTTTAAGCTTCAGAGTAGAAGTTAATAAATCAAAACTATAAGAAAGCAATTGACCATGTTCTCTGATAGTTAACAAGACTGATTCGTATCTCTTGGAAAAGTTTGATAGTTGTCATATATCTGCCTCCAAAAACAGTGCCAATGCTGGCATAGCCCACTGCTGGCAATGCCTGTAACTGCTGCTTCAGCATTTTCCTCCTCTGGTAAGCATGCTAGCCTACCTGCACAAGCCTGCCATTTGGCCTTAAACAAATTACTCCCTGGATTCTTGGCCGGGGTAGTTTGAGTGTGTTATTTAAAATGCAAAAAACCTTTTTTTTTTTTTTTCCTTAGTGATTTATCAAGAATGTTCCACATAAAAGACTGGGCTTAATGGGAACACAATTTATTCTGGCCAAGGTCTTGTCTTGGCATCATGCAGAAGGCTGGGTAGCTCTTGGTCTTATAGGCCCCCAGAGTGGTAACCAAGTTTATCTAGCAATTGTCTTCAATCTTCTGACAAACAGGAAAGCAGGCAAAAAATGTCTTCACAGTCTTGAAACAGAACCAGAGGGGGGAGTGTTGAAGGAGGACTGCAATGAGGAAGCAATTAGTCAGAACTGCAAGGATTGTGCATTTCAGCCAGGCATGTGTTCTTTTATTTATCTGGGTTTATAAGTGAAGACTACAAGGGGAGCCAAATTTTAAAGAACAAATTGTACATCTTTAGTACTTAAGTTCCATAAATATGTAATTCTGCATGTCCTAAAAACACTGATCCTGGGCCAAGATAAAGTCAGTTAAGAACACTGTAACGAAAAAGGAAAAAAAATAAATAAAGTAAAAATAGTATCTTTTCATACCACAAAAGATCTGTAGATCATCTTAAGCAAAAAAATCATGTGGGCTTTCTTATACTAGATTCTGATTTCTGCCACTGTATTACTTACGGAAAAAAAAAAAAAAAGGTACAGGATTTCAAGTATCCTTCATGACAAATATGCTAGTCTCAAATGAAAATATTTATACATGTGATTATTTATTTATACATTTTTATAAAAGGCAGCTGTGCAAAGTACAGACCTCTGCTGCTCTGTGGCAATAGCCCTTATCTTCCACCCACAGGCACAAAAGTTATACGTACCCTGCATATGTAAGGGGTGTCCCAAGGCAAGGTTCAAGACCAAATGCACAATTCATACAGACAGAAGGTACAGCCAGAGGCTGCTTTATGAAACACACCACATGCCCAGATATGTCCAAAGCCTTCACTGGTTGCTGGACATCTTAACATGCACCTTAGAGCTGACAGGCTCCCCATGGCCTACCTGTGGGCAGTCAGTGCAGCAGTGGTGTGGACTAGGAAGAGAAATCAATCCTAAAGCTGCTGACAGTTTTTTCTGGCACCACTCACAAAGCATGACACAGATAAAGCCATAGGATCCAAGCTGTGTGTGACTGCAACTCCACTGAGCAAGGAAGACAAAGGTGTGGAAAGTTTCACCTTTTCTTTCACTTTGGCTCTTTGTACCCAAAGCCCACTAGCTCAGGGCCATGAAATACACAAAGAGTGGGCCTTGCAGACCACCACAGGGATGAAGGGAAGCTGCTGGGTTGTGCTCACAAGCACGACCACAGGCAGAATTCTCCAGACATGCCATGGCGTGAGATAGTGAATAATGAAGCCTTGTCTTTCTGACCAGCCCTAATGGTCTTCCAAACATCCTGTCTCATACAGACTGTGCAAGATTTGTGTACAAGAGCTTTCTCTCTTTCTCCTATTTCATTCTATCGCGTTTTTCACAAAATGAGACACATGTTGTAGTCTGATCTTCACCTCTAGCTAGGTGTTAGGTGTTACATAGCAATTACAAAATAGCAGGTGTTTACAATGTGCGTTTATTCCTGTACATATTTTCTCATATTTGTTTGATTAGGTTCTGCATTATCACTTTTACTGTTATTACATGCTCAAAGACAACTGAAGCCATTTAGCTTGGCTAGTGCCTTTTCTTACTTGAAGATTGGAGTTGATAAGAATTAGATTTTCATTCCCAATACCACACTAAGATCAACAACTCATGAATACCATGTATTCATTTGTATAAACTTGTGAGTAAATGTCACTGCTTAAACAGAAAAAAAAAAAGAACAGCAGAATACAGTGTGGATGACAAGTCCCTCACTAATTTCTCTGTATTTGTTGTCTGAAAGGTATAAAATGTTTGCCTTCCTTTGCATGATTATTTACTTTGTTTATACCCATGGCATTTAATTCATTCTCTGAATCACTAGAAATAGCCTTCTTTCCTTGTGTAACACAAGAGAGATGTTGGTCTTAGCTCACATTAGAAAATGAGTAATACCATTGCTGTTTCTCAGTGAGCTCCCAATCCCTGTGGGTGAAATTCATCTTCATGGGTGGTGAGGAGTGGGGAGGAGGATCTGGTAGAGACCTGTGCAACATTTTAGTCCACAGAACAGGGAGTTAGCACAAAGCTGATATTTAACCTTCCCATCAGAGGAATGAATCTGAAAATGAGTGTCAGTCCAGAACCTTGTCCCTGTAAAGACACAGCAGCCTGCTCTCAGCTTTCAAGTTACAGATCCAAGCCTATGACTCAGACCCATGAAAGGATTTAGATGTCTGAAATAAATCACCAGCAGGACTTCAGTCAAAACATTCAAGCCTTGTGACCTCTGTCTAACCACAGTGCTGAGTAAATCTTGGAGACACCTCGGGTCTGAGGCAGACAGTTTAATGGGAGCATCTTGTCCAGCTCAGCATCTGTGCAGATGTGACTCAGAAAAGCCTCTGCTGAATTCACCACCAGTGAGGTCCATCAAGGCCCACGGATGCTCCCCACCTCAGTCAGGCATTTTAGCAGGCATCCACAAATCACACCCAGCACACCCCAGCCACTCGTTCAAACCTGTGGCCAGCCAAGAGAAAGCTGATAACAGCGTGTGTGCCTAACAGCAGCACGCCCAGCAGGTGTCTACTGGCATATTTTGATGTCACTTGCCAAGATTAGTATACACAGCTCCTAAAATAAGTAGCCTACAACAGTCTTTTACAATACACTAAATATTTTTGTTGGCTCCAGAAAGGATTAAAAGTGCACTAGCACCATGAGGTCTGGACAGAAGTTTTGTCTTTCCAAATTAAATTCTGAAAGAAACCACAGATCTGGATGTCCAAAAATGAGAACTTAGTTTTCCAGTCTGTACACTGGCTATTACAACTATCCACCAACTGAATTCTTACTCCTTGTCTCTCTAATTTCCATCAGTCATTACAGCTTTTTAATGGAAAAATGTTGTCTTCCTTCAGTTCCACAAACAAATTACCCATATAAATTAGTGAATTTAAAAAAAAAAGAGTTGAGGAATATCCACTGATAATCAATGACAGTAATAACTTACAAACAAATATTTGAAAGACTCTGCCATAAAGAGGATCAGAAGATATCAGGCTGTGACATATTTACATCACACAGCATTCAATACCACTATACAGCCTGTACATGAAATTATCCACATTTCATGGCAATGATGAACAGTGAGATCAGCATTTCAAATACCACAAGAATCATCCCTGTAATTAGTCACTAAGGAATGACTACTACACATAACAGAGTGTACTGAATAACTAATGTTCTGTAGTGCTAATGAAAAACAAATCTATAGCTTATCTTATTACTAATATAATAATTAATTCAGACACAGATCTTTCACTTATTCTAAAACCGAGACTTTAAATCAGAAAGTAAAGGTCAGTTCTGTTCTCCATCACATCAGCTAATCTGAGGAGCTGTACAGTTATAATCAGGAAATGCATAATTATAACTCATGGGATAATTTAATC
This sequence comes from Promerops cafer, assembly GCA_013398275.1. NCBI lineage: Eukaryota > Metazoa > Chordata > Aves > Passeriformes > Nectariniidae > Promerops > Promerops cafer. Next base: position 29,555 of record VZSE01000873.1, on the reverse strand, counting down.
CAATGAATCAAAATATTTTTTGTGTTCAATTAATTTGTATGCTACCAAGAAAAAAAGAAAATATGAGGTCATTTACCTGCTATTAGTCCTTTCCAAGAACTCCAGTAGTTTTATATACCAGCCTAGGACCCCTACTTACTCACTCATTTCATATACTGTGAAACTTGTGTCTTTGCAAAACTATTTTCTTTCTTGGTTTCAGAATATCACAAAAACATTCCTACATCACAATCACATTTTAATGGCTATATCATCTGGATTATAATATTTTTTTAATTATTAGTGCAATTAAAATTGTCTTCCTCTTTAAGGAAATTGGCTCAATATTTTGCCATTTCATGAGCATTGTGGATATTACTTGCCTTATTAACAGGTAGAGATTTTCAAATTTGACTACATTTTCTGTGTATCAAGTATAGATGCATTAAGAAGACTTCACTGTCTAAAAAACTCTCTTTAAAATTATCAAGAGTGGGGGACACAAGGTTTGAATTCACAACTCAGATTTACCAGTTACTTTTGAAATTAAATTATCTTCTGCTTATAACCATGTTCAATAGCATCAAATGAATCAAATGATGTTGCTTAAAATCAAATTGTCTCTCACCAGTTTCCCATGTGAGGACATGAACAGGCTGTGCAGCACAGAGGAGGATGAGGGAGACAGTGGTGGGATCTTCTCAGAGACCCTGCAGGCTCAGGAGTCTTGTCCCACCACAGCAGCAGAGGTGCAGGTGGACTCTGCCATTCTGAGCAGTAAGTCAGAGTCTGTTGAATGTGAAGGCTGGAAGCAGGTCACTGCCCACACAAGAAAGAGGGCTCTGGCTCCTCCTGAAGACTAGCAGTTAGAAAATAGGTTTGGTACCTCACACAACAGGTATGAGGGTCTGGAAGTGGGTGGAATGATCACAGATTCATAGAATGGTTTGGGTTGAAAGGGACCTGAAAGATCTTCCAGTTCCAATGGCATTGATGCCATTGTTGCCATCAATGGCAACACCTTCCTCAAGACCAGGGAAGGTCTTGCTCAGGGCCCCTTCCAACCTGGACTTGAGCACCTGTGGAGATGAGGCAGCCACAACTTCCCTGGGCAACGTGTGCCAGGGCCTCACCACCCTCACAGCAAAGAGCTTCCTCCTAACAGCTGATCTAAACCTATTCTCTTTCCATTTGAAGCCATTCCCCCTTGTCCTGTCACTCCATGTCCTCCCAAATAATCCCTCTCCATCCTTCTTGTAGGCTCTCCTCAGGTACTGGAAGGCCAAAGCCTTCTCTTCTCCAGGCTGAACAATCCCAATTCTCTCAGCCTTTTCTCACAGGAGAGGTGCTCCCTCCCTCTGATCACCTTGGTGGTCTCCTTAGGACTCACCTATATTTTTAAAGAAATATGTGACTCTTTTATTATTCCATGTTCAATTATAAGTTCAACAACTGAAAAAATGGACAGACTTTCAAAACTTCTTAGCTTCCATAACTGAGGCCAGATTTTCAGAAGACACAGATATCTCAAGCACAAAGTTCTCAGGTGTCCAGTCAGTAGGGTCACAGCAGGAACTGCTAAACCATGAACATTGAAAAAAAAGGCCCTAAACTAATACTTGCAAAGGGAATTTAAAGCATTCAGTATTGCATACTTTTCACTTCTTCAAAAGATTAAGCATACAATACTCAGAAGCCAATCATTTCTCTTGCTTTAGCAAGATCCCAGGATTCACAATCCTTCGTGTTACAAATCAGGAATGGGGTGGAAATGAATTAGTATTAAATTTCAAGGAGCAGGATGATATCTGAATCACTTCCCCAAATCTTTAGTGTTTAGAAGACAGATAGTGTGAAGAGTATATTTCTCATCAATCCCATTATATATTTACTTGATGTCAGTATGCCATTTATTCCACATTTGTTCTACTTAAGCAAGTCCACAGATGCAGTTACACTGTAAGTTATTAGTTTGATTAAAAATTGTACTTAAAAATGTTATTTTAAAACTGTTTTTCCTCTACAGCTTCCCAGTGGTCTCTGGGAACTGCTATATACAGTTCTGGCAAGCACTGACTTCACAGCTGCTATGAGTTAGTTATTTATTTATGCATCATCCTACTTGGCACAATAGGTTTGATTTTGTTAAAGGCACAGTGAATGGGCACAAATCAGAATTTTCAAATTAATTCATGGCTATCAACTGTTAATGTTAGAGGCTGAGAGCCATTGTTCAGACATTGCTCACCCTCCAGAAGTGTGAAAGCCATAGAGCCATCCTCAGCCATCCTCTCTCAAATGTAACTTGGCCCTCAAGCTGAAAGGACAATCTCTGGCATCTCAGGACCTGGGCCAACACATACCTGACTGGAAAAAAGCCTCACAGAAATTACCTGAGTGGGAATTTTGGATTATGAAACATTTTCAAGGCCAGTGCCTTAATTGATTTCTCATCTACCATTTCCAAGTAGGCAGCTGAAAAAGTACTATGGGTGAACTTACAGTGTGAAAACACTTCTCACTGGGAAGGTGCTGAAATTCAGTTTTCTTCAGGTTACCCACTAGCTGCCAGATTCTGTGAGGCTTTCTGCCACTGGTGACCTCCACCTGTGTTTGAATCTGAAATTCCAAAACAGTGAAGTCCTGGGCTGTGCTGGGGAGGATGTGGTGTCCTTCAGTGGTCAGGGACAGGGGAGCTGTGTGAAGCCCTTGGCATGCAATGTCAGTGGAATATCCCAAAAAGTGCCTGACAGGGCACATTGTGACACCAGCCTGTGCTTTGCACCCATCAGCAGATTAGGAATCAGGGTCAGTATCAGAAAAATTTACCCACTGGATGACATCCCTTTGCAGCCCATCCTGGTGGCAAATCTAGACTGCTTCTGAGGGCTCTCGGGACGAGTGCCCGGAAGGGCGGGCAGGACATTTCCTGCTGGAACTGGTTGTTGCTGTGAAAAGCAGTATGAAATATCCATGTATGCATGCTGTAATCAATCTGGCATGTTGTCCAACACTGATCATCACTATAGTTACAGGGCCTGATCTATTTTGGGTCCAAAATGACAAAGAAATGTAGAATATCATCCACTCGTAGGCTGGCCAGATACTACAGTCATGCAAGCATTAAAAATATGTGTGGTAAATCAAGTAACTAAGCAGAGGTAGGCAGACAGAAATGTGCATTTTGAGATGCAAAATATTATGCCTATATCTGTTTAGGTGAAATGACACATCTTTCAGCATAGGATCTGGTTTACTCGTGTTTTTGTGGCATAAGTAATACACTTCAGGCAATAACCACTAACTAACTGAAAAAAATAAATAGCACACAAAAATTATGGCACAATTACTGTCTTACTCCTTTTCTTAAAAAAAAATTAAAATCCAGGAACTAAAATATCTTGGGTAAATTGTGGAATAACACCTCTGTTTGTTTTTGTTTGTTACCAATACACACCGCACTACAGTGAACTGTTTGGAGTTCTTAACAAATGCATTCAGTCTTATCACATTAAATGGGAAGGTTCCTGTAAAAACTGTTTTGCTTGTGAAGTGGAAAATTATGTTTTAAATAATTTAAACATCCTCTACCAATACTGCATTGTCCCACTGAATAATTCAGAAGTATATTAGGTTGATGTTATGACATTTCAAATCTAATATTTGCATTTTTCAGTCACTCTTTTTAATCAAGTCTCCACAAGTAATCTGATCAAGATAAATTAGTCCCTGATTTGATGCCTTGTGCTGATAAGTAAGTGCAGATAGTTTGCTGGCTAGTTTAAAGTTGGGACTATGTCTAAACAACCACTGCTTCAGTCAAATCTTTTGAATCAATTCCTCACATCACACTGCTACTGAAAGCTAAACCACTTTTGATACCAGAAAATGTGGTATCCACTTTGGGCTCTTCATTTTCAACTTGAGGGGGATTTGGCAAAGGATTAAAAGAGAGCATAACTGGATGCTCATACCTGCTAGAGATTCTGAATAGCAGAATCATGTTCTGCTACCAACCTGCCTACCCCACACACCAGGAACTCTCAACCCTAGGGACGTGGAAACAGCTGAAAAGACAGTTCTTCATTCTCTTTCCTTGATTTTCCCCAGAGTGTCAATCAGGCCAGAGTCCTGGCCCACATATAACCCATTCCTAACATCAAAATCAGATCAGTTTAGCCCTCATCCTTAAAAGTATTTACACATAGCCACCTTCTGTCCTTGTTCATACAAGCGTGGATGAGAGGCTTGCCAATAGCCCACTTTTTGGCTGGCAGCTGTCAGACTCGCAGGGCCAGCTACAGGCACAGCAGCCAGCTGTTCCTCTACTCTAAATTGTTCATGAACCTGATGCTCAGCACCTCACTGGCTCACGCAGGAGCTGTATGCCCAGACTTTCTTCTGGCAGACAGTTCAATTCCTATTTTCAGTGCTTACTCTCTGTGCGATTTCCTTCTTCCCCAAGTGATTCGGTGCTTGCTGGGCATCACTTCCCCACTCTTCCACCATACTTTCACAACTTTGCCTCTTCCTTCTTCCTCCTAGTGGCTTGCACTACCTCTTGCCTTCTTTATTGTATCTTCCTCCTCCTCATCCTCATCTCCTGGCTGTTACAGTTCCTTGTTTTCTTTCTCACAGCACTATTCCCACTATCTTCCTGTTCTTCGTCTCCATTCCAAGCAAGATTTTCTTGCCTCCTCCTGGCCATTTGCCTTACTCAATCTTCAGCACATTTTCCTACCTTATTGCCGTCTCTGTTCTTCCATGATCTGCTGCTTGATCCTCACTTCTGTATTCATGCTTCTCCACCTTCTCCACATCTTCACACATTTCCAGAAGTCAACTACAGTATCTGGCTGCCCCACATGGCGTAGACCCCTGCAATTCATACAACCCCATTTCTGTGCTGGCCTTTCCTCTTCTCCTCCATGCTGCCTGTTAACATCCCTAAGAAAAAGCAGCTGGAAAATCAGGTTTCTCTTTTCCTGTTCAGTTCACTTCAAACTATCCCTTCATGCTCCTATACATCATAGGTGAGTCATTTTCTCCTCAAATCTGGCTCCTCTAAGTCAAAAACCTTTTGCTGTGCTTCTCAAACAGTTATTAAAACATTTCTACTTTGAAGACTTTCCCTCTTCCCTCCAATGTTCTTTTTTCTTCCAGTTGGATGTGTCTGATGTGAGTAGATTGAATTTGCTTGTAAAGTCCTGAGGGATGTTCCTGACATGCTCTAGGTTTATTTACTGTCTTGTATACTTAGGTTGCAGTACTGTTGGGACTTAGGTGCACTTCTAAATTACAAAAAAATACAAGCAATAAAATTCACTTCCACTGCAATCTGCAAATATATTGCTGTTTTTTCTAATGCTGATTAGCAATTAAAAGTGAAGTTTAAATGTATATAGTCATCTTCTGCCCTTTCTGTCATTATAATTCCTCTTCCACTAGTGAGCCTGAGAAATGCCAAAACCAGGATGACAAGAAGAATGCAAAGAGAGAGGTGGGGAATCCTAAAGGAATAAATAAACAAATTAAGAAAACAAAAAATAAACAAAAAAAACCAAACAACAACAAAAACAACCAACCAAATCAAACAAAAATAAAACAAAAAACCAAACCAAAAAAAAACCCCAACAAATAAAACAAAACAAGACAAAAAAAACCCCCAAACACAGAAAGAAAAGCATGCACTCGGCAGTTGGTGGCCACATCTAAGATCTAAGACTCAGGCTTATTGCATTCACTGAAAATGAATCTTGCATTTTCCTGAAGCTCAAGGCAAAACCCTGGGCCCATTACAGTGACTTAGGCCAAGGTGTTGACACGTTACCTGATTTCTGAAAATTTGTCCTCTCTGTCAAAGTGAAAATAGTTGACTCAGTGAGGCTGGTAGAAGCCTCTTTTCTAGTTAAAGTACAAAAACACTTACAAAAGGCACCCTCATGGCAATATACTTCTACCCATCTCCTCTGACCTTGACACAAATAAAAAAAAAAACAAACAAGGAATGTTTCTGCTAAGTTTTTTTCAATTATAAAACTGTATCTTTTTTTTTCCCCCCCTATTATGTGTTAGCAGAATTTGGGGAAAGAGTATCATGTCTCTGAATACACTTCATTTGGGGCGAAGGAAGCAACATATTTGAAGAAAATGTTCTAGAAAATTAATGCATTACCTGGAAATTTTGTTTAACAAGGTTTCCTAAAAGCTGTGGGTCATAGCAAATGACAGTACAGCTCCTCCTCATCTGCTTTTCTCTGATTTGCAACCCACAATTGTACTGGAACTAGAGCAAGAGATGCTGTTATGATGTATACTGCCTGTCCTTGAACCTTATTGCACATAGTAAATCCACAGCTGTGTCAGGTGACCTTGCTGGAGGATAATAATTTAAATAGTCAGAATAGCAGGGAACAAAATTTAATCTAGGGTGGAAATTAATGTCAGGGGAGGACAGGAGGATTTCCTTCCATTACTTACCACTGCAGCCAATACAAAATCACTGGTTTCTACCTTGCCATTTGTGGCTTTTCTGATGCCACCTAAATTGTCAGAGGTTATTGCTTCAACAAAGTCTGCAATCTGCACCTGCATTATTCATTTGTTCTTGTTGACTTACAGAATTTTATTTCACATATACTTATGAATGTGTGCCTGCATTGCAATTGTAATATCGACTGAAAGGCATTTTAAGAAGCACTCAGCATGTACTCCACTAAGTTGGCAGCAGCAATCTCTACACCAAATGCCTCTTGCAGCCTAATTTCAACAATCCCACTCTTAACAACAGCTTTCCTAGTGGGTAGCAAACATCTGTAGATGTATTTGAATACCTGTACAACTGTAACGATAAGCTTGAATAAATCTGTCTTTCTTCTTCTTACAAAAGTAGCCAGCAGTGATTACTACTTATGGCAAATTGCTACACTTAAATTTTACTCCTTTTTTATGATGTGTTCTACAATCCTTGCTGCAGTCTGAGTGTGAAAACAGGGGTGTGACCGTGTTTGTGTCTGCCACAGAAGAATCAGAACAGCCCTCACCCTGGCTCCAGGACAATCCCACCTGCAGCTTTCTACAATGTGCAAAGATTTTTACTAGGCCACAGTAAGAGAATTCATTTTGCATTTTTCTTCTCTTCATTGCATCTCAGTTGTTATTTTGGTCTGCATTGTGTGTGCAGCATGTACACCACCATTTACAGAGAGAAAAGTTATTTACCATCAAGGAAGGAAATGTTTGCATGTTTTGGGCACCTTGAAGTATGTGTTTAGGTGCAAGGGAAGTATGTATGCTTCAGTGCTGCTTGAGATGGAAGCAGGTAGAATTACAGAAAGTACAGGGCAAAAAGGCTAGCGTGACCTTTTGAGAACCATGTGTAATGTTACACTATCAGACAAGAATATAATGTGAACAGACAAATGGAAGGAGAATTTTAACATGTCCTGTTCCTGAGACACTTGCCAAACAGGCTGAGTAAAATCTGCCCACAAAAAAGCGTGAGATAATGCAGCCATAGGTTAGCCTGAATGACTGTATCACAATTAAATCATAATTATTTGAGAAGCATTACAGCAAAAGCAGTATACCAAGAGCTGCCTCAGTACAGCACGAGCTTGTTGCTAATACAGATCACATTCCAAATCCACTTCAGTCTGTGGCACACAGCCAAGTGGAAGAGTATCTGCTATGAGCTCATCGTCCTGGGGGAAAGGGGATGAGCTGCAGGAAGCCAACTGCACTGAGCAGCCCGTGCTGGCCAGGTGAGCCTCCTTCTCACTCAGCCAGTGGCTCCCAGCAGCTTAAGGTCAGCTACCACCTCTACACAGAGATGACTTTACAAAGGGGTGTTAATCATAGGGTTTGCAATCACTTTCTGCCCCTAGCTTTCCTTGATTTGTCTCTTTTTCTTTCTGGAATTAGCTCTTCTGAGGCTACTCAGTACTTGAATCACCCTTCACCCTACTCTCCTGCAATGGCCATGATTATGGATTGTTTATTACTCTCAGAATTTCTAGAAGTGCTTCTAGAAATTAGGGGCACTTAATTCTTAACTTCCCAAGGTTTTCCTTTTTCTACTCTTCTCAGTGCCTTCTGAGAAATATACACTCCTCTACATCTCAGCTCATAAACTGCACTGAGAAAAATGATATATCTATTTATTTATCCTAGTCAGCTCCAAAGGAGTCTGTGTACGGGTTCAGTTTTCAGGGAGTAGCAACTGAGGAAGCCTTGCCATTTGTATACTTGTCTACTCTTTTCTTCCACTTTCAACTCATCTGTCACTGACTATGTAGGTAAACATGACTAATTTTTTCCAGTTTACAGTGAAATCCACTTCATTTCAAAGTCTGAGGTTTTTTTGTTTGTGATGTGCTGCAGAATATTGCACCATTGCTTGCTGCAGTATTAATAATTCTTGTCCCCAGGCAGCATATCCTGAAAGATCTCTCCCACACCACACAGTTGCTGAGGCAATTGCAGTTATTTCAATGTGCAAAGCTTGGCATCTGGGTCCAGAAGCCTAATAACCAGAGGGTTAGCTCCTGCTGAATCCCCTGGGAGTCTTGAATAAACTTTTTAAGAGTTGAGACTATGGAAGCATTGAGTGGATATCTTGTGCTTAGAAAAATACTTGCACAACCTGAAATTTAGACAAATTCTCAGACTACACCTGAGAGTTTATATTTCATGGTTTTCATTAAAATTTTGGATTTAGACAAGTTCCTACTTTGTCTGGTTTTATGATACTAATTGTGCTTTCAGCCCCTGTCTGAACCTATGTGAATGAAATCCTGTTTTATCAGCTGGAAAAATTCCTCCTTTGCTCTGTTATTTTTGGTGTTAGGTCCTTATGTGAGACACCTGCATGTGTCATCCTGCTTCTCCCACTCATGCACAGATCTGTGATAAAAGGAGCAGCTAATAACACCATGGCCTCACATTTCTTGGCTAGGGTATAAAAGTTGGTTTCATCACAAGATACCAAAAAGATGTACCTATAATCCTCAAACAGCCACTGCTGTCTCTGGATCCTTGGGATTACTCATGCTCTGTATCTCACAGCACTTGAGCTAGAGGGGGTCAGCCAACCCTGGAGCCATTCCAGCTCTTCACCCAAGGTGGATCAGCATTACTGCTGATGTTAAATTATACTGAGTTTCAACAACTGCTGTGCAGCTTTCCAAGCAGCAGGGAGCTGCTGTAATGCTGCAGTCTTTTCCAATGGTGTGCCTTCCATCCAGAAGCAGTCAAGAGACAAGACCCAGGTGAAACTACCTGTTACCAGCCATGTAGCAAACTGAGTACTCAGGGACAGGACTGCTACCTGAAATTTAGTTTGTACTGGGCTACCTACAAAAAATTTCTGGTCTATTGAGCTACATAATTTCCTGAGCTTTGCCACCATTACTCACAAGTGACCTCACTGACCATCTAGAAAGAGTTCTGGGTCAGATGTAATTCTGCCCTGTTATTATATTTTATGCATCATTACTTTCTCTTGGTTTTGTAATGTTGGTTGGGGTTTTTTACCAACATGAATCCCCATGAGAAGCAGCAAAAAGAAAGACAATACCAAACTGTGTTAGGGCAGATCCTGTCAACATCATAATCCATCCCTGAGAAGTGCAACACCCGCCTGCAGTACAGCACAGAAATACTTTTCTTTCATTATAGCTGATTGTGTTTGCTCAATTAAATTAACGCACACAATAGTTCTGTCTAAATCAGAGCTTTCAGCTTTGTTTGCACAGGCAAAAGGAAACCTCAACCCTTTCAACACATCCAAGAACTATCCATTCAAGCAGAATGTCCCAATGCAAACATTCTCAAAAGGGAAACCAGAATTTAAAACCTGTTAAAACCTTTAAGTTTCAATGCAATCTGTTTTGTGGTCCCATTGTTTCAGCAGAAATTGCTCCAATATGCAGTCTAGACCGTAGCCTTGACAGACTTATCTTTTATTCATGGAAGAAACTGAGAGAGCAGAAAGAGAGATGATCTGGCTGTTGCAGATTTCATTGTACACCTAGTCACTCCTTGCTGCTGTTTCGCTGACATCAGTGTGTTTTGTCCTTTTGCATCTATTATCCATCACCATATGTCCTCTGTTCACAAACATGATCCTCAGAGAATCAAATAGCAAAGCACGCTAAATATCAGATATTCAGATTTGCAAATGATCTGTCCCTTGCACCATGCACACCCTCTCCATGTGCATGGTCCCACCACTGGACAGAAGCAGGTTTTCACTCAAGCTTTAGACCTCTTTTCCACAGACCATGGGGACACAGGGCTTTAGGGCTTTAGGGCTTTACTTTTGTTTAATTTGGGCATTTTGGTGTCAGTCCTGCACAATGCTGGTGCAGGCAGCACCCAGACTCCACAATTCAGAGGCTGCAAGTCTTCCACAGCCCTCTCCTCATTGCGAGGGCGAGAAGGGGAGCATCTTTTATGCCCTAAAGGCCACAGGGGGAAACTGAGGCCAAGCCATGCCCCAAAATCCTTCTGTCCTCTCCTTCACTCCTCCACTGGCCAAGGACTAACTCTTCTGCAGAGGAGAGCTGAGGAGCAGCAAGAACAGGGCTCTGAGCTGAGCAGGGGGAACACACCTTGGCAGTGCACCAGCAGCCTGCAGTTGTCGGAGTGCCACGTCCCCCTGTCTACTGCAAGCCACCCTTGCAAAGAGCAGGAGGAATGGAGGAAAAGCATAGAGATGCATTCTTCTGTGGCTGTGGGCACACTTTCTACCTTAACAGGGTAGGAAGCTTGGAGCTGTTTCAAGTTTGCCTTGCTTTAACTGGATGCATCATGCACCCAGAATCTTCTCATTGGTCTGGTTCCGAGGCTTAAAAAATCCCAGCTCTGCTGGGTAGCCATGACTTCTATCAGAGAAGTGATATTTTTGAAACAGAAGGCAAGGAGATTCCAAGGGAAAAACAGGATGCCTGATTGTGCACCTCAGGGAGAGACTGAGTAATGCCTGGTGGCAGTAAACCTCCGCTCACTGCTGAGAGACACAACTGTGGACAAGGGAGGAAGGTAGAGAGATGACTGGAAACACCAAAGGCAGTGGAATATAAATAATTTTGTATTCTTCCACTGTATGCCACACTAGAAATTATTTTCCAGTTGCTACATTTGCAGGCATTAGACAATCAGGAAATTCAACCTTCTCTCCCTTTTAACATCTTACACTTTTGGCAGCTCACAGCAGTTCATTTGGCAGGCGCGTGCACCAAATGTGCCTTTCAGTCTTGTAACAGATGGAGTACATTACACACAGAACTGCATGCCTCACATACAATATCTAACACTTAAACTAGGAAAGGACATCCAACAGATCCCACTGACCACAAAATTACTTCCATATTGCTGAAGGGAAGAATTTTATAAATTAGTTAGAAGCAAATATTCTCTCTCCTCATGGTAAATAAATGTGTTATGCCTGACTCCACAGCCTTTGTTTTCAAAGATGCAAACAATTTATTCTTGTATTCACATTTTACTTTGGATATGTCCCACCTGAAATCTAAACCTAAATAATTAAATGCCCTCTGATCTGTTTACATTTGTGGTATAATTCTTTAAGAAAGAATGAGTACCAGATCATTTTGCTAGCTGTTTGGTTTTAGTGGCTTCTTCGTTATATGTTTATAAATCCCAGATTAAAATATTAGCCACACAGAATTGTCAGGGACCATAGGCTTTTGATTAATTTACAGATTAAAATGTTTTACTCAATTCATAGATCAAGTCTAAAGGTACTGTAATTTCAAGTACCACTTACTGAAGATATTCAGAAATTTGCAGAAATTTGTTTTCTAAGTGCCCACAGCAGATAGGTTGATGGAGCTAAAGAAGGTATCTTTTAAAACATGGCAGCTACCAGGTGCAGGGAAAGAACAGCCAGAGGGCAGAATAGAAAAAAAAAAACAGAAGGACAAAATATTAAAATGTAAACACTGATGGGTTTACTTTTTATATATGTACAGAAACTGAAGGAGGGATTCGCACAGTTGTGAATCACACAGCAAGTTAGAAACTACCAGTGAATGTTTAATATATATTAAATACATGTGCTAAATTATACAGAATATTATATAACATATATTAAGCACTTATGGGTGCTTTCTAACTTGCAGTGTGACTTGAGGTGAGACAGTCACTCCCATCTTCGATTTCAGAATCTGTCAGATGGGGATAAAAATATTTGTTGATATCAGTGGTCTAGCCCGAGGATGTCCTGGTATTTGAACAGCAGCCATTCATGCGTATAGTGTTACAGTTTTTATCACTGAATTATAGATAGTGCTGTCAGTACTTCAGCAGCTCAAACACCAACATAAGCCATGCACAGAAGATCCTATCCTTTTCACTGCAGAGCTGTACTTAAGAAATAGACTGTGGGCCCATTTTCTCCTCTGTGATCAACATTGTCTCATCTAGGACAGGGTCAACTGTAGAGACAAAGAAATTAAGTGTACAATGGATGCTGCAGTGTTAGCTGCTGCTCAACGAGACCAGAAATCCTGTGAGACTTCATCCCCTTGTTAATGTGGGGAAGAGTTTAAGGAGTTTAATTTCTGCAATTTTTTATACATGTATATATGACTAGCTGTTTATTGGTATACATCCTGACATGAAATAAGTCTGGTATAAAGCAAAACATAACACTTCATTCATGGACATAGCAATGCATTGTTTGGTCTGTCTGAAACCAGCTATCTGGAGGACATGTGAATATCCAATTAGACAGTAACTACACATATGTGAACAGAATTGCAGTACAGAAAGGTTCAACAAAATAATTGACTGGATTTGTTCTCATTTCACGGAAGATAACAATAGATCTTCAAGAAAACCTCCAGACCCAAATACTTTTCTTCAAAAATTAATTTCCTGCTGTCACAGAAACAGTCTTAAACTGGGCAAAGCAGAGGAACAAAGTTAGTGTTGACTGAATTCCTACATTCTAAAAACCTATCCAGACCATGGAGACAAGATAACAGACAGGGGTAAAGAACAACTCCTAATTCATGGAAAGAGAGTAAGAATTTACAAAGAGGAATAGTCCTGTATTCAGCCAAGCCTTATCTCTTGCTCCAAGTACAGATGGATTTTATTATGCCAGATGCAAGAGCCAATAAAGCAAGTTCACAAATTTCTGTACAGCACAAAACAATGCAGTTTACAACAGCAGTATGTAGATGTATTACTTCAGTATAAATGTATAACAAACAATTTCAGGCATAAAAATTCAATATTGCTTGAGAATTCAGTTGCACCTATAAAACAATTTAAAACAGAACAGGCAAATAAGAGGAGTAAAAAGCATATCAGACTGGCTGTGACCAGTCCAAGGCTTCTCCTCTCACACAGGCACACGTGAATCTTCTTGGTTCTGCTGTGGTATTGAATCTGGACAAAGGAAGTATTGTACCCCACAGACCCAGCCTGCTCTCCAGGACAGGGCTCTTGACTGTAGAGTGGCCTTGGCAAAGTGCTGAGGAGTGGGGGCTCATGGGGTTTTTATAATGTTAATAATGATTATATATGGACAAAGGCACTGATGACAACGCACCCAGCAGAGACAGAGTTGTGCTACCAGCAGAACTGCTACACTAGATAAATTATCAAGCCTGGCTTGCCTGAGTTCTTTGCTTCAACAGGGACACTGCATTCATACATCAGGTTTATCTGACCTTCGTTCACTGTTCATGTGCAAGACATCAGTCAGTTTAAGCAATACCCCACTGTGCTCTGAGGTGAGCTAAGCATACTGATTTCCTTAGATCTAACACCAGAAATTAAAGGATAAATATGTGCAATATATAGAAAGAGAGTTGTAGGACTTGTGTGCACAGTTCAGGACTTGCTCTGCCTAAAACCAGGACTTGGCAAGCCGTAAGGCAGGTCATCTCAAGAGCCCGTGGAACCCTGTGCTGTGCTAAACACTCTGACTCACAGGTATTGCCAATGTTAGGTGACAAATGCCACGGTTTAAAAACTGATGGCCCTGCTGTCAACGAGCAATAGTGGCAAAAAAGGCAGCACGTCCCCCTCCAGCAACAGCAGTTCACATCCAGAACTTTGATTTGTTCTGGTAAGAATTTGGGGTGCTAACAGCTGGAGTACAGGACAATCTCTTACAAGATTTCTGATGGAAACTGCTGCATCTAGACCAGGTAAAACCAAAAGGGAGGCTGAGTAAGAGCTCAGATAGCCATATTCCTGCTGTTGGGCTTGTCTGAGAATACTGCAGGGGCTGGTTTGCAGGCAAATATCGAAACTTCCCCTTAAATTATCTCGAAGAAATGCACACATAATAAAAGACACTTTTCCAACATCTATGCTCCTGACTTTTGTTTCTAGTACACTGAACAGAAACAGTGAGCATTTGCTGTGGGATTATTACTGGGATATAGACTGAAATATGACACTTGAAACAGCAAGCATCTTAAAAAAAACTCCACCATACCAAAACCAAATCAAAATCAAAACAACAACAGCAGCAAAATCAAACACAACATCAAAAAATAGCACTGGTTTTAGTCAATTTTTACTCATAGTCACCAAAGCAGTGTAAAAATAGTAATTAGATAGCTATACAGCAGGCATGAACAGCACAAATATTTTGGTTTATGTATTCTGAGGGTCTCAACCATCACTCAGAAAGAAGATTACTAAGACAATAAAAATATCTAAGCATTTGGGTTTGTACTAAGCCTGAAGGCCTCTGCTAAAACTTTGTACAGGGGTGAAGCAACTACAAGTTTGAACTAGATCACATCAAATGACACCAGCTTTCTTTACAATCTGTATTTCATTCTTTTTTGCTATCCCTTCCACTTGATTTAAAACACATTTTTAATACAGGATGCATCAGTACCACATTCTCAAAGAACATTTTCCATTATATAGAAGGTTTCCACATGGGTGAGGGTAATGAAAAAATCATTTATTTCCAGTTTTGGTGAAATTCAAAAAAGCTGTGTAGTGGCTATGCAGGTTTGTAAAAACAAATCATTTGAATTCTCCAGGCCCTAGACAGGTTATGTCTTGGCAGGCTTCCATTTAACCTTTCCAGATATTTGATAGAATTTGTATGACTTTCTGACAGCTGGACTTGGCGTTGCTGTGAACTATTAGTCCATTGTAACCCTGCTTCATCCTCCTCTATCTGCTCAGCCATCCTCCATCTGGCCTGGGCAGGGATTTTAAGACTAAGTGCAGCTGCTTCAATGGGTGATCACTGCAGCTCACAAACTGGAATAGGAGTTGAATGTGGACCGAATTTTATATTGCTGCTGTGATGGGCTGGAAGCAGCAGTAGCTAAAGTGGCTTCACTGGTCATCATCCAGATGTTTGCCATAAAGTTGGTGATTTCCAGGAGGGGAAAGCTGGAAAAAAGGGGGTGACAATATGACTTCAACACTGGGATTCACACTTGCTGTTCCAGCCCCAATACAAAAACTCACCTATTCAACTGAATTCCACTCCCACTTAGCAATAATGCCTTCTCACATTTTTATGTTTCTCTATCTTGTTAAAAATACCTTGGCTAGTTTCCCAGTTGGTTAAGATAATCATATTGCTTCAACCAAGGCAGCTCCTTCCCATCTAATTATGGTTATGGTGTTAGGACACAGATTTTGAGTTTAGGCCTCTGTTGTTATGCACACCTTACTCACCTTACTGTACTGCAGTGTGATCTTAACGAGGTTTCCTCTTCCAGACTTGAAAAGGTGGCAGTGGATTTGATTTTCAGTCATACCACTTCCTGAGAGTGTGTGTTTACTGACACTCTCTGACCTTAGTAAGTTGTCTGTTGAATTCTAGGTGACATTTAACAGCATAAGCTCTCATCTGAATAGCATGAGAGCTGCCCATTTGGAAAAATTATTCTTTCCTCTTGGGATAGTGTTAATGCATCTGCCAAAGGTGCTGGTCCACCTGGAACTCCGAAAAATAAAAGAAAGGGAGTGATGGCAGGCATTTTCTTGTATGGCCTACCTCCAGGACATCTTCATCTTTCAATAAAACCTGCCTGGGATTTTTTAGACTACTACAATGGGTATTGTTAGACACTGGATTAAATCTCATTCAGCCTGGTTCAGACATCTCCCCTCATCAAATAGGCAAAGGAATTCTGTTGCTACAGGTAAAAGGGATTTTATATGTTTTTATTTGAAGTTTGAACGGATGCTGGGCACTTAAGTTAGGAAAAAAGTGAGATGCTGATAGAGCAGGACAAAAAAATCAGATTTGGTTGGGCATAGAAAGAGGTATAAAACCAGGGCTGGTCCTAAACTAAAAAGACTATGAGGAGGATATTATTTGATTACTCCTGCTCAAAAAAAATTCCAAATTTTCTGTGTCATTGCAAACAAACAAACCAGAACAAACTAATTCAGCTCACTACTCGGTCTCTTTTCCTCACTGGAATATCCTTAAAAGCCCCAAATGTTTTCTAGTCACTTGGACCAAAAGGAAGGCAATTATCTGTGCTAGGTCTTTCGGGAAGAAAGAGAATTTGTGTGGGTAGATCTATTCCCTGCTGTTCTACATTTGTTCGTGTTTCTGATGGGTGTATTATGGTTAATTAAGCTTTACATAATTTGTTATTTAAATAATTGCTAAATTATTTAATTCTCAAGTAATTGTAGGGTCTAGATCTGGAAACGGATGAAAAAAAGAAACAGCGTAGCTGCCCATGGAACAATTTTAGTCAGGTGTTTTATTTTTCTCCCATTTTCTTTCTCTTTTTTCCACACCTCTCAGGAGATGGGTGGCATTCCATAACTTGACCCCAATTATACCTTTACGTGAATTATCTGAATTTTCCATCTCTCTTACTATAACCAACACCTAATCATTACTTGGAAACAGCTGGAAGCTTTTTACAAAAGAAAAGCAGGGAGGAAATGAGCAAGATAGCATGTTTTATAGTCCATCCAAAAGACCAAAAGCTTTCTCTCTTCAACACACCTCCACATGAGACTTTGTTGTAAATAAATTCAGGGTCCAAATTCAAAGAAAAAATAAATCAAACATAATTAAAAGAACTTTACAGAAAAAGCCTGAAAGTAATTTTAGCTTTCCGCATTGTCCATTATTGACTCCTACCTGACCTGTTTGAAACTAAATGTCTTTGTTTAAAAATAAATAAAATTGTCATTATCAAAATGATACTTTGATTTGTCTCCATTGATCTTATCTCCACACATGGTGGGTTGGCCACCTGTTTAGTGTCAGCAAAAGAGGCTCTTTTCTTACAGAAGGGGAGAGCCAAGGATATAATTACTATAGATGGTGCATGGAACACAATTGTCTTACACTTTCCAGCTTTTATTTTTCATGATAAACTTTCTTCTCTGTATCTTACTCTTCTGGGTAATTTCATGGTTTCTGCACTTGAAAGGGGAAATGAAACTAGAATTCCATCACAGGTGTTGTTGACTGATAAAGATAGAGAATGAAGTCTATTTTTAGAGCTAGCTAACTAGTAAGTTTAATTGTTTATCACTAATGTTCCCAGACTCAGATGTTGTGATAATTGCAATGGATGGTCTGAAATGCAATAAACAGATGACAAGACATAAAACATTACACTGATGTACTTAAAGTTTTACTTCAATATATTCTATCTACTTACAGGAAAAAAAAAAAAAAAAGAAAACTTAAAAACTCAAAAATTAAGCTTTTCTTCAAAGACATCCATTATTGATGGAAATGGGGCTTTATCCAAAGTACCACTTAAAACACTTGATCTTTAGCACTAACAAATACAAGAAAAAGACTTTAATAACACAAAACCCATAGAAAGTGATTAGCACTTAGGAATTTTTTGATCGGTCTGTCTCCTCATCTTTTTCACATTTATCCTTTATTTAAGTGGAATCACTTAAGTTATCCCTGCATGTTGTCTGGTCCAAGCTCTTACCCAAAAAGCAGGTCTCCAAAGAGCCTCCAAGTTGGATTAGGTTGCTCAATGGCCTACAATGATAAATCTCCAGGGATCAACATTAAATATCTTCATAGAGCACCTGTGCCAGTGTTTAATCACTCCCACAATTAACAATTTTTTGCCTTACACCTACTTAGAATCTCTTTTTCTGCAAGTTGGGACTGTTGTCTTCTGTCCTTCAAGCTCACAGCCCTGGGAGCAGTGGGGTTTCATCTTGGAAACAGCCCTAGTTTTGCAGCTGAAGAATTAAGTCTTTTGAAAATTGAGCCAAAAAAAACCCATCACCCTCAGTCAGAATATGTTATGTGCTCAAAGCACCTACTGCTGACCTCACCCAAGTTTTGACAAGAAATTTCCTGTACTGGGGTCCCAAAATGGGATACACTACTCCACTACAATGATGTGGCCTCATAAGTGTATAAAGTGAGTAATCACTGGTAAATGAATTTTGGCTAATGAAGCCCATCTTCCATACACAACATCCATCTTACTCACCATGCTGCTAGTACTTAATATTTATCTCTGCAGGCACACAGGTTCCAAACAGGCCAAAACCTCGATTTTGTGTACAGCCTAGTCAAAATAAAATCTATGCTATCACTCCTTTAAAGGATTATTAATACTTCTACAGAGGCTGTCTGATGAGCACAATAAATGTAGATGTCCAAATCTAATATCACAAACACTTAAGCCATGAAACATTGAAGTCTTGTTGTTCCACAAGGCTGTTCTAACCTCAAGCCTCCAACTCCCCACAGCATGCATAAAAGAATGGTTATTTCTAAAATAGCCTTGAGTTAGAAACTAGATCAAGCACTGGACTTTACACTAGTTTAATGATTATGTTTTGCTACTGTTAGTCTGAAATCCTACTTTTCTCTGAACAAGCACTAGTAAATTGGACACTGATTTTTGCTAGCAGTTTGAAAGGTGTAGTACACCATGGAACATTTCTTTTGGTCTGCCCAGGTAACTGTACATATGGCTCACTATGGTAACTTATTACAAGTTCTATTGAGTACTCCTATCTACACAAAGTTTATTTCAAGATATTTCATAAAGTTGTTCTCTTCTTGCACAAATAAGTTCTACATAGAAACAATGGAGAATCAATTTTTCCTTTCTTCCTTACAAGCACACTGCATTCTTCTTAGTAAACAGAGGTTTTATTAGTCTATTTTAACATGTTGTTACTAGTCTTCAAAACAAATAAAGCAAAGCCTCTGGACAGGAAAATTTTCTCTAACTTGCTTTACACTACCTTTTCTTAAGCATAAACTACTTGTCTTCTAAGCAAGGTTTCTCAAACATCAGGTTCTGAAAAAGAAAAATTATTTATTTTGTTTGTGCTATGAGTGTTTTCAGGATCTGAAATGCTGTCTGAACGAGATCTTTTTCAGACAATGTTTTTTCAAAGTCTGTCTAAGCACACACAGTGATTTTGACAAAGCTTACAATAAGGTAGGGATTGAACTAGTAGTTTCACAGATCACCTGCCAAAAGATTAGAAAGAATCAATAAGCAATTAGTTGTAGGATTCTGAAGTCAAGCCACATCTTGCTGTGGTAAGAAAGCACAGCCACAGAATGAAGGATAGACAAGATTTTACATAAGAAGGCAAGTTTTATTCATGTTTATATCATCTGAAACTATGACTTTTTTGTCTCAATCTTGGAGCAGTAATAAAGTGAACAAACAGCAGTTCATCCATGCAGTTAAAGTCTGTATAACTGAAAGGCACATCAGGGAGAGAAAAGACAGTCCCTGTCGTTAACTTTTGCTTATCAATCAGCATCTCCATTTCCATCTCTTGAAGTTCAGCTCCTGAAGCCCGCTGCTGTTAGCCCTGCAACTACATGTCCAGAAATGCTGGTCAGTGTCATAGTGTCAAAAATTGTTAGAGACATAGTTCATCGAGAAAAAAAAAAAACAAACCAAACCAACAAGAACCATATCACAAGGCTTTTGCTAGTGTACATTAGTAAATTTGCATATAAAGTTACAGCTCTGTTAGGAAAATCTTTTGACTCAGCTAAACTCATTAACATTATACTGGCAAAATCTTTCTATTGGTCCTACTTCCAGAATACCTTATACAGGAATGGGAGCTACCAAAACCAACCCATCTCCCAGGGGTTTGAAACTGCTGAAAAGGCAGTCAGGCTACTGGTGGCCAGAGCCACCCAGCCACTTGTCAGCCACCCTTCTTCAGAACTAGTTCACACCATACCTAACGCCAGTGACTTGGCACACTCGATGGCAACATGAAGGAACAGCCCCATTAGAACATTTCAAAAATTAATGTAAATTAGAACAGCAGATAGGGGGGAAGAAAAAGTAGCATGAATAGAGGGGTAAATGAGAACAAAGTCACTATAAAAAGTCAGACACAGAAGCAACTGCAGAGCCCTGTGGAGCAGAAACAGGCATTTTTCCACTCTTAAATGTAACTTGCCCATGTAACTTGCCCATGAGAACAGTGATTTCTTCAGTTTGAAGAAAGTCACTTCAAGAAGTGAATCTGCAGCCTGGACTAAAACTGTGAATTCACAGAGAAATTTAGTTTCCATTACGTTCAGTCCAGTATATTTAATACTTACTAACTGTTGGGAAAAAAAAAAAAAAGTTAAAATTTTAAAATATAATATTAAGCAAATTACTCCGGTCATCACGAAAACAGACTAAAGAACCAAGCAGTCTGAATTATTCACATTTCATCAATTTATTAAAAATACCTGGCTGTATTTCAGCTTCAGTCTTAATAAAAACAGCCACTTGTACACTAATTTGTTCATATACCAGAACAACTTTTTATACCTACCTGAAAAAAAAGTATCAACAAAATATACTGTAAAAATTGCTTACAATTTTTAAATTGACTAGGGAAAAAACAAATACTAGCTTAATGACTATTCATAAATGTACAATACAGAAAAGTATTTCACTCCATAGATCCTGTTTGAAGCACTAAGGTCATATGTTGTTAGATAAATTGCTTCCTAATTAATTAATCAGCCTGGGAAAAAGTTCTCCAAGAAAGCCTACTGCAGTATGCCCAAGTGACAAACTCAATCCATTTTTTCTTATATTTAACTATTATGATAAATGGGTGCACAGACAGGAATGTCTCCCTGAATAAGGTCTGTTAAGTGAACATCCAAAAATTAGAAGTATTCAGAAAAAAAACATGAACTTAAGAAAAAAAGGATATTTTTTAAGGGAAACATACCTGATGCACAGGGAAAAGCAACACACCCTATCAAGTGACTACTTTTCTCAACCAAAACTAATAAACCTTTTCAATGTCATAAATTAAATATGTGCAAAGAAGTATTCATAAATTACATTAATAGAAATTGCTTAGCAACTTATTTCAAATAACAGAAAAATAGAAGGAAACCGTAAGTAATTCACACTTAATTAACAGCAAGAGAACATATTCATTGAATAAAGGATTTGAATAAAATTATTGTCTTGCATCTTGCAGTTCAAGTTTCCATGACAACTTTTCTTTACTCATGAATAGCAGGTTTGAAGTAGTACCAAAGTATGATTAAAATGTACTCTACATTTTATTTGAGCTTATCAAGCAAGATCCCTAGTAAAGAGAAGAGAAAATACATGCTTATTACATTCATTTTACAAAATACCTGAGTGTGCACTACAAAAGACTCCACAACAGTGATGTGATGGTAATTATTTCAATTTAAACTCCTGACTGCTAGCAATAGTGGCACATACTGAAAGCCTATGCTTACAAAATATTTAATTACTATAAATGAGGCTAGTCAAATTTATTTCAAATAAGAACAAGTTTTGCTTTCAACTGAAGTATCTCCATATTTACTAGGTTTAATCATGAAAACTGCACAGGAATTCAAATTCCTGTTAACTTTAAAGCATCACTATCTGAATAACCAGCAGTAGAAAGAGCAAGTTTCTCATGTGAGTGGAGTGTCAAATGGAAGGAAAAAAAAATATAGTGAAGTACCTTCCAGTGACTGTGGTGTCATCAAACTAGCTTAAATAAAATTATGGTTTAGGGGTACTTTCGCATTCAAAAATACCCCAGCTTTTGAAGATGACAAGATTAAAAGAAATGAAGCAAGTAGGATTACCACATAAATAAATGAGCTGGATTTCTTTTTCAGGATAAATTCTTCTTATACAAGCTCATTCTCTGGGTTCATCAATTTGAAAACCTCCAGAGAATTAATAGGGCAGGTTTAAAAGACAGAATTTGCAATTACCACAAAAGAAGTATTCAGCTTTTCCCAAAGGATACATATCTTTTTCTACTACCTCAAGGAGCTCTGGAGACAGGTGCAGAGACACATGAGCTTGCTCAGCACAGCTTATTAACTCAGGCTCACAGTCATGGTAATGAAGCTATATGATCTGCAGGCCAAAGCTGGCCCAGTTCTAGGCAACTTTAAGTGTAGTCAGAGGAAATGTATTCACTTTTTGTGTCTGTCCATGGAAATGGCACTCACAGCCAGTATTTCGGCTTCAGGTGTTCATTCTGCTTGTCACAAATTTTTGAAGCTCAGCAGGAGATTTAGAGCTGCCCACATTTAAGCATCAGCTACATCAAATCCCAGGAACAGAGCTCTTCATCTGGGTTTACTGAGTTCATATTTGAGAAGACTGGCCATGGTCACTGCTTTTCAATCCGAGGTTTCATGCATTATTTCTAACTACGAAACTCAGGCCTAGTCCTAACAGGCTAAGGCTGAGAATAAAAGGCACATCTACCAGAGTGCTTTTTAGAGGATCTGAAAGGTAAAGAACACTGGCAACTCTTCCCAGAATAGTACTCTGTTCACTGCCCTGGAGCATCACTCCACATCTCCAGCCAATTGTACTGAGGCTTCTCATCCCACTAAGTTACTGAAAATACAGCTCATGTGCAAATGTTTCTGCCCTCCTTTTGTCAGTAACATTTTCCTCCACGACAAAGGTCTTGTGCATAGCCCTACTCCTTTGCTTTCTGTACCTGCATAGGCAATCTGTTTTCTGTCACCTTGTGCTAACAATATTTACTCACAAAAGACTGCCAACAGGAACTACTTCAATCTGTTGCAGAGAAATGCTCGTCTGAGGTGTTTCAGAGTGTTTGCCTGAGGAATGCATTTGACCATTGCCTGTCACGTACTTGTGAAAGAACACATTTTTAAGCATGCTTAACCAGCTTCTGTTGTTATCTTTTGTCCTTCTCCCAGAGATATTAAGATGCTAGAATCTAAGATAAAATGTATGTTTGTCACATCACATTTGTACCACAGAAGTACTGTGCTTAATAGTCTATACACAGGATTCCTCAAGTGATGTTTAGAATGACTGATTCACTCACATGAGTCAAAGTCACAAGAGTGAGATGAAATCCCAATTCAGAACTGTGTTGACTGATGTCAACACAAGAAAACAGTATGAAGAAAACACAGAGCACAGCTGAGTCCTGAATAGCCAATTCTAGTATTTTAAAGGCAAGCCCAGTTGTCAGTTTTTCTTCTATCTCATACACAGTTGTATCAATGGTAATTTCTGGGGAAGAAAGGAAAAAGTATTAGGAATACTATTAATTATTACTAAAAAAAGACCAGCTGAAGTCTTATGCAATTCCTCATGTCATCTTACTTCTATATACTACACACACCATATGTATAAAAATAGGATCTGTGAATACTAAAATATGACAATGCTGTATGGCATGTGGAATTCTTTTTCCTTACAGAATTTTTTCTTGTGTATCTTGTATTCAAATTACTGTACTAGAGAAATTTTAAAGCCATCAATAAATTATACAAGCTACCATTTCTAAAAAAAGTTATGGATTTGATGTTTTTAGTCTTTTAAGATATTACAGTTGTCAAATATACTGAACATTGCCGTTTTAAGGCGAATATTTGCTTAAAAAATCCAAACCTAGGACAAATACTGGATTAAATTACATTAATAATGGCTCATGAACATAGGCTATTTTGGAGAAAAAAAGACTCCTACATAACTAATTTTTAGAAAAGTGAAGAAAATGTTTTCTTGTCATGCTCTCTTCTTCCTGTAATAATTTGTTGTGTTTAGAGGTTTTGAAATTTGGAATAAATCTCATAGGTGACAAATTAATAAAAACTGCACATTAGCATGATCACAGTCACCAGACAAATTGTAGGGGTCAGACAGATTACTAATCCTGCATTCATATAAATATGAATGTATGTAGGAGACATGGAATGGAGCATGGGCCAGTCTCTCTCTTTAGGTTTTACCTGAAAAAACACTTCAATATTGCAGCACCATACAAGCATGACAGGTCCAAACAAGAATGATATTCCCTTTTCATAACATAATGGTACATTTGTATTTTATGGAATTATACATCTCTATAAAAAAATTTCCAAGGGTGGGCTTACCAATATTAAAAATCCAGAGAATTACAAGTAAACTTGTAATATTCATTACCTGCAACACCTTTTAAACAGACCTAAACCTACTCCCTGCAAGTGACCTCTTCTATCAAGACCTTAATGAGATAAACACATGGTGACTATCTTCCTTTAAACAAAGGCTTGATTTTGGTGTCTTATCTGTACAGCAAAGCACACAAACAACTAAACTTCAGTGAACAGTCCCACTAGCTCCATTTTGTGAAAATAATTCCATGAACCACAGTGACTGTAACAAAAAAAGTCAGCAAGCCTTGGCATCTTTACTGTTTGGAAATCCTGTCAAAACAGAGGCTGTCTTCAGCATAAAAGTGAAGAGGTCTGGCTCTGCACATTTTTAATTTTATTTTCTTCCACTCTGAACACAGTAAATCTCATATTAAAACAAAACAAAATAAAATCATTTCACAAGCTACTTTAAAAATATATTCAAAGCTGTAGGTGTTTGCATAGAGATAAAAACAAAAAGAAGGAAGAATCTCAGTTTTAAGGATTCCACCACTTATGGGAAAAACTCCATTACTACCCCATACTATGAACCTTCCCAAATATATATAGATAGATAGATAGATAGATAGATAGATAGATAGATAGATAGATAGATAGATGCATTAATATCAAGCCCTCCATACCACCTTCAGCATCTCCGCCATCTGTTACCATGTATGACCAAGAAGGTACTTGTCCAGTAAAATTAATTTCACAGAGTTGTGTCTTTTTCTTCTTCTTAGATCACAGCTCCATTTGTGAAGCTGTGCAATGCTTCACTCAAATCAAAACATACCATGATGGAATGACATTGCATAAAAAAAAAAGGCACACGCAAGGACACCACTTTGTGATGCAAAAATACAGTTTGGTTTATGATACAGCATAGCAAGTGTTTCTGAACTTCTCCCAGATCTTTCAGAGCAAGCAAAAAGTTGTGTCCAAATTTTCAATTCACTTGAACCAATACACTTAAGTCCTTCTCATATTCTCATCTTATCATGGTATATGATCTTATCATATAAATCATCTTATTATGGTATATATCAGCTTTTGTTTAGTATTACAAATCAAGATGATTTTCATTCTGGTGTAGTGTGTTACTGCCAAGAATGAGTCACCTTAATCACATGGAATTTTAAGTGGCTAGTCCTTGCTTTTTGAGCTGAATAAATTAAGTTTTCTGCAATCCTAACCTGCCATGGCCCCTATTTAACATAACTGTTTATCTTTCTAGTTTCAGGTAATTATAATAAACAAATGAGATGACTTAACATTTCAAATCTGCAGCTTTGAATCTGAGTTCAGTGACGTTATCCCATAGGCAGAGTGACATAAGTTTAAAAATATTCCTTGACTAGAAAAACTGCTTTCTCTGACTTTTTTTTTTAACCTAGGCCTAAAACAGAGCTATCCCTCTAAAATTCCTTGAGTTATGGCTTCAATGTTAGTTCAGATGCATTGCTCTACATAAACAAACCAAACCAAACCAAACAAACAAACAAACAAAAACAACAACTCAGAGAGAGCAAAGATGCTCAAGAACTAATAAAATTATGTCCTGACCCTATCTGTTTTCAAGTGCATTTTTATGGAGATGGTCAGAAAACAGCTTTTTTGCCTGCATTAAGTAATCTTTCTAGCAGTCACATAGCTTATATTGCTTCTTTAGAAGTTACTTTATTCTCTACTTTAAAATCCATATTTGAGTATTTAGTTTTTCTTTCAGTAACAAACTTGTCTTATATCTAAGTGCTTTTCACTCCCAGCCAAACTGAAATCTGCTTTTGCTTTCAATTTTTAAACAGTAGGTAACTGCAATATAAAGGACGCAAAAGTATGTGGACATGTTTTCAGTTTACCTTTAAAATGCAGAATTAACTGTATCTCTCTACTTTCAAATCACTTACTTTCTTAAGCCCAGATCTTGTATTTATATGTATTTAACCTTAAGCATATAATTAATGGCACTGTTGCCCTGCAGGAATTCAGGCAATCTGATAACATTGTTTTTACTAGCTCTTCATTACAGATCAGTTTTTCAGAAAACAAGCTCTCAAGGTTGGAAATTATAATTTTAAGGATTTTATTCACATCGAGAACAGTAGGGCTCCATTCTTTTCTGAGTCTACTGAGTGGTCTTCTGAGCACTACTGGAAATGAAGAAGTATATACTGGGATATATGAAAAAAGCCTAGACTTAACAAGTGATTGCAATTTGGACCCTGCATGTTACTTGGCTTATCTGTAAAGAAAGAAAAAGGAGATTTGATTCAAAAATAGGAAAGCCTTTCCAGGAGCAATTTAGGATTTGGAAAAGCATCTCCAGCATGAGCATTAGGCTGTGCCAGAGAACATGTTTGGCTAGGCTTCAGCATCAATGCTTATCAATTTGCAGGGCTCACACGCACACACTCTGATGCCTCCATTTCAAGGGCAAGTGAATTATCTAATACCCACGTTTGGGGCTGTGGGCATTGGGCAGTGGCATCTCTACCCCACTGTCTAAGTTTTCCTGGAGGTGACCAAGGCAAGCTTTCCAGGGGTAACAAGAGTTGCAGCAGTGTGGGGTTCTGTTCAGTCTGTCCCACAAACAAACCCTTGTGCAGTCGAGTTCTGCAGTGCTGCATGCTGCTAAAGCTACATTACTGTTCATGCCTGAATGGCCTCATTTAACAACACCTTGCAGGTGTCTGCTCTAGTGAAGGTCATACCCTCCTCTACATATGCATGGAAGTAGAAAGCCAAGACTCACACCCAACCTCCTATTCCCTTATAACACTAAAGAATGTCCTAGTTTGTTATGATTGAATATTATTAATTGCTCTGTTTTAGTGTTCTCTAATGTTCCCCATGTAGATCTGACCAGTACCATAAACCAGCAGTCCTGAGGAAAGATCCTATTTTACATTTCTCATTGGATCAATTTCTGTTTTGAAAATACTGATTTTCTCATTACCTGAAAGTGATGAGAAAAGTAATGTAAGTAATAGTAATGTAAGTATTACAAAGTGTTCTGTGGGTAGCAGAACTGGTAGTTTTCATTAGGTCTATAGGAGGAAGGTTTCTAAAAAATATTTATTTTAAGTGTAAAATCTCTAATACCAATCAGGAATGAAGAAAACATACTACTACAGACACTGTAATATCCATTCTCTATGTTAGCTGTGCCTGTTTTCCAGCTGCTTGATTGCTCAAGCACCAGTTACCTATTGTCTGCTTCTGGGTTGTAAACACTTCATGGAATACAGGACTACCAACTAGTGCTCACCACATATTAGCACACACAGATAGAGGTTTCAAGCCTTGTTGTTCTTAGAATCTCTTCTTCACATAAACAGAGAAACCTGAAGATTTTTTTGTTATCTCCGGACATTCTGCTTCCTATTCATTATAGAGAGAAACACAGCACATCACATTTGATAGTGTGGGGGATTTAAAGTAATTGAGCAATAACAGACTATCTCACAGCCATATGCCAAGGAAGTTCCCTATGAAGAACGACAGTGACAGCTTTCTGAGAGTCAGACCATTACACATTTGAGAGGTATACAGATCTATTCTCCTGGCTACTTATGTTCCTGCCCATCTGTTGCAGTGGCAAGGTGCCTGCTTATGGACAGACATGTCCATTTCAATAAAGCAAAAATAACAATTGTCAAGGACAAAAAAGCTTCCAGGTGACGTAAAACTTCCAGCACTCATACTTCCACAAGGAATCCCTCCTCAGTGGCAGCAATACCATATGCTCCTCTCACACCACTCCCAGTGACACGTGTGCCAAACTCTGTTGGTAGGAAGAAAGGACACCATGAGTTCACAATTGCCAGGATGACAGACTGAGTATAGCAGGAGGAACCTGAGAAGTATGCTGAGACAACATGTGGTGTTCAAACATGTTACAAAGAAGCACAACTGGCATCCATGGCTGGTAAAAGCATTCACAGCTGAAGTATGTCAGCTGTAACTAAGACACTCCAATTTGTATTCTCTACCTTCATATTAAAAAAAAAACTTTTTTTTTTTTTTTAAGTGATATACTGATGTCTCTTAGGCAGGTCTTTTGGGCATTCTGCATTTATTATTCTTGTGGAACCTTCATATCAGTATGTTCAAACTAAAATGAAGTGATTTCTGACAAGCCCAAATTTAGCATGGGATTTGAAAGTCAAGATGAGTTAATTCCTGTTTGCATATGATCGTGAGAACATTCAGCAGGAACAGGGAAACCCATTGTTTTCAAAGGACATAAAAAAGTTGGCATTCAGTAAGCAACTTCATGAAGAATATACAAAAAGAAGACTCAGGGTATTCCTGTTAGATGAGTGAACTCTAAGGTTAACAGGAGGAAAAGCTGGCTAACGCTTGCTTATCCTGTCTTCCTGAATCGAGTGAGCAGATCTGTTGAGAAACAAAAGCCTTTCCTGTAGTCACTTCCTGACACAGAGCAGGTTTTAAGTTCTAAGTAAATGAAATTTTAGACCAAATTGTATTTGGTTGCCAGTCTAAAGGCAGCTTCCAGCATAGCTGCATGTATTCTGGATTATAACTAGTTGAGATGTTAAACACTAGGGAATTACATGTTGAATTTGGAAATCTGCATTTATTCCAGGCACCTAAATGACACATTCAAACCTGGCCACGTAGCGGCAGAATCTTCCACTTAGAAGTCTGAGTGAAACAGCAAGTATATATTGGTAAGCTAAGCCAGCAGTACACAGTGATAAACAGACAATGAGCACAGTGAAATAGTGACATCTATGTTTGAAAACTGTTTTCAAACAGATTATCAGGGTGCTCTGAAGGGCTTCCACCTTCATGCCGACATTGAGTCATATGTGCAGGTGTATTGCAGTGCAGAACCAAGACTTGGCTGCTCTGGGATCAGATCCATAGTGGAATATAGGCTTCACAATCCTGAATGTACTACGGTGATCCCATGCTGCCTTGGCTTTGAAGTCTATCTCTCTCTACCGTGCAAAGGGACAATTCAATATTTCAGAACAAGCACGAGGAAAAAAACCCAGTATTTTCACACAGAATCACACAGAATCACAGAATCACTAGGCTGGAAGAGACTTCTAAGATCAGCGAGTCCAACCTGTGCCCTAACACCTCAAATAGACCATGGCACCAAGTGCCACCCCCAGTTTTTTTTAAATACATCCAGGGA